>OZ007597.1:231882890-232411287 GCA_963931845.1 Maratus michaelseni | reverse complement strand
ATTATAAATTTTTTCTGTTCTATTTGTGATTTTTTTCCAACAATATTTAAATAACAATCTAAATTATTCCTCCTTCCCTCCAAAAAGTCCTCTTTATTTCCTTTGTGCCCCGCCCTCCCCCCGAGTACATACTTTAAAATCTTTAAAAAAGTTTTTTTTTATTTTATTTAGAATTCTTTTTGCAACAATAATTAAATAATTATCTAAATAGTTTTCCTCCTAACCCAAAAAAAATCCTGCTTCTCCCTTTCCCTCCCCATGCAGCACACAAATTTTTAATACTATTTTTTAAAGATTTTTATACTGCATTGTTACTTTGTAGCAACAATAAATAAATGATCATCTAACTCACCCCTTAAAGTTGCATTTCTCATCCCCAGAAAAAAGGGTGAATTTCAAGACATAGAGGGGGTGGGAGAAGGGTAGAGAGAAAATTTTAGTGGTTTTTGCAGTTTGGCTGTTCTCACAACTGATATTTTGTTAATGGAAGAAGAGTTATTCTAGAGAACATATTTATTTCAAACCATGAAATAATGAAATATAGTGATTTTATTGGTGATGTGATAGCGAATTTTAAAGTATAAACATGTACAAGATAGAAGAAAATTTTGGACAATCACATCAGTCTAGTTTTTCCTTTTTTTGTTACCTTTTCATGTTTTTTATTTTAGGTTATAATTTTTTTGTGTCTTTTAGTAATTACTTTAGTAGTTTTTTTGTTACAGCGTAACCCCAAGGAATTGAGAAGTGACAGAGATATACTGCCAAGTTAGGTTGTAAAATCTCATCAAATGGTTTGCCATCCTAAAGAACTAGCACTTTTTTATGCTATCATCATATTGCTTTTTTGTTGATATTTTTAATGGAATGCTGTATTGTTTTTCTTGAATTATCTGTATTTATTTTTATAAATATGGAAACAATCTTGGATTCATCTACTTCTGAGAGGGTCATAATCTCATTTTTTTTACTATAACATTGTTTTAATTTTTGCGTATTATTAAATTTTAGTTCAGCACACTTTGTGTTTTATATCACCCACTAACCTTTTAGCATTCTCCATTATTGATAATTTCCCGATCGCCGCTTATCCTCATTAAGCCAAGTTGGATATCGGTACAACCAATTTTTATCTGAGCTTTCTAGCTGGAAACTTGTATGCTTTGTGCTTAATCTGCATGTGTCATTTTTAGAGCACCCAGATTTGCTTTTCTTCCATCATTGGCACTTAAGTCAAAATGAAAGTTTGTGTTTGCACAAATTAAAAGAACTGCTTTGTTTTTGATTTCTTAATTTGCTATTTCATATTCAACATCATTTTAATTAGCTAAGGAATTTAAAGTAAATGTGATGTAAAGTAAATGTAATGTTATCCAGTAAAATTGTTTAAAATCTTAATTTTAGGAATAGGTAAGCTATCTTTTCCATCAAGTACAGGCCAGAAGAATTTTTTGTAGTTGCATTGTACATTTGCTGCTGATACAACGAGAGGGTGCTGCACATCCAAGTAACGCAATGATTCACAAGCAGCTGATGTACAGCAAAATGATCAAAAATATTGATTTTATTGGCGATGTGATAGCGAATAGGGAATTATTAACATGTATGAGATAAAAGAAAGTTTGGGATTGGCACATCTGACTCGTTTTTCTTTTTTTGGTATTGTGTTACATTTTCATGCCTTATATTTTAGGCTATAATAAATTTTTTTGGTCTTTTAGTAATTACTTTGATACCTTTTTATTATAGTGGCCCTGAAGGAATTGAGAAGTGACAGAGATATACTGCCAAGTTAGCTTGTAAAATCTCATCAAATGGTTTGCTGTCCTAAAGAACACTTCTTAATGCTATCGACATATTTCTTTTTTGCTGATACCCAGAGCATTTTTTAGATATTTTTAATGGAATGTTGTATTGTTTTTCTTTAATCGTCTGAATTCATTTTTATAAATATAGAAATAACCTTAGATTCATCTACTACTGAGATGGTTACAATCTCATTTTTTTTTTCGAAAGAAAAACCATTTAAAGAACAAACTATGTGATTGTGGCCATAATATCAAACTACAGTAAACTCTCGACTATCCGGTCCTCCGTACTATCCGGCCTAGTAAAAAATTGAGGAATGTTGCGAGTTACCGATACAGGCAGGTTCTCGTCCGTGGGATGTGCTGACTCATGACAGGAATGAGCAAGCGGTCATCTATCAAAGACTTTTTCAAAAACTAAAAACTGTAAGTTTTGACTCTTTTATCTTATGCATAACTTTTCATATTTGTGCAATCATTTATCAATAAACAGTAAAATAATATTTACAAATTTTTTTCCGAATTAGGTTTAAGTTTTTCTTTAATGTTTCGCTTATTTTGAAACTGTATGTACTGTATATATAAAATGCATCTTAAAATGTGTAACATGTGTTTTTAATATTATGGAGGGGGGAAAGCAAGAAGTGAGTAAATATTTATGGAACTTCGGCCTATCCGGCTTTTTTGTTATCCGGCCTACCCTTCCGCCACATTAGGCTGGATAGTCAGGAGTTTACTTTATATTAGTCCAGGGGAATTGTACATGTTACCTTGCAAAAGGTCGGGTAGAAGATTTTATTTTTCCAACTTGTATATGATGAGACCAGCATGGAAAAACCGAATTATCCAACAAAAATTCTTAAGGGAGAATTTTCTGTGGCCAAAAAAACATAAATTTTTGGAACTTTTTTTGTTGTTTTTTAAATATCTCGAGATTCGTTGTCGTAGCGTATTATTTGTTAGTTACAATGTTAAAAAAGACAAAATTGTCTACAACTTTCATATTTACAACTTTTTAATACACTCAATAGCAAGCGCAGTACGGCATTTCAAAAATAAGACATTTTTTTCTATTTCCTTAAAAAACGTGAAAAACGTAGTTTTTCCCCGATGATTCAATGTTCCCCACGGATATAATGATGTACGTCAACTTCTACATATTGACAGCAGAAAATTATCTATTATTTGTACACCCTCTTCTTCATTTTCATCACAACAGACATATTTTATATTCAATAAATCTGTATAATTTAGCAAGTAGGGGAGAGTGTGGATGACTGAGACAATTTTCATATTTAGGCAGTAACTTTAAGTATATACAATTGTTAATTTTAAGGTATTGTTTAAAAGAATATTTCAGGATTTAGTAACTTATTGGCACGACAGTTTCAATAGAAAAGATCTTGTTTCATTTTAATAAGTATTTTTATAATGCATACATATAGTTCATTTTATTCCATAAACATTTTATTCTATAGTACAATGGTATATTTAATTTACCAATTATTGATGACATATGTTTTAATGTTTTACTGTTTAAAGTATAGCAAACATTGAATTGTAGTTCCATATAAAAGGAGGGACTCAAAAAATAAATATATCTTATGTAACAAATACTTTTACCTTATAAAATATCTACAATAAAAATGTCAACAGATTATTTCATTAACTAATATTATGGATTTATATCTATTGTAAAATTTTAAAATTCTATCAATAAAATATTTGAGATCACTATTTTCATAAAAATGTTCAAAATATTAGTTTTAGTAAATATTGTTAATGTTTTTCCACTTTTATTATATAAACTAGCAAGCTACGCCCGCTGCGCTGGTCAGTTTCTACAAATGAACCTTGAAGCAAACAAAATATATCGTTTAATTTGACCTTGTATTTGAAAGCAATCTGTATATTTACCTGGAATATCCTTCCACATTACTGAAAAATGACGTGATTGCGCTATTATATTTTCTAATGTGCAGTCAAAATTTTAGCTGTTAAGGACCAACTCTTTTATTTGGTCATTTACAGTTAAAGTTTGCTAAAGAATGATAAAATTATATGCAATATACTAAAACCATCACTAAAAATTATCGAACTAACAATGCAAACTAATTAACAAAATCCATTCAGTAGAAGTTTTTATAAAGGCTAATCTTTTATAATCGGGTTCATCTGATTATAGAACTTTTCCACGTAATTCTAAAACAGAACAATATAAAATATACTAAAACCATCCTTACAAATTATCTACTTAACAATGCAAGTCGCAAAAAATACGCCCAGTAAAAACTTTCAAAAAGGCTAATCTTTCAGAATCGGGTTCTCCTGACTGTATAACCTTCACACAACTGTTTGACTAAGCAGCGTAGAACAATCTGTAGTACATTAAAACCATTCCTGAAATAGCATCTGACTAACAATACAATTCTCATCAAAATCCGTCCAGTAGAACTTTTTCAGAAGGCTAATCTTTCATAATCCGAATCAAATACTGAAAAAGCTAATAGTTGATAAAAAAAAATATCACCTGATTTTCCCCCTATAATTCTAGAACTAAGCAACGTAGAATGATATGTTATATAATAAAACTTTCCCTAGAAAGTTATCTAACAGTGTAGGTTTCATCGAAATCCATTCGGCAAAATCTTTTAAAAAGGCTAATATTTCATAAACGGATTGATCTGATTATAGAACTTCCCAGAATAATTCTATAACTAAGCTACGCAGAACGGTATGTTATACAATAAAACCTTCCCTGAAAAATTATCTTATACAGTTTAAGCTCTACGAAAATCCATTCAGCAGAACTCGAGTTATAAGCAGCCGGAACGAAATTTCATATATGTAGAAGTAAATAGAAGTATATTGCCATTAATATAGTTTGCATTTGAATTTTAAAAAAGGTACTTTTCGGTTAGCCGGGCACCAGTGATCGTACACTTGAAAAAAAAAAAAGCACCTTTTGGCTTAAAATCTCTCATCAAAACTGTTTTTCTTTTCTTTCTTTTTTTTAAATAAAATTAATAACAGCTTTTTCTTTTATTTTTCCAGCTGTATAGCCATTTTAATTCTTTCTGCATAAAAAAAAAAAAAAAAGACACCTTTTGGCTTAAAATCAAATTGTTTAGGATCAAAAGTAAAATCAAAATCGCCAAAAACAAAAGATAAATCGCGAAATATTGTTTCGATAGCAATCTTGCCCCTTGAATAATTTTTTAAGCCTTGCGAACATTCCCAATCATGTTTAAATTAAATATTTTCGTTTTATAATATTCTCTCATCAAAACTCTTTTTTCTTTCTTTTTCTTTTTTTTTAAATTAATTTAACACAGTTTTTCTTTTATTTTTGGAGATGTATAGCCTTTTCATTTCTTTCTGCAACAATAATGATTGCCAAAAAAATAGCAATGGTAACCTTTTCAGCCAAAATAACAAATGCAAAAAATGAAATTATTTACGACATCACATTAAAAACCTCAAAAATAACAGTATTTCTCCACTGTTTAATGGATGTTATTATACATATAAACCTTCCTCTTGAATCACTCTATCTATTAAAAAAAAAACGCATCAAAATGCGTTGCGTAGTTTTAAAGATTTAAGCGTACATAGGGATATGGGGACAGAAAAAGCGACTTTGTTTTATACTATGTAGTGATAAAACAAGAGATTATAACATTTTAGCGTTTTAAGATTTTATATAGAGAAACTTACTTTGGCTGTTGAAAAATACACTTTGTGGAATAGTCTAATCTTCTGTAATATGTACTGTTTTGAAACTATATCTGTTGAATGATCTCAGTGCTACCATTTATCAAATGAAATACCAAGTTATTTATGATTGTAGATCATATAAACATTTTTGTTGTTACATTCATCCCTTATTTCATTCAAGTCCACTTTCCCTACATAATAAAGTAAGGTACGCTATATGACTGCATAAGCTAAATTAAAAAATGTATTTTAATAATAATAATTTATACGGGATATTTAACAATATTTTTGTCTCTTTGATGGGACTGTTGTAGGATTATTAGCATTCAGTTATCCTGAATAGAATATATATCAGGATCGTTTTCCTCTACAGCAGGGGTTCCCAAACTTTTAGACCGACGTACCACTAAATCGAAGTTCATACTTCCGCGTACCACCAGGTAACAAACGTAAAGCTAATATAGAAAAACCTATAAAAAGGAACCTGTCTAAAACGAAATGTATCCTCGGTCTTTCGTGTTTCCGTCATAGCAGGTTTTATTGTATATAAAAATTAATGATTACATTACTAAATTGGTACTATGATAGACTGCTTCATAATAACATTCAAGTAAAAAGTAGTATCACCATTAAATTTTATTAATGTATACAATATAAAAAAAGTGTTTTGGTTTAGGAAAAAAGCCCCAAAACTTAATGACATATTGGCGCACACTGATTTATATACTGTTGCAGTAGGCTGATTACACTAATTTGCTTCTATCGCTAATGAAAAGGGTGGACTTGTTTTATCAAGCACAGCTTCCAGCACATCTAGCTCAATATTAGGTAGTTTTAGTCATAAGTCCGATTCTATTTTTAGTTTATTCCTATATTTGTGTTTGATATAACGAAGGTGGGAAAGCACATCCACAGAGATGTGTTTTGCTAAACACAAGCAGACTTTGACGATATCACAGACAGTACTCTCACATTCTCGCCAATGAAAAATCTGTTACATTCATCCTTTTGAATGTGGACTCCAGTAATCCATCACAGGAGAGCTGAATAAGTTAACTTCTTTCCTCTATCGTGAGATACAGTAGCAGGGTGTCTCAAATGAGAAACGAATTTCTTATCGAAAGCTTAGTTAGCGCATTTAACTCGATTATTAGGCTCGATACAACTGTATTAATAATAAATGTGACAATAATATCGCGCATTAGCACTTGCAAGTTTCTTCATACATTTATGTATATACTACTTCAAAACATACGTACCTTTATGTAGCTATATGTACCTATGTAGCTTTACCTCTTTACCTATATGTAGCTTTACCTCAAATCTGCACTGCATATGACCACAGTTTTTGTTTGATTTCAGATCACCCTTTTAAATAGCCTTACTCTGTTAAAAAACAATTTTCATGAAATAGAAAGGAATTATGCACATTTTATACAAGAAAAGAAAAAATTTCAATGAACAGAATGAATTAATTTGTGAAATGTATTTGAAATAAAACTTTTACTTCAACACCTCCTAGAAGCTCTTCCAGTTCAAAGAGAACAATGTGTTATAAAATATGTCTGTTTTGATCAAAATGAAGAAAAGGGTGTACAAATAATAGATAATTTTCTGCTGTCAGTATGCAGAAGTTGACATACATCATCAGTGCCGTAGCGAAAGAAAATTTTTGGGAGGGCAAAAAGCAAGATTGGCCGACTCAAAAATGTTTCAAATCCGACTAATGTAAAATAGTCAATCTGTCGCATTATTTCTTAATTAATAGTTTTTACAATTAATTTTAACTGATTAATTATAATTGATAATTAAAAATAAAATATATGATTTTGTATTCCTAAAATGTTTCTTAGATATAATTCAGTAATCATTTAAAAGATTTACCAAGAACTTTACTGGAGAAAAAAAAAGAAAATATGTATTGATAAGAGAAAATCGTACAGTTATATTTGTGAAAAACACATTTGTTTAGAATGATAGAGTGAAGTGAACGGTAAACATCTAACCAAAGGAGCCGAGTTTACAAAAATTTCAGTAGAGGCACAGACATTTCGGCGCCGACAGGACAAATCCGTCTCCTCCCTTTCTATAAGTTTAAGAAATATATTATTGTGAAAGTCGGAAGTTGTAGAATTCCGACAATGTACAGTTTAGAAAATTAGTGCAAAACTGGATTTGCAGGATTATCTGGAGATCATAACAAAAGACTTATCTACACCAGACCTAACACCTTTTCTATATCTATCCCTAGTGGTCTGGGCCTGGAAAGAATTTTGCTTTACATGTCAAAGAAAATACGTGTGAAGATTTGTCTTATAAAGAAGATATTTTCTGTTACTGATTGAATATAAAAAAAAAAAATGTAAGAAGTTTTTTAGGTATTAAATGTTTTTAAATTTATTCATTTTCTTTTTTTAAATAGTTTTAAAAAGTCTTCGTTTTTATTTTCCAAACGTTCCTAAAACAGTTCCAAAGGGCGTAAACATCATATCGTTGCTAGAACCGAACCTACTATGCAGAGCTGCCAACCTTAGCAAGAGAAAAAACAGGAGATTCTTCGCAGTTTAAAGGGAGAAAAAGAGATATTTTTTTTAAGTGAATTTACGTAAGAATAAAAACTTATTTTATAATTCATTTAGAATAGATTAATGATTGACTCAATAACTTAAATATAATCATTAATATATATATATATATAATATATATATATATATATGAAAGGATAAAAGCAAAGCCCCTTTTTAAAATGTAAAACCCCTTTTTGCCCCTTTTAAAATTTGAAATTACCGTTTTAAAAAATAGAAATTTAAATTAAAACTTTGTAAATGCTTTAGTAATTGTGTCTCAATTGATTGAAATTGCCGTCGCCCCTGTTAAATTAGTTTCCCTGCATCGCATCTTATAACTTTCAAAGATCGTTTTCTCACTCTTCATAAGAATATTTTTGCTGACAGTAGCGCAACTTTAAAGTCTCGCTGCATCCCATCGGCCGATTTGAGCCAACGCCTTTGTCCTGCACAATCAATCACTCAGCTCGCGGCCAATTAAAATTAGAAATACGCCTCTTTTGACTTCGACGACCTCTACAGAAATAATGCAAAAACCTCATATTTATACCGTTGCATGGCTATCAGGAGGAAAGTTTTCCGATCTCAACCATGCCCTGACTTCACGCCAATATGCTCTCCAGCGAGGCTAACGAAAAAGAAAGGCTACCGCGGTGCTTTACGCGTATCTTTTTTTACAGACCGCAGGAATCACGTGATGTTCGAATGCACCAATGCAGGTGTACGAAAAGAGCAACACGTCACTCTAGCGGTCTGTAAAAAAAGATAAGTAGAATGCACCGCGGTAGCCTGGCTTTTTCGTTAGCCTCGGCTCTCCAGGGGTGCCGTGCCGCGTAACTAAATCCCGATGTCCAGAAAGATTTAACTTAGCAGCTCTCACGCCAGTGTGGGCCTGGTTTAAAAGGATTTATGTAATAAAAAGAAATAAACCAGGTTCCGTAATAGACGATGTCTTCCTTTAAACAAAAATACATTCACGCGGACTTTAACTGAATCCTGGATAGCGCTCACGGCCCATGACTACAGGAATATGCAAGGAAATCGGAGTGAGCGGTCACACGTAAGTACGGACTCGTCATCGGTCCGCGCGGCAGCCTCCACTGGCCCGACACCCATAGAAACAGCGATCGAGGACCCACCGAAGGAGCCACGCTTCTTTACATATATATATATATATATATATATAATTTAAAAAGAACACTTACTTTCATATATTATAAATTACACAAAAAAATCTTAAGATATCAACAAATGAAACAAACTTTTTTTAAATAAAAAGAAAATATTTATTAGAACTTAATTTGTGTTTTTTTCGCGATCTTTTGACGAAATGTGTTTTTTTTTTCGCGATCATTTGACGAAATTTCTGGGGTTTTTCTATGATCTTTTGACGTAATTTCTGGAGTTTTTTCGCGATTTTTTGACGAAATGTGTGTTTTTTCGCGATTTTTTGACAAAATTTGTATTTTTTTCGCCTTTTTTTGCGAAATTTGAGGGGATTTTTTGCGAGTTTTTGACGAAATTTACGTTTTTTTCGCGATCTTTTGGCGAAAGTTGTGTTTTTTCACGATCTTTTGACGAAATTTGTGTGTTTTTTGCGATTTTTTGACGAAATTTGTGTGTTTTTTTGCGATTTTTTGACGAAATTTGAGTTTTTTCGCGATCTTTTGACGAAATTTGTATGCTTTTTTGCGATTTTTTGACGTAATTTGCAGTTTTTTCGCCGGTTTTTGACGAAATTTGAGGGGGGTTTTCGGCGATTCTTTGACGAAATTTACTTTTTCCCGGGATCCTTTGACGAAATTCGCGTTTTTAGCGATCCTATGGCGAAATTCTAACGAGATCGGAAATTTTATTTTTTTCAGAAGTACGTTTCTAGGAATTTTAAAGTGCGAGTGAAAAACGGGAGAAAATTATACTTAAACGTAAAAACGGGAGATTGGACTAAAAAACAGGAGTCTCCCGCGAAAAACGGGAGAGTTGGCAGCTCTGTACTATGTATCAAGTATAAAATTTCTTGAATTTTCCTAAGCGACTTTCGCATTCGGTCGACCTAGTTTATATACTGATAGTTTTTATCTATGTAAGTTGCGAGTGTTACTGTAGGACAAATTTCTGATATTTTCAAATCAATAAATCAGATTCATTTTTTCCCCTATTGGCCTATGTATCGACGGCCGACTTAGCTTTTCCTTGTGTGGGTAAGGTATAGTATATGTCCAACATTTCCGGCTCTGCAGACAAGATTTATACATGATAATTTTTTTTCAGTGGGTAGGCCGACTAGCTATTTATGTGATTCGAAAATGTGACAGAACACGTGACTTTCATACCGGATGACCAGATAGATCTATTGAAACCATTACTTTTTTTACTCATAACATATCTATTGACAGACCGACTAGCTTTTGCCATATGATTGTAAGGGTGTAGTGAAATGCGTTCTGAAGACTAAGTCCTGCCAACCAGAATTTTTCAAAATTGTTTTTTTTAATCGGCCTACTGACATACTACAGAGATACTAATTAAAACTGCTGATAAGCCGACTGAATCCTTTTACCAAACATTGGGGGGGCAGCTGCCCCCCTTGCCCCCCCGCTCGCTACGCCCCTGTACATCATTATATCCGTGGGGAACATTAAATCATCGGGGAAAAACTACGTTTTTCACGGTTTTTAAGGAAATCGAAAAAAATGTCTTATTTTTGAAATGTCGTACTGCGTTTGCTATTGAGTGTATTAAAAAGTTGTAAATATGAAAGTTGTAGAGAATTTTGTCTTCTTTAACATTGTAATTAACAAATAATACGCTACGACAACGGGTCTCGAGATATTTTAAAAACAATAAAAAAAGTCCCAAAAATTTGTTGTTTTTTGGCCACAGAAAATTCTCCCTTAAGAAATTTTGTTGGATAATTCGGTTTTTCCATGCTGGAATCATTATATACAAGTCAGAAAAATAAAATCTTCTACCCGACCTTTTGCAAGGTAACGCCTTTTTTTGGTACATTTCCCCTGAACTATATGTTAGTAATGAGGAAGTTATATGAAGATGCAACATAAAAAGTTATAAAAAATGCCTCTGTGTTTGAAATTAGTTTAGTGATTCAAGAATATCATAACTGCTCATTAAGTTTTATGTACTACTGAGCAGAGGAATTAAGATCTAAAATATGGTGTAAGAAACAACCATATATGGGTGAAAATGTCATGGTTGATTGCAACAGTTATATGAGAGCAGTGTGTTCCTTATACATAAAAAGTTAAAATTATGTTATTGTTAAAACATATTATTATTTTTATTTAAATTTTAGTTATTATTCATTAAAATTAATTATAACTAGTAAAATGTAGTATATTCTTATTAACATAAAATATTATGTTATTCAAAGTAATGATATTTATTTTTATATCTCAAATATGTGTGTGTGATTCACAAGCTAGACAAAATTGGCTGTAACTTGGTGTAATTATAATTCTGGAGGCTGCTGTAACAAAGTAGTACCATTATTTTTCATTACTAACTTTTATTTATCATAGATTATGAAACACTTTAACAAAACTTCACTGTTTAAAACTGTAAATAAGATACACATAACACATTTAAAAACAATATTTTGCAATTATCATCCACAGCCAGAAAAGTACTCCTATTCTGTTGTGCAACCCTGTATTTGATCTACACATTTGTATATATACTACAGTGTATGCAAAACTTTAGTTTCTTAAGAAAAGGCATAAGGCTGAAAATCCACCTTAGGCAAATTCTGTCAAACGGATGGAAACAAACTTAATTTTTTTGATATACACCAAGTAGTATGCAAAAATTTTGCTAAATCTAAAAGTGCATACCATAACAGAAAACACATTCCCACCAATCGAATACAATATACAATATATTTTGGGCACAATATATTTTGTGTAAATGAATAATAAATGCTATGCCCATCATATTTTACATCAAGTATCTTCTATTAAATTTCAGTATTGTTTATCAATTTTATTATATTTGAAATAGTGTGTAACATAATTAAAATATGCTGTAAACAGCTTTTTCCCATAGAGCATTATGTAATGAGATGCTTTTGTGTGGCACATAAATGAACAATAAATGCTTTGCACCCCATATTCTACACAATGCATGTTTTATTGCATTTTATACATGAATATAAATTTCATTAAGTTTGAAATGGTGTAACATCATTAAAATTCACTTGAAATGATTTTTTCCCATTGGCCATAATATAACACTACTTTAGTCTGTTCCTGTAAAGGAACTATAATTGCTACACACTTAATTCTCAATAGATATCATGCTATAATAAATGTTGAAAATAGATAGTTATAGAGCAATCAGATATATATTTTACGCATGATAGAGCACAGCTAAACCAACGAAAGCCATAAACCACACTTTTCAACAATATTGGAATGCAATAAAACATTTGAAAAATGACCAATTTATTGCAACTCCCCCCCCCCTTTCTAGTCTAATGTGTGGCACCTGAAGTGATTCCTTTATAATTAATGTAACACTTGCTATATATTTCTGCTTAATTATTAATTCTTCTTAATTATATATAATTTCTGCATTCTTTTTTATCCCTTAATAGTTCCAATTCTAGTTTCTATTCAGTATTTTTTTTTTAAATATGCTTTAAGGATGTGTTGTTCTATGTAAGTATGTTTTTTCTTTCCGTCATAATTTATAAGATGTATTTTGCAATTACTACTATACTATATTATGTAATTTATATTCTTTAATCAAATAATCTATATTATTTAATCTGAATAAAATATACTTTATTATATAAACCTTTTTTTAAAGTACAATTCATATTCATACTTATTCATTTTTACTGTTATTTTCTTTTAATATATGTATTTTATTTTATTATTAATATTTATTTTGTGTGTATGTCTTTTTTTCCTCTATAATTTATCTATATAGTATTTCTTTCTCGTTGTCTTAATACAATTTATGATTGATGTACTGCTGATTTGAGAAATGGTAATTTTTAGTTTTGTGTGTGATACTGCATGATACATGATAATTTATTTTTATATTAATGCTTGATATGGAAAATTGGCAATGCATTTCACCTATTAAAAGAAAGTATTCCACATAGGCATATGGGGTACTTTTGATAATGCTATCAAAAGTGCAACATGCCTTTAGTTGCTTTATCTTTACTATTTTTTTTGTTTTATTAATGATGTAAGAAAAAAAAAAACATTTTTATATTATATAAAACAGTATAAACTTGTGAAGTCTCCTGCATGTGAAGAATTATTACCAGCAGATATTTCTAGAAAAAGACATACAGCCAGCAATATATGAGTTAGAGACTAGAAATGAAACTTTCAAACCCTAGCAATATCAGTCAATTCCAACTTGTGAGTTAGTTAAATCATTTTAAAAATCATAAAATAAAGAAAGGGAAATGGAAGAAAATAATATCAAGAGTACTGACAGAAACTCTTGTCAAAAGTCATATTAGGGCTAAGACACTGGAAAGAGAAGCTAAAAAACATCTGATTAATTAATTTTTTTTTTAAATTAAAGAAAATATTTGGCAATTATATATTTCAGTAAGCAAGTATTTAAATAGAATATGCTTTACTTTATATAATACAAGAATAAACAACTATTTTATAATGTATTGTATAAAAGATATCCTATTGAAAGGTATGTTAAGAATAAAATATTATGAAGGTGATGATTTCAAATAAAAATATGCAAAAATTACAGATAGTAAAAGTCTTAAGAATATTTTAGTAATTTGATATAAAATAATCTGGCACTTTGTTTAAAGTGATACATTGAAAAGTTTAACAATTTAATAAAAGCTGTATAACTTTTTTATTGAACTATTCAAACCTAATTTACATATTATGTAATATTATTTGTAAAAGATTAATAGCACTAGAACGTAAAAGTATTAAAAACAAAAAGAGATAGAGTGAGAGAAAAACTAAAAAGACTTATTTGTTAAAGAAGCACATGAAAGTTTATTTTACTTGTAATTTTGTACTCAAGAAAAATGTATGTTTCATGTAACATTAAATTTAATTTTTTAATTTTTTGTATAAGAAAAACAATTTATTAATAGTATTAACTAGGTATATTAAAGGTGAAATCCTTTCTAAAAGTCATTTGTACTTTGTTATTGTTCTGCTGACTTTACATACGTACCATAAAATTCGACTGTTACTACCCTTTTTCAAAAGCATATACAGTTAAATTTGGGAGGATAAAAAGGACTTGTAATCAAGATTTTTTTTTTCGAAAATCATAAAAAACAGTTTTTATTTTTAATTTAGAAGTAAAGAAGGTACATGGGAGGAGTGGTGAGAATATTCCGTATTTTGGAAGATTTCTACATAAAAAAAAGTTTCATTTAAATTACCACCCCCCACATAAAAATCTCCCTTAACAAAAAATCCCCAAACAAATTTTTAATCTTTTAAAATATTTTTTTTTAACTTTTAAACTTTTCTTCTTTATTTGCTATTTTACTCTAACAATTAATAATAGTCATCTTATCCCCGTCCCAAAATTATGGATTCCTCTTTGCCCCCTCTCTTTTATAAACATGTATAGTTGAACCGTTATAACTCTTAATTTTAATTATTTTCTGACAAATTTAATACTCTATACTAGCAATAAATAAACAATCTATCACCTAAAATACACCCTCCTCTCAAAATTTCTTTTTGTTCCCTCCCCCACATTTTATCAAGGTTCTCCTCCTTATTCCATATTTTATGCAGTTTAAAATCTTTAAAAAAAATTTCTGCCTTATTTGTGATTTTATTGTAACAATATTTAAATAACCATCTAAATTGTTTCTCACACCCACCTCAAAACTTTCACACACTCCTCCCCAAAAAGTCGTCTTTTTCCGTCTCCCCCTATGGGGTTTCACGAACAAAGTCATCGGGGGTTCTTCGGCGGTTCGTCAGGTGTCTGTTCCACACGGAAGTTTCCCATGAATGGGATTACTGGCGCAACGACCTAGAGGTCGACACCTGTTAGAATGACCTGGGGGTCCGCAGTGGGGAGAGGCCTCAGGCCAATCGCAGCGCCAGGCGAGACAAAGCCCTGGTGCGTTATAAGCCCTTTAGAGGCTTGGGTGCGATGGTCGTTTACGTGTATCGGTGACCCCCATGGGCTCCTGACGGCGCAGGATAGTTTTTTCCTCCTTGACAAAAAATTTGCTTCTCTCGCCCCAGCACAAAAAATTTGAATTCTATTTTCCATTTAAAGATTTGTATGCTGTATTGTTACTTTGTAGCAACAACAAATAAATAATAATCTAACTCTCTACTTAAATTTCCATTCCCCATCTGTATAAAAATTGTGAATTTTGAGAAAAAATAGCATGGGTGGGGAGAGAAAATTTTCCACTTTTTTGTAATTTGGTTGTTCTAAACCCTGATATTTTGTTAATGTGGTGAAGGATCTGGAACAGGTATTTTAAAGAACATATTCATTTTAAAACAAAAAATATAAATGAGATTCAGTGGTGAGAACAGCCAAACTGCAAAAAAAAGAATTGTTTGCTTTCATCCCACTTATTTAGAAATCCCCACCCCTTTGGAAGGGAAAAGACAAAGCAAAAATTTCGAATGGATGAAGATTTTAGGTGAGTGGTATACTTACATGAGATGATGTAAATGAGATATTAGATGAGCAAAATCACAAAATAAGAAATAGGGCAGCATTTAAAAAATACATATATTAAAAATTTTAAACTATTTGCTAGGTGGGAGGCAGTGACACTTTCAGAGAAAGGGTGTTAATTTAGATGACTGAATATTAATTTATTGTAACCAGAGAGCAGCAAATACAACAGCTTTTTATTTAAATAAAGGTTTAAAGATTTTTAATTTTGAGAGTGAGGCAGAGGGAGTATGCATTTTTTAAATAGAGTGATGATTTAGGTAGCAGATTATAGATTTATTTTTACTAGAAAGCAATAAAAAGGACAAAAGATTTCCTCAAATAAAAGTTTTAAAATTTTTAAACTTTGCATTCTGAGGATATGAGGAGGAAACATGCATTTTGAAAGAATGTTGTTTGTAATTTATATTATTTGTTAATCACTTATTGTTAATAAAGAGAAACAAATAGGACAGAAGATTTGTTTAATAGAGTTTTAAAGATTTTTTTTTATCTAGAGGGATGCAAAGGGGCAAAGCAGACATTTTGGGGGTAAAGTATTGGTGCAGATTACCAAAATTTGTCGCAAAAAATGGGGGCTTATAATCAGATTTTATGGTAAGCATGCTATTGGGAATTCAAGCGCTCGAATACGCCATCTGGTGGATAAAAGATATAACTTCTCCTTCAGGAAAATCCCTTGCAAGCCCATTGCATTACATGCATTTTTAATTTGTTCATAAGGATTATTGTTTTGCACAGTTTCAAATTTCATGTGATATTTGTGTTCTGTGTTTATACGACAAAGTAAAAATTATCCAAATTTTAATATCTAACACATTTAAACATGTTTACAATAAATAATGATTTCAATGGCACTTTAGCGTTAGTTAAAGGGACTATTTTTTTGTTCCGACAGCTGCAAACAGCGCCTCTATAGGCCTTTTAAGTCCCAATTTCCTGAGACTCCAGAATGATAGTGTTGATGTTTAAGATATACAAGATAATCCACCATCATATATTTTGCAATGGATGTATGCAAAAAAAAATCTAAAAAATTTTCATAACTGAATTGAATTTAATGAATAAAATACTTAATCACTATTTTCAAAAAATTTATTTATGAATTCAACTGTACGTGAACAAAGAATCAAAAATGACATTAACAGTGAATATGTGCAGTTGATGGTTTTAAATACAGAGAACATTAACAGCATACACACACAAACAAATGAAAATAAATACTTTCTATTGCTTTTAAATTATGAGACACAGAGATTTGTAGTTCTTATTATAAAATGCAGTGTTTAATGTTTCAAGTATTCTGCTCATTATTTGATATTAAGATAATCCAACATCATATATTTGCAATGGATGTATGCAAAAAAAAATTATAACAGAATTGAATTTACAGAATAAAATTATTTTTAAGAAAGGTAAACAACACAGGAAAATATATCAATAGTAAACAGATGAAATAAATATCCATTAAAAAAGCACATTTAAACTTGATAATTTTTAAAAGAATAAATTTGTTCAACTGAAACAAAAATGTACAATTGATAACATTTGTTTTTTATACAATTTTAATCTTTACTAATCGATTGTATTTTATTATTTAATATTCCATCCCATTTTCCCATTATTTACAAGAAGATAAGAAAACTACAGATCAACTTATGATTAAAAAATATGGTGACATTTTATATACTCAACTTAACAATTTTTTAAACAATCCATTCTATTTTTTTACAATATGTTCAAATGAAAAAAATTTCAGAAATCATACTTCGAAATTTCATTCATTTACTGACAAAAGAAAAGGAATTTTTTTTTAAATTATGAGATTTTTATTGACTTTCGACAATTCAAATGAAAAAAGACTCATAATTTAATAATAATATTGGTTCTTGTGATATAAATTTCCTTAATATTTGTAACTGAGAAAGAAAATTCAATCAAAAATTATATTGTTCTGTGTGAATGAGTAGATAATGCTTTGAACTACAGAGGATTTTAATTAATTTAAAGAAAATTGAGAAAATATCAATTTTAATGTAATTTTTTCTTAAAGATATGACTCAACGAAATACAACTCTCAATAGAAAATGCAATTTGAATTTTCCATTAAAAAAAAACTAACAAAAACACATGGATTTGAAATATTTTTTTTTTGACTGAAAATAATTATTTGAAAAGAATTTATTGCTAATACATATGGAGACAAATTTTTTTTAGCATAATAAAACAAAAATAATTTATTTTATTCCATTTGCAAATGAGCTAAAAATCGATGTTACACAAAAAAAAAAAAAAAAAAAAAAAATTCTATTAGTTGTTAAATATTTTTGTTTATTACTTTTCTTTTAAAAGATAATGCTACTCAAACTTTTTCATACATATATTTCATTTTCATGGAAACTAAAACAAAATAATAACTGAAATTTAAAAAAAAATCTAACATTATATATATATGTATATAATTTTAAAAAAAATTAGAAATTATAGCATATTCAAAGAAAAAAATTGCCCTTGAATCGTGTCTTTACAATTCAGAACAGAAAACATATGAAAATGAAATCGGGAATGTCACAATATAAATAATCAAAAAACATGGAGGGTTTTTACTGGTTTCGAGTATAGCGCACATGCATGCATCGCTGCACTTCATCTCTGTAAACTTTGTTTTGCAGCAATGTTTCAGAATGAAGCTCAAAAGCACAGATCGGTTTATATTTAGCCTTACAGAAGCTCTCCTTCTGCATGTATTTAAGCTATTTTGTTATATACAATTTTTTGAAATCTTTAATATCATGACTTCTACCAATTATTTTGGTGATAAAAATTTTTATATTCTTCTTAAGCTTGAATAACCTCCACCAAACATTTTATTGATAAAAAAATTTACATTTTATAACTAAGCATGTTTACACATATAAATTTTATAATTATATAAAAAACTCCAAAAAATTAATATAAATATTTAGCTATTCTAGATTTAAAAATACTTTTTGGTCAACGACATCCTAGGCACAAGGTGCAACTGAAACTATCGCACATTTCCTAGAACGGTTCAGATCTTAAAAGATGTTTTTTAGTGATCTCAATTGTGTAAATGACTTTGGAGAATTTTTATATATATAATGTTTCTGTCCTGTATGTGTTCACCTGGAAGCACACCCCCACGCCCGGATAAATTTCATCCCAGTTACATTTTTACCTCGAAAAAAGGGAGACATTTTTTGAGGACATTTCAGACCTGTCTTGTACTTTTGAAGATAAAAGTCAAGAAAAGGTGGGTGAAAAAATATTATTTTTTTGTCTATTAGGAGAGAAAAATATCCTATGGGAGTAAATACTCTCACACATGTATGAATGTTTCATTTCAAAAACACAGTACGATTACAGGATGTTCGCTTTTGAATGAGAACAACAAGTAGTTTGATTCCATATGTTAACAAAAACTGAAAATATGTTCTTGTTATGTCTTCCATGCATTGTGATACTAATATCGATCCACTATCAGACAACCAGAAATCATCACTTTCTATAATTTCAGCAAAAATGAAGTTTATACAGTCAATGAACTATGTGATACATACTCAATTTCACATAAATGTAAACATTGGCCTTTGACACATTTTTTGGAATGCTGAATGTAGCTGGTATAAATGCTTACATTGCATACTGTAGAAGCAATGGAGTGGAGAACAAGCTCACCGACGAAACTTTCTGAAAGGGCTTTCTATGGAACTGCTGAAGGAGCACCTTACTGCTCAATAAAATATTTCATCACTTTCTAAATAACTTCATAATGGAAATAAAAGATTGTCTGGCATTCAAGAAAATGAGAAATTTCAAAATCGGGCACAAGGGCCATGTGATATTTGTCCATGAAAATAAGATGTGAAAACTTTGTTGTCACGTTGCATTTTAAGAAAATGTGATACGGATTTTTCATTAATATTCTGAAAATGCTGAGTAATAATGGGATAATATGGAAAAAAATATATGTATTTTAACAATATACTCAAAAAATTTTAATGAAAGAGTGGCATACACAATACTCATATAATATTGATAAAAGGGTAATGGATGTAATAAGTATCATTTTTGTGATATAATTTTTGTGTTAAACTGTAAAATAAATCGTTTGCAAATGTATAGCATTACTTCTAAAAAAAAAAAAAAAAAAAACCTGATTTTTGCAGAAACTGATACAAAATCTCTAAATATATATAGAAAACACGATTCTTTCCTTAAACAGAAGTAGAACACATGCATTTTACAATTTACAGTTGTAGATTTGTTTTTAAAACGTAATTAGTCAACAATATAATGGGGGAGAAAATGGGCAGGATTTACCCCATGCATGTGTAAAAGTTACAAAAATGGGTACGTGTGCATATGTGGAAAATATATATAAATATTTTTTTTTAATTCCTGACCATGCAAATGATTTTTGACAACCTTCATATTTATAAGATTTCTCTCCATTTTTATTAAATAATTTTATTTTCAAATTAATTAAAATATAAATTAAAATTAATTAATATCAAATTAATTTATTAATATAATTTAATTTTTTTATTAAATTCAAAAACTCAAATAATTTTTAATATTTTTTTCTGGATGTGTTAAAAGATGTTTTTTTTTAGATCTAGTGATTGTGCAAATGACATTGGACAAACCTCACATTTATAAGTTTTCTCTCCTGTATGTGTTAAAAGATGTTGTTTTAGTGTCCTTGATTCTGTAAATGAATTTGAACAAACTTCACATTTATGATATTTCTCTCCTGTATTTGTTAAAAGATGCATTTTTAGATCACCTGATCATGCAAGTGACATTGGAAAAACATTATAATTGTAAGGTTTCTCTCCTCTATGTGTCAAATGATGTCGTTTTACTGTTTCTAAATGTGCAAATGATTTTGAACTAACTTAACATTTATGAGGTTTCTCTCCTGTAAGTGTTAAAGATGTTATTTTAGCGCCCCTGATTCTGTAAATGAATTTGAACAAATTTTACATTTCAGGGCAGAATGGCAGATTTGCGCTAAAATTTAGAAATCATGCCGAAATCCATTATTGTGGGATTTAGGCTCAGACCAAAAAATTTTAATCATTTTGTGGAAAATTAACTTTTTCAAGCAACGATTGACTCCTTTGAAAGACCGATTAATTTTGCAATATTTTCCTACGACTGATCAACACGTTCTGCGGTATTTTTACTGTGATAGAATTACGAATTTTGTAATTCTTTTTTCCATGACTGATTGACAAATTTCACATCCTCTTCGGACAGATAGACAGAATTCATATTTTCCCCTGTATCTGACTGAAAATTTTCTAGATTTTTTCTCACGATTGACAAATTTTGGAATATTTTTCCCAGAACCAAATTATGAATTTATTTAAGTTTACCAGTGACTGATTACCGAATTTTGCAATATTTTCCTGCGATCAACAGACAAATTTTACAATTTCTTTTCCACGACATATTGACGAAAGTTGATTTCTCGCATGACTGTTAGATGAAATTTTTTATTTCCTCCACCCCAATACTGACTGAAAAATTTCTCAATTTTTTCAACAGCTGATTGATGAATTTTACGATTTTTTTTACGACAGATTGACAAATGCAAGATTTTTTTCCCTGCTTCTGACTGAAAAATTTTTAGATTTTTACCTGTAACAGATCAATGAAATTCACGATTTCTACTAATGACCAGTGAATTTTGTAATTTTTTCTTTAGCCTCAACCAACAGATGAAATTTACAATATTTTTCTTACTACCAATGCATATATTTTGTGATTTTTTTCCCTATTGACATAAAGAAAAGGCCTAAAAGTTCAGTATGGGCCACCAGACGCTGCGTCTTCCCAAACTGGTCTAAAGTCTGCAGTAAACAAAAATAAGATTAGAAGAGCTCTAAAGACCTTGTAGTGCACTTGACAAAAAATCCGAACTACAAGGAAACTAGTTGATCTTTACAATTCACAGAAATTAGGACATGACAATTGAATCTACATTTCTTAGAGAAGATATGCATCGAGAAGATATGCATGAGAGTTTCCCTATCAAATTTTGGATATGGGTTTAAAATTTGAATGCATAGTAGCTAGTTCAATGAATGAAAAGACCAGGTATTCTGCTTTTGGCTGTGATTCTCGAGAGCATAAACATAAATTTCTGATAATTTCCAAAGTTATAAAAGTTACTCTTGCTTGTCACGAGTGTACCAATTGTGAAAGAGGTTTCAGCACTCAAAATCCAATAAAATCTAAATTCAGAAACTCTTTTAACAACCCCATAGTTAAGAGAAACTGAAAAATAGATATGGCATAAAAGCTTAACTTTCTTCCTTTCTTAAAATAAAAAATATATATATTGCATAATTATTCAGAGTTGTTGATTTAAATTATTTCTATGGTATTTTGTCATTTTTATATTAATGTAACTCTTTAACCCCTCGGGGACGAGCGACACGTATATGTGACACATAAGATGCACAGAATTCTCAATTTTTCCCACCAGTTATTTTTTATTGTAAGCTTTGCCTTATTAAATCTTAGCATTTTTGCGATTCAATTAGGCGAAAATTTCTGTTTTGAAAAACCGGCAGTAAAAGATTAATAATTCTATAAAAGAAGCTTGTCGCGAAAGGGTTAAATAGTATGTAAAATAACAGTAAGGATAAAAGATTTTTTCGCTCCCCGCAAACAGGTCAACTGCCCTCCATTTATAAATGTTGGGAGGCAGACTTCCCTCTTATGAAATATTGAATTTCAAGCCCTGTATTTAAAAGGTTTCTCTTCTGTATACGTTAAAAGATGTCTTTTCGGTGTTTCTGATCGTGTAAATGACATTGGACACATTTAACATTTATAAGGATTCTCTCCTGTATGTGTTAAAAGATGTTTTTTTAGATTTCCTGATACTGTAAATGACTTTAAACAAACTTCACATTTATAAGGTTTCTCTCCTGTATGTGTTAAAATGTGCCTGTTTAGATCTCCGGATCGTTGAAAAGACCTTGGACAAACCTCACATTTATACGGTTTCTCTCCTGTATGTGTTAAAAGATGACCTTTTAGATGTCCTGATCGTGCAAATGACAATGGACAAATCTCACATTTATAAGGTTTCTCTCCTGTATGTGTTAAAAGATGTTGTTTTAGTGTTCCTGACTCTGTATATGATGTTGAACATACCTCACATTTATAAGGTTTCTCTCCTGTATGTGTTAAAAGATGACGTTTTAGATGTCCTGATCGTACAAATGACAATGGACAAACCTCACATTTATAAGGTTTCTCTCCTGTATGTGTTAAAAGATGTTGTTTTAGTGTTCCTGACTCTGTATATGACGTTGAACATACCTCACATTTATAAGGTTTCTCTCCTGTATGTGTTAAAAGATGACGTTTTAGATGTCCTGATTGTCTAAATGACAATAGACAAACCTCACATTTATAAGGTTTTTCCCCTGTATGTGTTAAAAGATGGATTTTTAATGTTCTTGAACATGTAAATGACTTTGGACACATTTCACATTTATAAGGTTTTTCCCCTGTATGTGTTAAAAGATGGTATTTTAATGATCCTGAACATGTAAATGACTTTGGACACACTTCACATTTATAAGGTTTTTCCCCTGTATGTGTTAAAAGATGGTTTTTTAATGTTCTTGAACATGTAAATGACATTGGACACATTTCACATTTATAAGGTTTTTCACCTGTATGTGCTAAAAGATGGTATTTTAATGATCCTGAACGTGTAAATGACTTTGGACACATGTCACATTTATAAGGTTTCTCTCCTGCATGTGTTAAAAGATGTTGTTCCATTTGTCCTGGTTGTGCATATGACAAACTTCACATTTATAAGTCTTCTCTCCTGTATGTGTTAAAATATGTTGTATTAGATATCTTGATTATGAAAATGACTTTTAACAAACTTCACACTTATAAGGTTTCCGTCCTGTATATGTTAAAAGATGTTGTTTTAGTTGTCTATAAGTTGTAAAGGACTTTGAACATATTTCACATTTATAAGGTTTCTCACCTGAATGTGTTAAATGATGTTGTTTTAGTGCTCCTGATCGTGTAAACTTCACATTTATAAGGTTTCCCTCCTGTATATGTTAAACGATGTTGTTTTATTTGTCTATAAGCTGTAAAGGAGTTTGAACGAACTTCATATTTATAAGGTTTTATCACATTCCTATGCATAGAAACGATTTTTGACATATTTCACATTTATAAGGATTTTCTCCCATATGGATGTAGAGATACTTAGTCATTGTTTGTCTCCATGAAAAGGTTTTCCAACATTCAGGTCAAGCATATGCTTTCTTCCCATTATTTTTTGTGCTATGTGGCTATGTCTTTTAAGATTTATCTTCTGCACAAATGATTTTGGACACATTTAACAGGCTTCTTCCTCATGGATTTGGAGATGCTGGTTGATATATTTTTTCTCTGAAAATGCTTTGGACGTTCGGGATGAATATAAATTTTTTCTCCAATGTAAGTGAAAATATGATGTTTAAATATGCTTTTCTTTTAAAACTTCTTTCTATATTACATTTGTATTTTTCTTTTTCAATAATCAGTTTGGACTAAAATATTATTTTCTGCTTTCTATTCAGAATTGATTAAAATCTGATTACTTTATATTCACTTTCTTTGACAATCATCTGTAATACTTAGTATAAAACTATGGTTTTTTTGGAATTTGATATGATTATATTTGTATCTGATTTGTTTAAAAGTGATGCATTTATTCTGTTACCATGATTGTTATTTTTTTCAACTTTCACACTAAATATTTCATACTAAAAAACAACAATTTATTCATTTTTATTCAGCTTTCATAAGATTATCTTTCAGGTTAAACTGTACAATAGTGGCATAAATCTACTAATAGTACTTTTATGTTTTCTTGAATTATTTCTCACTCTAACACTCCATTTTTTACATATGATTATTGATAGAATGGTATTATGATGCTAATGAACAAATGTTTCAAGAAAGAACATTAAACACTATTTATTTTACAATAATGTCATATTGAGCAAAGAAAAGCTTCTTTAATAATCTTCTAATTCTTCTTTACTTTCCTCCTTGCTTTTATTGATAAATGCATAAACAATTTGCAAGATTAACTTTTAACAACCTGAAAGTAGACAAAAAGAAAAATTTTAAAAATGCACAATCATTGTATTATAGCATTTGTCTACATGTTACTTTTGATTGTAGAAAATATGATGATACTATTGGAAGTGGTTGAATTTTGGCCAGTGACACACTATAAGTAGTACTGTCAGCTGCACTCTGAATAAAGGAATATCTAGCTCAGTGTTGTTTAGATATGAATGGTGGAAATTTCCAGTACTTATCGTGATTCACAGAAATTACAGTAACTATGTTGAAAATATTGTTACAATATCTTCAATATTGTTAATGTAACAAACAAAAATTCAAATTTGACCTGGAGTGGGATGCACATATTTTTCATTAAATAAGTGTGTTGCGATTCTGGTTTCCTGGACAAAAATTGCCTGTCTTGATGTCTACTATCACCTGTGAATGTTTTTTTTCCATTTTGTTTAGAAACATGATGTTTCAAATAAATAGATTATTTACTAGAAAATATTCAGGAACTCGCATTTATTTGTACATCATTAATTCCTTTGAAGGTCATCATTAATAGTTAATTTTCTTAAGTGACACCTTTCAAACAGGGAATAAATGAATGGTGCAGATGCAAAAGTTACATTATCGACTTTTTTAAGGTATTGAGTTATTTATATCACTGTGTTCATCTTTTTAAGGCAAATCGGACCGTAATAGTGATTTGGATCATAAAAAACATATTAAAGTTGAAAAAAAGTGCTGAAAATCTCGTTTTGATGCATAACTCCCATTATTCAACAACTATTTTGCTGCAAAACTCACACTCTCCAATTAAACTAATCAGCAAAGTACAGAAGTAAAATGTAGTTTAAAATCTTGCACTACTTTAATGACACTGAAGAAGTTGAGCCATGTCTAATAGTAAAGTTTTTGCACAAATTAATTTTAATAACCGTTTTTCAATTTGTGTTGTTTATTACCCTCCAAAATAACATAATGAAAACTAATGTTCAGATTTTTTTTCTTTTTGGTTCTAGTTGTTTTAAATTCATAACTATTTTAGTTTATAACTAACATTACCCATAAAAGTATACTGCAAAACTCACATTTTCCATATTTAAATTTAAATTCTAGCTTTACCACAGTTATTACAGGTTTAGGACTATGTGCAACCAGTTGCTATGGCAACAAATATATCATACAAAAAAATTTTGCCAATATATTATGTTTATCAGTTTTTTCCATTTTTCTAAAAAGTAGGTTATGTGTAGAGTGTGAACTTTGCATCTACACCTTTCAAATAATGTAAAAGCATTATCTTTCATTGAAATATAATTTAATTACTAATTAATTTGAATATCTTTATTAATTGACAGTTAAAAGTAGAAATTGTGGGTTTAAAAAAAAAAAAAAAATAATAAGTATTTGGCTTTGCCAAATATTTTGATATTCAGCCAAACCGAATATTCGGCAGGCTGAATAGTTTAATATTCGGTCAAGCCAAATATTCAGCAGACCTAATAGTTTGATATTCGGCCAAACTGAATATTCAGTAATATGGCCGAATACAGAATATTCGGTGCATCCCTATTAAAAATATTTTAAATAAATAAATATGTGAAAATAAATAAATAGTATGAAAAATATATATTCCCTGTTCTTCCTAAATGTAACTGTGTTTTTGTGCAATTATCTAAAAACAGACTTGCCAAGTTTCCCAAATGAAAAAGCCTGAGACTTTTCAGTCGTTACTTTATCGACATGTCTAGCTCCACACATTAATGTAACAAGAATACATGTGTTAAGGCAATTTAACATTTTTTTTTTTTACCATTTCTCATAACTTACGAACAATCAGAAATAAATAAGATGGGAATAGATATTATCCCTTCATACAATCATTTTTCAATTTGAATTCCAGTACATTCGGAAATATATAAAGCAATGTCTGTAGTGTTATAGTGCCTATTTTAAAACCTAAAATATAAGAAAAATCTTTTAAAATACTTAAAACAAAAAGTAAACAACTTCAGTAAATAGTTGATGTAATAGTATTAAAAAACTTTTTTTTTTTTTTTTTTTTTTTTTTTTTTGTGCAAAAATAAAGATTTTTATTCCATGCTTTCTGTTAATAATAAAAAATTATTAACAACAACCCTAAACATTCTTTTAAGCTTAAATGTTTATTAAAGAAACCCATATAAAATTCATGATGGTTAAATACATAACTAGAAAGTAACACATAATGGAACAAACTTACCTTAATATTAATAATCACAACCTATTTCTGTTGTAATTTTGGATGTCTTAAATTTGGCCTCATACTGATTCTTTCAAGTTGTATTTGGATGGACCAGATTTTTTAAAAAAAGGTCATGAAAAGTTTTTATTGAAAAAACAACAACAAAAAACTATATATTTGAATATTAATGTATGTGTATGTATGTTCATTTTTATACAGAAAAGGCAAAATAAAATTGATATTAGATATAATTGTAGATTACTTTTCCATAATTGTACTAAAATGTGGATTAATTTTGTTTCACTTCAGGTTCAGTTTGAAGTGTGTCCGGTTTCAGATTGACTGTAACCAAAATTTTTGAGTTCAAATAAGATACCTCACCTCTGTTCCAAATTACTTGCTTAAAATCTGTGGCCAAATCATAGCCGGGATAACTGGATAGACTCTATATATCGATAAATGTAAATAAAATTCCCAAGTAACTTCCATCTTTCATAAAACAAACGAAAACATAAAAAGAAAAAGAATTCAATCATCTCTTATGTAAATGCAACGCAGATCAGAATATACTAGCTATCCGAAATACAGCTTTTGACCACAGAGTACACAGAATGAATAGACAGGCAATGAAACATAAAACAGCTTGCAAAATTAAGCCATTTGTTGTTCAGATCATTAAGCCCAAGGGCTGACTTCATTGGGTAGAGAGAGCCTGTCTGTGTAACAAGCCTCATGAGTCCAGTGATGTTTTTTTTTTGTTAATGTATGCAAAACATACATACATACATAAATCACTAATCGCTGCTTGAATGAATTTCATATATTCTAAAGATTGCTGTAGAAAGAGTTTAATGAGTCCAGTGATATTTTATTTTTGTTAATGTATGCAAAGCATACATAAATTATTTACTGCTGCTAGAATGAATTTTATGCATTCGAAAAATCAGGAATCTTGAAATTCTTCCCAATCATAACGTGTGTGACTTGTGGCAGAGAACTCAATACTATACAGCTCTTATGAGAATTTCTTTCAAGAAGTAAACATTGATTTTATTCCGTTTTGTGACAATTTACAAAGTTTAACCATTTTTTTTTCTAGAAATTTTTTAATTGCTAAAAAATTTAATAGTTAAAATTGCTAAAAATTTTTTAAAATGAAAATATTCGAAGGAAAAAAAATGTAAAAATGAAGTAAATCTGGAGGAAAAAATAGCTAAATATTTGTAAAAATGAAAAAATAGTTAATTTGTAAAAATGGAAAAATCCGGAGGAAAAAATAGTTAAGAATTTGTAAAAATTCAAAAATCCAAAGAAAAAATAGTTAAAAATTTGGAAAACTGGAAAAATTACTTAAAAATTTGTAAATATGGAAAAATCCAAAGAAAAAATAGCTAAAAATTTGTAAAAATGAAAAAATCCAGAGGAAAAAATAGCTAAAAATTTGTAAAAAGGAAAAAAATCCAGAGGGAAAAAAATAGCTGAAACTTTGTAAAAATGGAAAAATTCAGTGAAAAGAATTGTTAAAAGATTGTAAAAATTGAAGTATCAGGAGGAAAAAATTGTTAAAAGTTGGTATAAATCGAAAAATCTGGGGGAAAATTGTTAAAAGTTTGTAAATATTGAAAAATCTGGAGGAACATATTACTAAAAGTTTGTAAAAATAAAAAAATCTTACAGAAAATTTTACTAAAACTTTGTAAATAGTCTCAAAACAGAATAAAATCAATGTTTACTTTGTGAAAGAGATTCTCATAGGAAGTGTGTAAGTCATAGACATCTAGTACAAATAAACAACGGACATCATTCTTTTCTCCTGCAGAGAGCTGAAGATCTTTCCCTTTCATCGCCAAAGAGTGACGAAAAGGGTGCCATTATTTGGTGGTAATCCCTTTCTTGGCAAATTTCTGTTTCCGTTCTCGTAATAAAAGAAATACAGATCCAGAAATGAAACTGAAATTGAAATAGAAAAGCCAGCTGTCACATTCACAAGGAAAAAACAGCTTTAGTATTTTATTTCAATTCGTCTACGAGTGTTTTTGAGCCACACCCAATCGAAAGATAAAATTATAGTAACCAATTTATCTTTTATAATAATTTAATATGAAATCCATTTTTTATTTTACTTTAAGATTTGTAACTTCAAAATTATTCAATGGACAAGAACAGTTTTTTTTCCCCTTTAAAGAGGCGATTTTACAAACCATCATACGTAGAACGATTGGAGGCGATGTTGAATAGTGATTGGTCGACTGCCTGAGACGATGTAGGAGGAGCTTAATGCGCTTGAAGAGGGTATTTTTCATTTCGTTGAAGATTCATAAGATCGTCTGAGCTTGCATATTCATGTTTGCTTTATTTTTAATGATGCTTAGGACATATTAAACTTGTCTAACAAAATAATATTAACTTAATCCAATTAAAAGAAAACAATCCATATGTACAAGTATAATTTGAAACAGCAAATCAAATACTTCTAGCTCTTGTATTTTCAGAGCTCATTACCTAATTCAACTCCTGTTTTTTTTTTTTTTTTTTTTTTTTTTTTAAAGAAAAATAAAACTGATATTTTAATTGTAAAGGTTAATGAAAACTAATTTAAATTTGTAATAGCTTGTGTACATTTTTTAAGTGAAAAAACTATACGTCCAGCTTAATTTATTGATACATAACAAACCTTACATAAAGTAAAACATATTTCATTTATAAATTATTATATTCTTTAATATCTATAATCCATAACTTCCAATTTTCAAATAAAGATTACATGTTTACATTTTTTTATAGTTTTTATTTTAAATTTTATTTATAGTAAATACTCACTACAATTAGATAGAATTAAACAAAGAACAACATATTAAACATTATTTCACAAGAATAAACTGAAAGCACAGCAAATAAATGTTAGCTTTTCTGAATGTTTATTATTATTATTTTTAATCATCATAATTGAATTAATAAACGAAAATAAAATTACTAGGTCGTTAAAAACTTTTTGAACTGTGTTATTTCATAAAATCAACATATACTTAAGCAATGCATTTTTCAGATTTTTTAGTTTGTTATTTCATAAAATCAATCTCATGAAAAAGTCACCAGTAAAAAATGCAGCCAAGTCTCGTAACTCATTTACGGTAAAAAGTACTGAGATCGTATAAAGCCAAGTTTAACTATCTTATTAACTCTGAAATTTTCATTCACAAATCACTCCTAGTCCCTACATCTTTAGTTAATTATTATTTTGTGACTTGGCAATTACGTAGCACGAGAATGTGATGTATATAGTTAGTTTTAATCAAATAATACTATAACATATTAAGGTGTAATAACTTCCCTGTGCGTATATAATTTGCCTTAATTAAATTATCCCATCCCATCCCATAATATAGTAAGGTGTAATAACTTCCCTGTGCTGCGTAATTGCCAAGTCACAAAATAATAATTAACTAAAGATGTAGAGACTAGGAGTGATTTGTGAATGAAAATTTCAGAGTTAATAAGATAGTTAAACTTGGCTTTATACGATCTCAGTACTTTTTACGGTAAATGAGTTACGAGACTTGGCAGCATTTTTTACAGGTGACTTTTTGATGAGATTTCACTTCTTTTTGTAAGTAATCCTCCTTTTCTTGATTTTGGGTTCTTTTTGGAGACCATCCATTGATTTTAGCTAAGCCGACACTCTGTCCTTATTATTCACAGGTATCAAAAATTTGAAGCTTTAGTTTCGTTTGCAAAGTACTGTAGATAAAAAGAGATTTCAGGTTCCTAGGCAAGCACTAAGTTATGGGAGGGGGAGTGTCAAAAGTACTCTCAATTGCTTCCAGGATAGGTGCTATCTATCTGAGATATTACTCGCAGCCCTAGATACTTGATATTTAACATAAAAGAACTTTTTAGTATAAAAAGAAAGCCAAAATTAAAATTTCCGGAAATTTCCAATAAATCAAACTATATTCCTTTTTTCGATGTTTTTTTTCGTTTTTTTAGTCTTTTTTTTATTATTTACGGATTTTTTAATTTTTCCTTACTTTGTGTACCAAACCCTGCCTTTCTGCTAGGACTACAAAATCGAATTATTTTCAAATTTTCGACTTTTTATAAATTTATTGTTTTTTCGATTTTAATTCTAAGTTACCTGATTGTCATGCCAATACAGTAATTATTTGATCCGTCTTCTTAGGATCATTTAGGTTCAATTTAGAGATAAATCAAGTGAATCTTAGAGTCACCATGATTTTATTTAGAAAGGACTATCAAGCCATAACCAGCCAGTAATGTCGGGAGGGTAGGGGGAGCTGTGAAAATTTTTGTGGGGCTAGCATCATTTAACCATCCATATTTCATATGTGAAGTAAATGGAGTACAACCTGTTAAAAAAAACAAACCTGTCTATAAAGAAATCGCCTATATCGTAGCTAGTCTATAGCGGAACTTTTCTATAACGAAATTTGTAAACGAAAGAAAAGAAAACCATAATCCGGGGGAAATTACATAAAACAATTAGGTGCGTTGTACTAGCTAATAGGAGAATTATCTTAAAACTAATGTTTCTAGCAGTACAAAATCAAATTGTTTTCGAATTTTCGATTTCTTAAAGATATTTCGATTTTTCGATTTTATTTTCGAATTTAACGAATATTTTAATTGTTCCTTTTATTGAACAGTAAATACTACCTTTAACACCAAGTTTTAAGTTTCTAAGACTACAAGATAAAATTATTTTCAAGTTTTGATTTTTTCGAATTTTTTTTTTATAATTTTCTGGATATTTTGATTTTTTCTTATTTTGTATCCTTTATTACAAATTTCAAGTTTCTAGCGCTACAAAATCGAATTATTTTGAAATTTCCGATCTTTTTCGAGTTTTTTATTCTATTTTGGAACTTATTGTGTTTTAATTTTTCATTTTTCTGTATCCTAAACAATAAGTTTACGCCGAATTTTAAGTTCTAAAGCTACAAAATCGAATTTTTTTCAAATTTTTTGGATTTTCGATTTTTTTTTTTTTTTCGAATTTTTTTTTTTTGATTTTACAGATTTTTTTTTTTATTTATTTATTTTTTTTTTGTATCCTAAATACTACCTTTATTCCAAATTTTAAGTTTCTCCCTTTACAAAATCGAATTATTTTCAAATTTTCGTTTTTTTTATTTTATTTTCAATTTTTGTTGTGTTTTTAATTTTTTCTTTTTCTGAATCCTAAACACTACCATTATACCAAATTTTCAGTTGCTAAGACTACGAGATCATATTATTTTCAATTTCTCTCTTTTTCTTTCTTTCTTTCTATTTTTTTTTTTTTTTTTTAAATTTTCTATTTTTTTTTTTAATTATCCATATTTTTTAATATTTCCGTATTTAGTATCTTAAATATTACCTTTATTCCAAATTTCAAGTGTCTAGCGCTATGAAATCGAATTATTTTCGAAATTTCCTTATTTTTCGATTTCTTTCGATTATTTTATTTTATTTTCGAATTTTATTGCGTTTTTATTTTAACTTATTCTGAATCCTAAACACTATCTTTACCGCGAATTTTAAGTTTCTAAGGCCAAAAGATCAAATTATTTTAATTTTAATTTTTAATTTTTTTTCAAATTTTTTGAATTTTTGATTTTTTTTTTAATTTTCTGGATTTCTTAATTTTTCCTTATTTTGCATCCTAAATACTACCTTTATTCCGAATTCCTAGTTACAACAAATTCCTAGTGCAACAAAATTGGATTATTTGAAATTTTTCGATTTTTCGATTTTAGTTTCGATTTTTTTTTTTGTGTTTTTGATGTTTTCTTTTTCTGAATTCTAAACACTACCTTCACACGAAATTTTAAGTTTCTAAGACTACAAGATCGTGTTATTTTCAATTTTCAATTTTGTTCGATTTTTTTGAATTTTCGAATGTTTTTTTTTTCTTTTTAAATTTTCCGGATTTTATAATTTTTCCTTTTTTCGTATCCGAAACACTAGCTTTATTCCAAATTTTAAGTTTCTGTGTCTGCGGGATCTACCAATCTTTTTGATGACGCGAGAGTGAGTGAGTGTGTGAGTGACAAAAAATCGAAACTTTGAGTTCATATATCGTCTGCACCAATTTATGGGTCTTTTTTGAATTATCCATATTTTTTAATTTTTCCTTATTTAGTATCTTAAATATTACCTTTATTCCGAATTTCAAGTTTCTAGCGCTATAAAATCGAATTATTTTCAAATTTTCCTTATTTTTCGATTTTTCTGATTTTTTCGATTTTTTTAGTTTATTTTCGAATTTTATTGCGTTTTTTATTTTAACTTATTCTGAATCCTAAACACTATCTTTACTGCGAATTTTAAGTTTCTAAAGCTAAAAAATCAAATTACTTTAATTTTTTCAATATTTTTCGAATTTTTCAAATTTTTTAATTTTTTTTCTCCGAATTCTCCGGAATTTTAAATTTTTCTTTTTTGGCATCCTAAATACTACCTTTACTCCGAATTCCAAGTTTCTAGCGCAACAAAATTGGATTATTTGAAATTTTTCGATATTTTTCGATTTTTTCAATTTTGCTTTCGATTTTTTTGGTGTTTTTGATGTTTTCTTTTTCTGGATACTAAACACTACCTTCACACCGAATCTTAAGTTTCTAAGACTACAAGATCGTATTATTTTCAATGTTCAATTTTGATGGCATTTGTTGAATTTTCGAATGTTTTTTTTTCGAATTTTCCGGATTTTATAATTTTTCCTTTCTTTGTATCCTAAACACTACCTTTTTTTCCAAATGTCAAGTTTCTAGGGCTACGGGATCTACCTAATCTTTTTGATGACGCGTGAACGAGTGAGTGAGTGAGTGACAAAAAATCGAATGTTTGAGTTCATATATCGTCTGAACTAGAAAAGACAGAAAGTTGTAATTTTAAATTTTGGTCCTGCGTGCCAAATACTCTAGAAAAACGAAGTTTCAAATTTTTGGGATACTCCTGCGCGGAGATATGGGGGGGGGGGGGTCAAAAGTGCCCTGAGTTGCTTCCAGAAAAGTATGCTTACGGCTGTCCTCTCTCGACTTGGCGGAGGCACTGCCGTGCCTCCAGATATAAACTTAAGAAATGCAGATTTCAAATTTATATATATAGTTTTAAATTTTTTACTGAACTTAAAGGTTTATTAAACAATTTCTTTCATATCTTTAAGTCAAAACAGCGTAAAATACAAAATTTGCCACACAAATTCATTTAATTTTGGAAATATACTTTATTATTTTTTTCTTTTTACAATTAAAAACTTGCAAACATTGCATGTTTGCAAAATTTGGCAAAATTTAACTGAAAAAAAAAATCTCATTCAGTAATTAAATAATTTAAAAAGCTATACAAATTACACTCGAACAACTAAAATCCATGCAACGTCTAAGTCGTTTAAAATACACATACACATGTCAAGACCTCCTTATCATAGTATCAGACCTCTCAATCAGCAAGTTGCCTTTGACCGCTATACTTGTCCTGCTACTAGCGCCATCAATCGTCAGTAATAGTATTTACGACACGAAATCACACGAAATTTTTTCACAGCTCCATTTGTTCTATGCATTTGCTTATGAACTAGTAGTTTTCCTACCACTAAAATTTTATAGTAAATTTTATCTTTTTAAATTGACAAGATCGTGTGATTACATGACGAAAAAATTTTTATTAAATTTTAGTGGTAAGAAAAAAACGTAAGAGTTGGCAGCTATGCGGTAGCAGACCAGCTAGATTTTTCTATAGATTTTTCTATTATATTTTTGGATACCAGTTTTTTAGTAGAGACAATTTTGTTTTGTTTGATCGGAGAATTCTGGGATTTAAAAAAACAACATTTTCTTTAAAAATATACTGGTGTTCAAAAAGCCCGAAACATGGCAAATGTGCGATAGTATCCACCAGGCGGCGATACTTTCCGGAGAAAGTCAATTAATAAGTTGGCAATTACCGCGGACATTTTCTCCCATAGACTTTCTCCGGATTGTCAAGTCTGATCTATGATAAGGGAGCTTGACACATGTATATACTCACAAAATGTGTAGTGGCGCCATCTGTTCGTAAAATGAAGCATTAAAACAAAAATTTAAATTAAATCTAAGATATGAGATTTTAGTTTCGGAGCGATTTTTAAAAAATCCAGAATAAGTAAAGGTTTTCTAAGCATAGCTCTTAAAATCATTAATATTTGGTTAAAACCAATTTTTAAAGCGATTTGAACATCTTAATAAAATGATACCCAACCCTTTTTTTAAAAATAACAACCTTTAAGATATGATAGATCTATCAAACAAATACAACATTAAGAATAAATATGAATTCTGAAATTAAATTGCATTAAAATACTTTTTATTAAAAATGAGAGCTATAATAATGAATTCCCCCCCCCCCCCAATGTAGTTTTAAACCCTGGGGTTGCTGAAGACCCAAATTACTGAATTAATGCATAATGAATAATAATCTTGAAATTTTAGACCAGCACAGTTATTGAACTAAACAGGAATTAATTATAACATAAAAAAGGACATGTTGTGATTTTAAAATAAGCAATTAATCATTCAACATTTTTTTCCCCCCACAAAATTAAAAAATGATACCTATATTTATTATTACTAGTGTTAGATAGATTTATCTCCTTCATTTTCACTATATTTAAATAATATTTATTTATATTAATTATATGTTTAAGTAATAATACTTATTAATATTAATTGTATGTATTTAAATAAAAATATTAATTAATATTAATTATATTTATTTAAATATAAATAATAATTAAAAATTTAAATAATAAAATAATAGACAAAAAATTAAATATGGTAATCTTCCACAACTTTATCACTGCAGGTCAACCAGTAATTGGCAAAAAGAATTTTAGTAAATTAATAGAGATTTTTAAGAATAATGCTTAATTTTAAAAGATGAAAACTTTAATTAATTAATTCTGCTAATTTAATAATCATCTGTTACTAAAGTTCTAATACAAAAAATATTTTTAATGAAAGTTTAGGAGTTTTTGCATTTTAATAAATGTTCGTATAGTTATTAAAAAATAGCTTATATGAATTAAAATTTAATTTAATTCTTGAAATTTATCTGATATTAAATTTTATTGTATGTGATAAAAATTTAATTGTTATTTACCTTAATTATAATTTATAATTTAATATTGTTTAACTTAATTCTAATTAAAATTTAATTATCAAATTGAGAATAAAATATTGCAGAGCAATTGATAAAGATTAACTGATCTTTATATCAATGCTTAAGAAGCATTGTTAATAAATATTCTTTATTAACTAATTCAATAAAGATCAAAGCAAAACTCTAAAAATGCAAAAAAAAATCGGCAAAGACACAACTTGATGCATCAAAATTACGAGCCTGATGCTTTAACCACTATACTAAATCGGACACAAATTTTTTTTAACTTTTAACATACTTGTTCATTTAATACGCTTTAACTCCTCCCCTCAATATCAACGTAACCATCTTTCAGCCAATCACCATTCGACACCGCCTCCAATCGCTCTACGCGTGATGTTTTGTAAAATCGCTTTAAAGAGGCCAAGAAAGGTTCTGAGGCCCCAATTTATTTTGTAAAAGGACCAGAAAAAAAAAAAAAGATAGTTTTACCTACGGTGTGGCTACATTTTTGCTGATCTAATTTTTTTATTCAAATGATGAAAACAGTGCTTGGGATAAGACATGGACTGATTACCAATGGGGTACACTTCCACCAGTAATATATATATATATTTTTTTTATGAATAAGGCATTTGAATAAGACGAAAATTTCTATTAAATTTTACTGTTGGAAGTTTGCTTCATCAGTAATATCAGGCCCTGGGACTGGATGCATTATACACATTGCCCCCCACCCCCCACCCAATTAATGCAAGTTACTTAAAAAAAAAAGAAAAACACTTTATTAGTAAGATAGTCATAAATGGTTCAAGATTGCTGTTTGAAAAGCAAAAATTTGGTGGACCGGTTGGGAATATCCAGTCCAAATAGTTAGTGCAAAAGTCAGTAAGGGCAATTGAAAATATCATGGAAATAATTACATCAAAGGAAAATATCACAATAAACTCAAGTGAAATGAACGAGGAACGAGTCTCTCTCAGTAGTGGTGAGATGCGATGGAATTTCAACAACAGTTTGGCATATTATTTTCCCACTGTCATGGGGTGATGTGGAGGGAGATGTTTGCTTCAACAAAGGGTTACTAGTCTGATGTCTATTTGTATTATATGTCTATGGCATAAGTACTGACACTTGTCGGCCAAAAAGTATGCGTTCTGATTGGGTAGAATTTGAAGTTTGCCGATTTTTCGGTTGGCGCGTATTAAAAAAATCGCCAAATCGAGTGTCTCGCTTATTCTAGGATTCTGCCCATTTTTATATAGCTTTGTTATTATACAACTTATGTTATCAGTAGGGTTTAACGTTTATCACAAAAGAAATGTTACCAAAAACGTAAATGTTATTTAAATATTATCAAAATGTTACTAACACTTTTGTCCACTTTTACACATAATGGATAGACACTGAGAAGATAACAGATGAATTAAATATACTAATCAACATTAACAAAATATTCTTGAATCAATCTCTAAATATATTTTTTTATTAGTAAATTTTCGTATGTGTATATGGTATTTAAAAAACAGTCATTCTTTCCAATAGTGTGTACTGTACAAATCATTAGGCTTGCCCATTCCCATTTACTAATTTGACTTAGCGCCAGATTTTTTGTTTGACTGGTGCAGAGTGACGTTGTGATAACCAAAAAATGCTTTTAAATAATCAGTTTAAATCAAAATGTGTAGGTATTTTGAGCAACGTAAATGAATTAAAACTTACCGTTTTCTATAGATAAAAATGGATAACTTATAAAGCCAATTACAATCTGAGACGTTTACCTCTGAATAATCACAATCATTCCAGATAAACTTATTGTAAGACAAAGAGAAAATTAATTCTCAAAATTAATTGCTTTTTAAACAATTATAATTAAATTTTAAAAATAAAAATCAATTATATCATTATCACATCAACAAACAGGCAGAAAATATTTCATGAATCATTCATGATTCGTGAATCTTTCATCATTCAAAGGAAGATAGATGGAGGGAGAAGTAAAGTTAAAATTTTACAATACAGTTTTTCTCCTCATAGATGGCGCTACGGTAAACTGAAGGCTATCCCATTCATTCATTAAATGTTTTTGATTGAAAATTTGAACTTTAAAAAAATCAAACAAGTAGAAATATCATTAAATAAAGTTTTCTTCACACCATGCATATATTTTAATAGATATTTGGCGTTTCGATTGCTTCTTATAACTCTTTAAATAAGAGTTCATCCTGACAAAAACATCTGAATAGTCATTTAAAAATAAATATCGTATTGTACAGCGAAGAAATACCGATTGCACGTATAATTTTTAGAGATTAAGAGTAATATTCAAATTTTCTAGAATAAGTTTTAATATTGCATGTATATCGATAATCTTTGAATAATTTAATAACTCATAACTTTTTATACCTATGCAATTAATATTATGTAAATTTAAAAACAAATTTTTATCTTAATTATTTGGGAAATAAAACTTGAATAAATAATAGGGTCTATTAACTAATTTCTGCAAGAATCGTAAATTGTGACTTTAATATAATGTTAGTAATGGTCCAAACACTCTCATTTTTTTTATCATACACAAATGCTTCCTCTTTCATACACACTGCTGCAGATAGAAAAGGTAACATGCTTACCTTACAATTTGAAAATTATACAGTTATTAAAAACCATATATACCTAAATATTTTTTTTTTGTGAATATTAAATTTGTTATTTAAATGAGTTCTTTTTCCTAATTTACAATCAATAAAATCTTTTGATTTAATTGAACAGCCAAGTAATCAAATTAAATTTTTAAATTGCACTTTTGAGAGAGGCAAATATATATATATATATTAAGATGTGTTCTTGCACTTCTGAATGAAGCCCCAAAATACTGTTTAGTTTACAAATGAATTACATTAATGGATAAAATAATGATTCTGATGTCACAGGACCCGAACTGGTCCAGACACTTTATTTATTTATTTTAACACAGTTTTATCAAACTAAGGAGCACATTTTAAGCATTTTTTCTTTGATTAAGATGAAATTTTTAGGACCCCCCCCCCCCTCTCCTCTTTCCATGCACAAAAATAAATAAATAAAATTATAGATATTTAACTCCTTAAAAGTACCTCTAACTAATAGAATTCAGTTTTAAATGCAGTTTTATAATTTTTCTGTTGTAACTGCCCTTTTATCTATTTAAAATTAAATCTTTTGGTTGAACTGAACAGCTAACTAAACAAATTAAATTTTTAAATTGCACTTACATGAATCTAATAAGAACAAGATTAGAAAATCTGCAGCTAACATTTTTTTACTTACTAATTACTACAAGTAATATATAAAGTAGTTTCAGTAAAATTAACTTTTAAAATAAATCCTTAATTACTCTAGATATACAAAGGAGGGGCTCATGGGGCTCAAGCATTCCCCATTCAAATAAAGACAATTTTTTAAGCGACACAAATTGTTAAAAATCTTTTTAACAATTTAACAGTTTTAATTTAACAATTTTAACTTTTTAACAGTTTTTAATATAGTTTAAATATTTGATTTAAATATTTCATTATTGAACTCTGTAGATAAAAAATACTGAAATATTAATTAGATTTACAGTAGAATGAAATTAGTAAATCGGCAGACTACATTTTTCACTTACTTTTCACTACAAGTAATATAAGTAGTTTCAGTAAATTTAACTGTTAAAATAAATCCTTAATTATTCTAGATATGACAGGATGGGAGGGGGGGGGGGATACTTTTAAAAATAAGTTCTTACACTTGCACTTTTGAGCGAAGCCTCAAAATACTTTTATTCAAATAAATTAAATTTATTGATACAATAATGATTCTGATGTTATACGGCCCAAGGTGGTCCAGATCCTTCATCATCTGAAAATACAGAAATAATCTCTGATGTTGAATTGAGTGATATTCTAAACAGAATTGGATTGAATATGAAAATCTGCCAATGTAGATAGCAATTTGTAAGGTTTTCCTGCAGCTAACACAGCAGAAAAATTAAATAAAGAAATTTCTATGGCAGTAGCTGTGATCATGAAAATACAGTGGTAAAATAAATGAGGATTGTTAACAAAATTCTAGAATTGTAAAAAAAAAACTGTGCAAATTGTTTCTGTAAAAATATATGGTATTTTTTGGTTAGTTGGGCACCAGTGAAATATACACACACACATATATTATATACAGTAGAAGATCTTTATAACGCAATTCTCCATATAACACACAACTTCTCAGATGTAAACAATGAATTTTCAGTTAAAAAACACCTGAATTCTTACATTATAAATAGTTGCTATTCTCTAGAGGACTAAATCTGATACATTAATTTAACTTTATCTCCTTAATTCAGAGCTAATTACTGAAAAAATTGCTATGATTTGATACAGCTAAGTTTGGACAATCTTTATAAAGTAAAAATAACAATGTGTGGAATGATCTATATTATGCAAAAAATTATAACATATAACTCCTGGTAATAAAGAATTCAATATAAAGAAGTCTAATGTATTTTGGTATGTTTCCCACATATTTGGCCATGTTTTACAAGCTAAATTTAATGATGTGTGAAATGTGATCTATATAGCACAAAATTCTATATAATGCACAACCTCATGTTTTTAGGTTTGCATTATAAAGTATACTGTATATATATATATATATATATATATATATATATATATATATATATACACATACACACACACACATATATATATATATATACATATATATTAGATTTTTATGTGGATTTAATTTTTCACAAGAAACTTGCAGCTGTTTAAAGAGAATGAATTAATTTAGTCGCTCGATTAAGAATCATGACGAGGAAATAAGAAAATGAGGAAACCCAATGAGAATTTCTCTGATAATACTCCCCCCCAGCCAGTTTTCCAGATAAACAGTTTATTCAGGAACAGGAGATATGATAGCACAATTTCCGCAGGACACAGATGTGTTCTAAAAATGCTTGGAAATTTGTTCTGGCCAAAAATGCAATTCACAAACTCTATCGAGCCTGCCAATTTTTCGATCTAATCTAGGGATAGCTTTTATCCATTTCTGGAGTCTATTCTCATCCTGAAAGAGCACAAAAAGCAAATAAGCAAAAATTTGAATGCAGGTAAAAAAGTTTTTATTTATTAGTCATTCAGAATAATTCCCAAATGGTAGTGCATGAAAGTTCATTTTATTTTTATTTTATAACTAAATCATGACCAATCATAATACATCATCTCATACTCCATTGTAAAAATATAAGTTTACCAGTTTCTTTGAATCTGTTTTGAGTCAGAAAATAAAGAAAGAGAGAAGGTTGTGAAATATTAAATGAAACCTGTAAATCAGTATAATTTCAAAGAGCAGAACACTTATAAATCACCTAATTTATTAAAAAAAAATACCCTTAAATTTTTATACAAATTAGACAATTTTTAAAACAATTTTAACTCTGTTTTGAATGTTTTGGTGGTTTTGACAGTTACATGTCAACAAGCCAAAGCAATTACTAGGATTTATTAAATAAAACACCTAAAATTCTATATACTATATATTTATTAGTCACACACAGTTACACACACACAATAAGATCAATATAGAATATTTTTTTCATAAATTAAAAATAATTATGAGCAAAATACTATTTAAAAGCTAAACAAATATATACATTTAAAACAATTTAAATGCTTTTTGACAGTTACATATTCAATAAGCCAAAGCAACTGCTAGCATTCATCAAACAAAATACATTATATATATATATATATGTACAGTATACAATATATATGTACAGTAAGATACATATAGAGACAATTTTCTTAATTTAAAAGTAATTTTGAAAAAACAGCTTCAGATTACAGCCAAACAAAAAGCACTCTAAGACAATTAAAATTGCCATGTCAATTAGCCACAGACATTAGCATTCATTAAGTATAACATTCTAAAAACATATACACTAAGATCGATATACTAGACTAAAAATTTCTTAGTTTAAAAAGGATTACATGCATATAACTTTAAATTAAAGTATAATAAAAAGCACTCACCTTTGGAGCTCTAAACAGACTTTTTGTTTTCCTTCGATTTTTCTTTTGTTTATCTCATCATCATAGCCCGATCTCCATCCTGGAATAAAACATTTTTACCCAATCTTAAATTTATGACCATATAATTCCTATAATTAAAAATAACCAAGTAAAATACTTTCGGAATTTAACATGTAATCTAATGACATTCTGTTAAAAGGCCGCCGCCAAACTTTTACAGCGCCTTCTTTCGTTTAAAAAATATGACTTGCATTTTCGATATCCTTGCCTATTCCAGTTTCCCCTCCAGCTACTTCCTCCGTGGCCTAATGTTCACTGCCTAAACACAGTTTAGCGAAAAGCTTCCACTATTAAACAGTAATTATCTCTTTCTCCGTGTTAAAAAATGATGTCACAAATTGCATTTTCCATTCATAAAACTGAGAAGATTACAATAATTGCAACTCCATTACCTAATTTCCCAATGCCTACTATGCTTATGCATGAGCATTTGAATACAGGTCCGGGCAAGGTCAGTAGATATAAAGGTGGGCTCGTTTCTAAGGACTCCACCCAGCCCACTCTTGTTGCTATGAGGGGTCATACGTCACAAGAACTCTCTGTGGGCCATAAAAGTAAAACCTGTGTTTGCTTTCTTTGTCTTTTGAAATAATTTTTTGAGTTTTGAAGAATAATACACAAAAACTTGAATTTGAAGCTCTCTTTCAACTTGAATGGTGTTGTGGTCTTCAATAATCTCAAGGTAAGAATAATTACATAATTTATATGTTTTTAAATGTTTATAATTAACACATTCTGTGCTGAGTTTCTTTGTATAAGTGTCCTTTTCAAGACACGCTTGTATCCAAATCAACATCCGTTATCAGGGTTCAAACTCTTTTACCATAATTTTTTAATAGAATTTTTCCGTTTAATATTTTTAAATAGCAGAAATTATAGATGCCTCGGTTAATTGCAGGATTTGTAATATTTTTCTGCATTTAAATAAGGCAAAAAATTCTATTAAAAAATTGTGGTAAAAGCGTACGAACCCTGGTTATCCGGTTAAAATGATATAGAAAAGATTGTGTAGTTTTTGAAAAATCTTAAGTAAGAAAGGCGGAAGGATCAAAGACATTCTTACTTTTGCATACAAGATAAGGAGGGAAATCTAAAGTGACAAAAAATATGCTGACATAGTACTTGCAGGACTCCTAGTGAAAAGTTAATTTTAAATTAAATTAATATTAAAAGATTCAAACCCTATTTATGAAATTCTTATTTGCTTATCTATTTTATTTTACTTTATAAAGTTGTGTATCAATGGCTATCAAAATTGGTATATACGGCACGGAACGTCTTAACCTAGTGTTGTGGATTTCTTAGCTATTTAATTAGAATTTTAATTTTTTTTTTATGTGAGCTACATGATATCTAAATCAGAAGCTTTTTTTTTTCTCTAGATGCCCGGAGGAAATCGTTGTAGTGTAGCTACCTGCAAAAGTCACTTGACGGTAGCAAAATCTATTGGAGAAAAACTAGCATTTTTTTCCTTTCCTAAAGATCCAAATATTAAGAAGCAGTGGATCCAAAAATGTTATAGAAAAGATAAATGGAATCCTGATACTGACAGAATTTGTAGTAAACACTTTTCAAGTGATGATTTTGAAGATGCTTTGCAGGCAAATTTAATGAAATCGACACCTAAAAGGCTAAAAAAACCAGGTGAGTAACTAAAATTTATGTGAAATTTTTATGTAAACCTAGAAAAATAAATCTGTAAATTCTGCTTCTTACCATAAAAAGTATTCTTTCTATTATATATAATTTTTAAAAATGCATCTAAGGAGGTCTAGGTCTTATGGCTCCATGTAAATAAGCATAATCATAAAACTGATTATAGAATTTAATCAACAATTTCAGAATTAGTAAAAAGAACTGGTTTTCTCTCTGAAGTTTTGTATTCATTATGCTAACTATGATATAAATGGGTTTTGGTGGTCCTCTTTCTAGCTATATTTCTTTTTTCTTTAGTTGTTCCCTCATTGCACTTACTTCCTGAAAAAAATCAAGCAGCACTGCCAAAGGAGAGAAATAGCAAATATTTTGGAGAAAGGGATCGAAAAGATCTTGTTGGATCATTGATCCGTAAGTCTTTATTGGAAGAAGAAAAGCATTTACAAGTATACATTTTCTAAAAATGAATATTTAAATTGTTATTGTTGTTATTATTTGAATCGCTTCAGTTGTTTCGGATTTACAATAGCGTAAACAGTCCTGAAAAATTTCAAAATTTTTTTTTCTTGTATATTTTAATTTAAAAATAATTTGAAGATAATTTTCTTTTTTCAAAAAGTTTAAAGCCTAACTGTTGACTGAGTGGTTAATGCTCTGACTTAGATCATCAGGTGCCAAGTTCGAATCCTGATCCAAGCATGGATGTTCGCAGCGGTTCAGAATCCCCTTTGAGCAATTTGTCCCAGTTTAATTAGCACTCGTGTTCAGAAAAGACTAGAACGACAAACCAAATAAAAACTTTTAAACAAATTCATATGATTTTTATTTGTTTATTTATCTATTATCAAATACCCTCCTCCCCCCCCCCCAATTTTCTTTTCTGTCTATGGCACTGCACGTATAGATAATGACTTATTTATCTGACAGATGTATTAAATAATATTGGGTTGTTCAGAAAGTTCTTTCTGTTTGGGAAAATTGGTTCATACCGGAAAATTCTATCATTTAATTATTAGAAATGAATTCCGATATCTAATATCTAATAATTAATGGCAGAATTTTCTGGTACGAATTGGTTTTCCTAAACGGAAGGAACTTTCCGAACAACCCAATACATTAAAGCCTGCTTATTATTATTTTTTTATTTTTATTATTTTTCCCCTAGATTCATGAAAAGGAGAAAGCTGATGCAAAAATAATTTCAATTGCAGAATCATTAATTAACTCCAAAGAAATTGAGCAACTTAATAAAAAAATTAAATGTTCTAGAAGAAGAGAACACAAAACTTCAAGAAGAGAATAAAACCCTCACAAATAGGGTTGCAATGCTGTAAGCAAAGGTTACCAGGGAAGAAGGAATAGTGTGCTGCCTTGAAACAAAAATTGCATCTTTAGAACAGCAGTTACTATTGATTCACCACGTTTGATAGAAACCTGGAGCGATCTACGCATGGGTGAAAATGGGGAAGTCCGTAAGCCGTAAGTACGCTGCCTAAGATAAAGAGTGGTGATTTCAGCTTCTTTTGCCGGGGCTGTTCTCCCTACAGTGTAAATGGAATCAGCTTGGCATTCTGCCAACAGGAGTTCTTAGAAATGTGGTTGAGCAGTAATCATACCCTTTAAAAGTAATTTTGAGAATGAAGTTAAAGCAATTTTCAAATGAACATTAACTGAAAACCAGGTAGATACAATTCTTAACAAAAAAAACTAAAGCAGGGTGGTCTCAGGATGAGTTAAACACTGCTTTCACAATTAGATATTTAATTATGAGGTGCTATATCTTTCTAAGAGACACTCTTAATTTCCCCCTTCCTGGATTAAGCACCCTCAAAAAATGGGCTAGAAATATTCAGCTCTTTAATGGAAATCTTGAAGTCATTTTAGGAATTATGAAAGTTGCTGATGAAACGAAATCATCCTTTCAAAGAGTCACTGTTCTCTCATTGGATGAGATTAAAGTAGCTTCCATGCATGAATATGCAACTAAAGGGGATGAAATTCTTGGTCCACATTCATATATGCAGGTAGTCAGGGCACGTGGATTGTTTGAAAAGTGGAAGCAACCAGTTTATATTGGATTTGACAAAAAAGTGACGAAGAAATTGCTCACTGATATAGTAAACAAACTAAACAAAATACATTTTGATGTAGTTGCCTGCGTTTCAGATTGTGGTGGAGGTAATCAGGGGTTGTGTAAGGAACTAAACATTTCTGTTGAAAATAATTTCCTGCCTCATCCTGTGACTGGAGAAAAAATTTATATTTTTGCAGATGTACCGCACCTTCTAAAACTCCTCCGTAACTGGTTTATTGATAAGGGATTTATTTTGAAAGATGGCATTATAAGTAAACAGCCCTTAAAATGCTTAATTGATGATGCCAACTCTGAAATTAGTTCATGTTTGTAAAAACTACACTTAACGTGCAAAAAAGCACAAAGACAAAATGTTAAGTTAGCCGCAGAACTGTTTTCTAGAACAACAGCTGTTGCGTTAAAATCTCACTTACCAAGAAGTGATTTTCACACTCCTCGAATTGTGGTAAAGCAAGTATGGGTTGGAACATCCCGACTTAAGGCCTAGGGCCTGGTTTCCCATCTGGGTTTCCAGCTCTGAAGCTGTTGGGGGATGCCGGCCCGGCTCATTTCCAAGTGTCTCGCGGTGACTCCCCATGGTTTCACAGCATGTTGCAACAGCCTATGTCATCTCATGTGGGTTCTAGGTTAGAGGGTCCGCATTTGGAGAGTGGCTCTCTGACCGGCCGAAGTGCTGTAGCGACACAAAGCTACTGGTGCAATAAAAGTCTCTCAGGGCTTGGGATCGGTGGTCGACTACATGCGGTGCGCTCCTTCACGGGTGCCTGCGGCACAGCTTACTTTTACCTGGAAGTGACCCAAATCTGCCAAAAAGAATTTCAGAATTCTTCGAACTCACAAACAATTGGTCCAACATAATGAGTTTCTTCACAATATCAGACTTGGTGCCGACAAAGAAACCTTTTGGGATATTGTTGGAAAATCAAACCTTCATGCTAAACAAGATGATAAAAAAAATTTTAAATGCTGCCCAAAGCAAAAAGGACTCCAAGTATTTCAAAAAGGAATAATATAATGTCTAGCAAATCTATTCAAAATCTTTATGAAGAGAAAACACCAAATAACTTACATTTTAACTCACCACCTAAATCAAGATTGCTTGGAGAACTATTTTCCCAGGTAAATACACAAAACATTTTTTTAAATCAACTTATATTTTACCATTATTGTTATTTACATGTTATAGAATATAATATTAGAATTATTATAATTTTTATTTTTAAGATAAGAACAAGAGGAAGGCTTCATTACCATCCTTCGCCTCTGAACGCTCTCTATCGCCTAAGGATGATTTTATTAGGAAAAAATCCTGGTATCATTCAAAAACAAAGCAACGTTTTGCCAGTGGTTGAAAGCTTTTATTTAATGGCTAGTGTGTTCCAAAAGGCCAATATATTGTTGCCAGAAATAAACACCCAGGAATAGGAAGAAAAAGATGTATTAATTTGGTAGTTGATAATGAAAAATTAAATTTGCCCTTAAAAAATGAGTATAAGAGTGACAGTTTAAAATATATAGCTGGATATTTGGCGAAAAAACACCTTGATGAATTCCCTTATCTTGGGAATAAGACTTCCAAGTTAAATTTAAGTTTACAAGCTCCCTTGTAGATAAATTCTCTTTCTTTCGGAGGACTCATACAGCCTTCTGTACGATGGGCTGAGGAAACAGCCATTATGGAAAATTATTTTATTTCATATAATAAAGATACATTCATTAAAAAGAAAGATATTTTAAAGAAAACTGTTGAATATATATCATTGAAAACATCCAATTTAAATGTCGACAGTAAGTTAATAACTTCTTTTTCTAAATTAAGAATTTTTATCCGAGTAAAATATTTAAATGCTAAATCAGAAGAGATGAAATCAATAAAAAGAAAATTAAAATTTGGCAATAGAGATAGTGGAGCAAAAAAATTGAGAAAAACTATTGTGTAGTTGTTGATCTTCTATTATTGTTTTAATAGTTTCATATGTTGTATGTATTTTTTATGTTTTTCACAGCTTAAAAATACTTGAAAACTTATTTGTTTTAATAAAAGTAATTCTGAAAAGTTAGTGTTCTGTTTTTTTTTGTTTTTTTGCTAATTTGTAGAAATTCTATATTAAAACATACATTTTAATTAAGGGGTTACGGATGTTCTCAAAAAATCGATTTTTTTAACGGAAATTAAATCCTTATAGTGTGTAGATTTATTATTTTATTTTTTTATATTTTCCCAACAAGTTCAAAAGTCAAAATTTTAGACGAAAAACAATCCAATAGTGCAAGTTTCTTATTTTTCAAAAATTTGAGCTGATTAACCTTATCCACAATCTTATTTTACAAGAAGAAACTGTGATTTTAATAATTTTTTGTTTCTTCAGAAAGTTAGGATGCTACCCATCAAGCCAGGATATTGTGGTACACAGGTTAACGCAGCTGCAGGTTTCTGACGCCATATGTGATGAAATTTAACAAAGAAAATGTTTTTAAATACTAGAAGCCATAAAAAAAACGTGGAATTATTAGTTTTTCAATTAATTTTACTTCCTTCCTAAAAAAAAATTCCAAAATATGTCAATATTTTACCACTGAGAACGTATCTCACTCCTCAAATGAATTACAGCTGCAACCCACTATTTTACTCATTTAATAATAAATATTCTAAAACAAAAATTTGAAAATAGGCAATTAATAATTAAGATATGTATAATAATAATAAAATAAGAGAGAGAAAATAAGAACTATACTGCAGCTATAATTTTATTTATTTATTTATTCTTTTGCAAAATTATTTTATTTTATTTTTCTCCGGTGTCACTGTAAAGATTTTAAAATTTAATATTTTTCTTCTATGTAGTTTTAAAAACTAAGGTCTCTTCTTTACACGTATTTAAAAAGTATTATTATTTTTTTCAATTAAAATTGTACAGGCATCCCCCGACTTACGTAAATTCACAGTTATGCAATAAATCTCAAGCATTAGATTTGCGAACTTACTACCACGTTTCATAAGCGTTTGTACACTTTTAATAACTATTTTATAATATTAATAATTATTTCATAAGCTATACGTATATAAATTCCATAATCCACAAAATATTTTTTATTTCAAAAGTGTTCTTTCAGTTTTCTCTTACTTTTTCATATTTTTATAGATTATATCCGAGTAAGCACTGCTGCATGATACTTTATTTTTTAAATAATACCGTGTAAATACTATATATATAATAAATATTGCAGTTTCTTACGAAATTATGCTTAAGCAATTTACAAATTCAACTTCGTAAAATTCAAGTTATGTAAAAGTTTACGGAACACATTGCTTATGTAAGTCGGGGGATGCCTGTGTAACAAACTATACAGTGCTAAGGCATAGTTTTGGTTTTAGCACAGGATGGGATTCTGACCTTGGATTCTTGTGACTTAGCAGAGCGAAACCCATCCAATTGGAGAAAAAGTTACGGGCCAACCTGTATATCTATAGACCTTGAGGTAGCAGCATGAGACATGAACAATGAATTTAAACTTGAATCTTCATTTTTAATGATTCAATCAAAAATTTGCAGCCTTTTACTTACAAAAAAAAACATTTTTTAAGAATGTCAGTTGATTATTAATGTTTAAAAATTGCACCTCTTCTACTTTTTTGAAATACTGTGAATTCTTAAACATAAGTATCACATATTATTGTTAAGACAGAAGTTGAAGAACACTAGAACTTGCAAAATATATATTTTAATTTAGTCAATAAAACTGGAAGCTTAACAAATGTTTGCATAACAGGGGTGATTATGTCGAAAAAAAAATAATCCAGTTAATAAGATGTAACTTACGTTTTCTAAATAAATGTTTTTTTTTTAAGGAATGCGAGCCATGGTATCTTTACTTTTCGAAATGCCCTCGTATGTTTTTTATTTCCTTCATAATTAAAAAGATTTATTTTGTATTTACTACTATACTATACTATGTAATTTATATTGTTTAATCTAATAATCTATATTATTTAATCTAAATAAAATATACTTTATTATATAAACCTTTTTTTTAAGTACAATTCATATTCATACTTATTCATTTTTACTGTTATTTTCATTTAATATATATTTTTTATTTTATTATTAATTTTTATTTTGTGTGTATGTCTTTTTACCTCTATAATTTATCAATATAGTATTTCTTTCTCTTTGTCTTCTTAATACAATTTATGATTGATATACTGCTGATTTGAGAAATGGTAATTTCTAGTTTTGTGAGCAATACTGCATGATAAAGGATAATTTATTTTTATATTAATGCTTGATATGGAAAATTGGCAATGCATTTCACCTATTAAAAGAAAGTATTCCACATAGGCGTATGGGGTACTTTTGATAATGGTATCAAAAGTGCAACATGGCTTTAGTTGCTTTATCTTTACTATTTTTTAAATTTTGTTAATGATGTAAGAAATAACAACAACATTTTTATATGATATAAAACAGTATAAATTTGGAAGTATCCTGCATGTGAAGAATTATTACCAGCAGATATTTCTAGAGAAAGACATACAGCCAGCAATATATGAGTTAGAGACTAGAAATGAAACTTTCAAACCCAAGCAAAATCAGTCAATTCCAACTTGTGAGTTAGTTAAATCATTTTAAAAATCATAAAATAAAGAAAGGGAAATGGAAGAAAATAAAATCAACAGTATTGACAGATACTCTTGTCAAAAGTCATATTGGGGCTAAGACACTGGAAAGAGAAGCTAAAAAACATCTGATTAATCAATCTTTTTTTTTAAATAAAGAAAACATTTGGCAATTATATATTTCAGTAAGCAAGTATTTAAATAGAATATGCTTTACTTTATATACTACAAAAACAAACAACTATTTTATAATGTATTGTATAACAGATATCCTATTGAAAGGAATGTTAAGCATAAAATATTATGAATGTGGTGATTTCAAATAAAAATATGCATAAATTACAGATAATAAAAGTATTTAGAATATTTTAATAATTTGATACAAAATAATTTGGCACTTTGTTTAAAGTGATATATTGAACAGTTTAAAAATTTAATAAAAGCTGTATAACTTTTTTATTGAACTAATCAAACCTAATTTACATATTATGTAATATTATTTGTAAAAGATTAATAGCAGTAGAATGTAAAAGTATTAAAAACAAAAGGAGATAGAGTGAGAGAAAAACTAAAAAGACTTATTTTTTAAAGAAGCACATGACAGTTTGTTTTACTTGTAATTTTGTACTAAAATAAAAAAATGTATGTTTCATGTAACATTAAATTTCATTTTTTAATTTGTTGTATAAGAAAAACAATTCATTAATAGCCTTTAATTTACCTTTATATACATAGATTTCGCCCTTAATATACATAGTTAATGTATATTAAAGGCGAAATCCTTTCTAAAAGTCGTTTGTACTTTGTTATTGTTGTGCTGACTTTACATAAGTACCATAAAATCCGATTGTTAGTCCCCTTTTTCAAAAGCATATACAGTTAAATTTGGGAGGATAAAAGGGACTTATAATCAAGATTTTTTTTCAGAAAATCACAAAAAACAGTTTTTATTTTTAATTTAGAAGTAAAGAAGGTACATGGGGGAGTGGTGAGAATATTCCATATTTTGGAAGATTTCTACTTAAAAAAAAGTTTCATTTAAATTACCACCCCCACATAAAAATCTCACTTAACAAAAAATCCCCAAACAAATTTTTAATCTTTTAAAATATTTTTTTTAATTTTTAAACTTTTCTTCTTTATTTGTTATTTTACTGTGACAATTAATAATAGTCATCTTATCCCCGTCCCAAAATTATGGATTCCACTTTGCCCCCTTTCTTTTATAAACATGTATAGTTTAACCGTTATAACTCTTAATTTTAATTATTTTCTGACAAATTTAACACTCTATACTAGCCATAAATAAACAATCTATCATCTAAAATACACCCTCCTCCCAAAATCTCTTTTTGTCCTCTCCCCCTCATTTTATCAATGTTCTCCTCCTTTTTCAAAATTTCTTGCAGTTTAAAATCATTAATTTTTTTTCTGCTCTATTTGTGATTTTGTTGCAACAATATTTAAATAACCATCTAAATTATTTCTCACACCCACCTTCCTCACTAAAAAGTCATCTTTTTTCCTTTGTTCCCCCTCCCCCCCCCCCCCCCCCACACACACCCAGCGTACACAGTTTAAAATTTTCAAAAATATCTTGTTGTTTTTTTGTGCTATTTACAACTTTCTTGTAATAATAATTAAATAATTATTTAAATTATTTCTCCTCCTTGACAAAGAATTTGCTTCTCTCCCCCTAGCACAAAAATTTTGAAATCTATTTTCCTTTTAAAGATTTGTATGCTGTATTGTTACTTTGTAGCAACAACAAATAAATAATAATCTAACTCTCTACTTAAATTTCCATTCCCCATCCATATAAAAATGGTGAATTTTGAGAAAAAATAGCAGGAGGGGGGGAGAGGGGTGAAAATTTTCCACTTTTTTGTAATTTGGTTGTTCTAAACCCTGATATTTTGTTAATGTGGTGAAGGATCTGGAACAGTTATTTTAAAGATAATATTCATTTTAAAACAAAAAATATAAATGAGATTCAGCGGTGATAACAGCCAAACTGCAAAAAAGGAGAATTGTTTGCTTTCATCCCTCTTATTTAGAAATCCCCACCCCTTTGGAAGGGAAAGGACAGGGCAAAATTTCAAATGGATGAAGATTTTAGGTGCGTGGTATACTTACATGAGATGATGTAAATGAGATATTAGATGAGCAAAATTACAAAATAAGAATTAGGGCAGTATTTAAAAAATACATATATTAAAATCTTTAAACTATTTGGTGGGTGGGAGGCAGTGACACTTTCGGAGAAAGGGTGTTAATTTAAATGACTGATTGTGATTATTCATTTATTGTAACCAGAGAGCAGCAAATACAACAGCTTTTTATTTAAATAAAGGTTTAAAGATTTTTTAATTTTGCAAGTGAGGCAGAGGGAGTATGCATTTTTTAAATAGAGTGATAATTTAGGTAGCAGATTATAGATTTATTTTTACTAGAAAGCAATAAAAAGGACAAAGATTTCCTCAAATAAAAGTTTAAAAAATTTTAAACTTTGCATTCTGGGGTTATGAGGAGGAAACATGCATTTTGAAAGAATGTTGTTTGTAATTTATATTATTTGTTAATCACTTATTGTTAATAAAAAGCAACAAATAGGACAGAAGATTTTTTTAATAGAGTTTTAAAGATTTTTTTTTTAAATCTAGAGCAGCGGTTCCCAACCTGGGGTACGTGGCGGGCCTGCTGGAGGTACGTGAAAATAATATCGGTCATGGCAGAAATCACAAAAATGGTTTAACTGAAAACACATAAAGAAAATTGATAGATTTGGATTACAAAGTTTGTCCCATGTGTAATTTTAATATATTACACTCAAAATGAGGGTAAAGGCCCACTAGGCATAATGATTCATAGATAATTCAATTCTCTATCTCCGCCCACTACTAATCATATTGCATGAATACTTATATATTTTCCCCAATCTTCGCGGAAACTGCTATTGATAATTATACAATGTTCTTTTCCCAAACCTTTTTTCTTATTGTTTCGTTTTAATAATAATTGCAGAACGCCTACATTACGCCAGAGATGTTTTATTTTTAAACGTATTGAAAAGCAGGCACTTATTTTTGTTTTTGAATAGGCAGAGTTACATCACTAACGTATTGGAAAGCTTCCTTCCTTTTAATGAGCATTTAATTTGAAGCATTTACTTATTATTTGAACGATTTGGTTTTATGTTTAAAACGGATAATTCATTGAAATCCGGAACTCTTAAGAATATTGCAACTGCGATTAAAATTCAACCTCATGATTCGGGATCTACACGTTCTTAGAAACAATCTGATTATTTAGAATTTAGACCTGAACGTAGCTGTTAATAGGCCTGTTATGATAACTGATAAATGTAAAATTTTAAATAAAACTGAAAACATCAGTGCTCCCTTAATGAATAGAAAATTAGAAAACATAATAATGAATAATTCTTGAAATATGGATTTTCATTCACGGGAGATGAAGATTTTAATAATATGTGGGGGAGGAGAGGGGGGGAGGTATTTATGATAAATGGGGGGGTACTCCAAAATGAAAAGCCTAAGCAAGGGGTACGTGAAAGAAAAAAGGTTGGGAAGCGCTGATCTAGAGGGATGCAAAGGGGCAAAGCAGACATTTTGGGGGTAATGTATTGGTGCAGATTACCAAAATTTGTCGCAAAAAATGGGGGCTTATAATCAGATTTTATGGTAAGCATGCTATTGGGAATTCAAGCGCTCCAATACGCCATCTGGTGGAAAAAAGATATAACTTCTCAATTCAGGAAAATCCCTTGCAAGCCCATTGCATCACATGCATTTTTAATTTGTTCATAATGATTACTGTTTTGCACAGTTTCAAATTTCATGTGATATTTGTGTTCTGTGTTTATATGACAAAGTAAAAATTATCCAAATTTTAATATCTAACACATTTAAACATGTTTACAATAAATAATGATTTCAATGGCACTTTAGCGTTAGTTAAAGGGACCATTTTACTGTACCAACGGCTGCAAACAGCGCCTCTATAGGCCTTTTAAGTCCCAATTTCATGAGACTCCAGAATTATTGTGTTGATGTTTAAGATACACAAGATAATTCCCCATCATATATTTTGCAATGGATGTATGCAAAAAAAATCTAAAAAATTTTCATAACTAAATTGAATTTAAAGAATAAAATACTTAATCACTATTTTCAAAAAATTTATTTATGAATTCAACTGTACATGAACAAAAAATCAAAAATGACATTAACAGTGAATATGTGCAGTTGATGGTTTTAAATACAGAGAACATTAACAGCATACACACACAAACAAATGAAAATAAATACTATATATCACTTTTAAATTATGAGACACAGAGATTTATAGTACTTAATATAAAATGCAGTATTTAATGTTTCAAGTATTCTGCTCATTATTAGATATTAGATAATCCAACATCATATATTTTGCAATGGATGTATCCAAAAAAAATTATAACAGAATTGAATTTACAGAATAAAATTATTTTTAAGAAAGGTAACAACACAGGAAAATGTATCAATAGTAAACAAATGAAATAAATATCCATTAAAAAAGCACATTGAAACTTGATAATTTTTAAAAGAATAAATTTGTTCTATGGTGAAACGAAAATGCACAATTGATAATATTTGTTGTTTATACAATTTTAAACTTTGCTAATCGATTGTATTTTATTATTTAATATTCCATCCGATTTTCCCATTATTTACAAGAAGATAAAGGAAACTACATATCAACTTATGATTAAAAAATATGGTGACATTTTATATAATCAACTCAACAACTTTTTACACAATCCATTCTGTTTTTTTAAAATTTGTTTAAATGAAAAAAATTCTAGAAATCATACTTCGAAATTTCATTCATTTACTGACAAAAGAAAAGGAATTTTTTTTAATTATGAGATTTTTATTGCCTTTCGACAATTCAAATGAAAAAAAAACTCATAATTTAATAATAATATTGGTTCTTGTGATATAAATTTCCTTAATATTTGTAACCGAGAAAGAAAAGAAAATTCAATCAAAAATTATATTATTCTGAGTGAATGAGTAGATAATTCTTTGAACTACAGAGGATTTTAATTGATTTAAAGAAAATTGAGAAAATATCAATTTTAATATAAATTTTTCTTAAAGATATGATTCAACGAAATACAACTGTCAATAGAAAATGCAATTTGAATTTTCCATTAAAAAAAACTAACAAAAACGCATGGATTTGAAATATTTTGTTTTGACTGAAAATTATTATTTGAAAATAATTTACTGCTAATAGATTTGAAGAGAAAATTTTTGTAGCAGAATAAAACAAAAATAATTTATTTTATTCCATCTGCAAATGAGCTAAATCGATGTTATACAAAAAAAAATTCAATTAGTTGTTAAATATTTTTGTTTATTATTTTTCTTTTAAAATATAATGCGAATCAAACTTTTTCATACATATATTTCATTTTCATGGAAACTAAAACAAAATAATAACTGAAATTTAAAAAAAATCTAACATTATATATATATATATATGTATTTAATTAAAAAAATATATAAATTATAGCATCCTCAAAGAAAAAAATGTCCTTGAATCGTGTCTTTACAATTCAGAACAGAAAACATATGAAAATGAAATCGGGAATGACACAATATAAATGATAAAAAAACATTTAGTGTTTTTTTGGTTTCAAGCATAGCGCACATGCATGCATCGCTGCACTTCATCCCTGTAAAGTTTGTTTTGCAGCAATGTTTCAGAAGCACAAAAAGCACAGATCAGTTTATATTTAGCCTTACAGAAGCTTTCCTTCTGCATGTATTGAAGCTAATTGGTTATATACAATTTGTTGAAATCTTTAATATCATAACGTCTACCAATTATTTTGGTGATAAAAGTTTTTATATTCTTCTTAAACATGAATAACCTCCACCGAACATTTTATTGTTAAGAAAATTTAATTTTATAACTAAGCATGTTTACACATATAAATCTTATAATTATATATATAAAACTCAAAAAATATATATATATATATATTTAGCTATTCTAGATTAATTTTTTTTTTTGTGTGTGTCAATGACATCCTAGGCACAAGATGTGACTGAAACTGTCACACATTTCTTAGAATGGTTCAGATCTTAAAAGATGTTTTTTTAGTGATCTCAATTGTGTAAATGACTTTGGACAATTTTTACATATATAATGTTTCTCTCCTATATCCCTATATGTGTTAACCTGGAAGCACACACGCCAGGGTACATTTCATCCCAGTTACATTTTTCCCTCGAAAAAAAGGAGACATTTTTGAGGACATTTCAGACCTGTCTTGTTCTTTTGAAGATAAAAGTCAAGAAAAGGTGGGTGGAAAAATAATATTTCTTTGTCTATTATGAGAGAAAAATATCCTGTGGGAGTAAATACTTTCGCACATGTATGAATGTTTCATTTCAATAACACTGTACGATTACAGGATGTTCGCTTTTGAATGAGAACAAGTAGTTTGATTTCATATGTTAACAAAAACTGAAAATATGTTCTTGTTATATCCTCCATTCATTGAGGTACTAATATCGATCCACTATCAGACAACCAGAAATCATCACTTTCTATAATTTCGTCAAAAATGGAGTTTATACAGTCAATGAGATACATACTCAGTTTCACTGAAATGTAAACATTGGCCTTTGACACATTTTTTGGAATGCTGAATATAGCTGGTATAAATGCTTACATTGCATACTGTTGATGCAATGAAGTAGAGAACAAGCTCAACCGACCAAACTTTCTGAAAGGGTTTTGTAAGGAACTGGTGAAGGAGCACCTTACTGCTCAATCAAAAATCCTTCACTTTCTAAATAACTTCATAGTAGAATTAAAAGATTGTTTGGCATTCAAGAAAATGAGAAATTTCAAAATCGGACACAAGTGCCATGTGATATTTGTCCATGAAAAGAAGATGTGAAAACTTTGTTGTCACATTCTAAATCTAATCGTTTATTATGTAAAAAATACTGTATTAATGAAATGTAAATAATCTGACAACAATGGAATGGATTAATTCCTACATATGCATTTTAAGAAAATGTGATATGGATTTTTCATTAATATCCTGAAAATGCTGAGTAATAATGGAATAATATGAAAAAAAAATATGTATTTTAACAATATACTCAAAAAAATTTTAATGAAAGAGTGGCATAAACAATACTTATATAATATTGATAAAAGGATATTGGATGTAATAAGAATCATTTTTGTGAACTAATTCTTGTTTTAAGCTCTAAAGTAAATCGTTTGCAAATGTATAGCATATTTTCTAATAAAAAAAAAACCTGATTTTTGCAGAAACTGACACAAAATCTCTAAATATATATAGAAAACACGATTCTTTCCTTAAACAGAAGTAGAACACATGCATTTTACAATATACATTAGTAGATTTGTTTTTAAAACGTAAATAGTCAACAATATAATGGGGGACAAAATGGGCAAGATTTACCCCACATATGTGCTAAAGTTACAAAAATGGGTATGTGTGCATATGGGGGAAAAAAAATATATTTTTTACGAATTCCTGACCATGCAAATGATTTTTGACAACCTTCACATTTATAAGGTTTCTCTCCATTTTTATTTAATAATTTTAAGTTTATTTTAAAATTAATTAAAATATAAATTAAAATTAATTAATATAAAATCAATTTATTAATATAATTAAATTTCTTTATTAAATTCAAAAACTCAAATAACTTAAGATTTTTTTTCTGGTTGTATTAAAAGATGTTTTTTCTTAGATCTAGTGATTTTGCAAATGACATTGAACAAACCTCACATTTATAAGGTTTCACTCCTGTATGTGTTAAAAGATGTTGTTTTAGTGTCCCTGATACTGTAAATGAATTTGAACAAACTTCACATTTATGATGTTTCTATCCTGTATTTGTTAAAAGATGTATTTTTAGATCTCCTGATCATGCAAGTGACACTGGACAGACATTATAATTGTAAGGTTTCTCTCCTCTATGTGTCAAAAGATGTCGTTTTACTGTTCCTGAATGTGCAAATGATTTTGAACTAACTTCACATTTATGAGGTTTATCTCCTGTAAGTGTTAAAGATGTTATTTTAGTGCTCCTGATTCTGTAAATGACTTTGAACAAATTTTACATTTTAGGGCAGAATGGCAGATTTGCCTAAAATTTAGAAATCCAGCCGAAATCCATTATTGTGGGCTTTAAGCTCTGACCAAAAAAATTTTATCATTTTGTGGAAAATTAACTTTTTCAAGAAATGATTAACTTCTGTGAAAGACCGATTAATTTCGCGATATTTTCCTGCGACCAATCAACACATTTTGCGGTATTTTTACTGTGACAGAGTTACGAATTTTGTAATTCTTTTTTCCGTGACTGATTGACAAATTTCACATCCTCTTCTGACAGATAGACAGGATTCATATTTTCCCCTGTATCTGACTGAAAATTTTCTAGATTTTTTCTCACGATCGACAAATTTTGGAATATTTTTCCCAGGACCAATTTACGAATTTATTTAAGTTTTCCAGTGACTGATTACCAAATTTTGCAATATTTTCCTGCAATCAACAGATGAATTTTACAATTTCTTTTCCACGACATATTGTCGAAATTTGATTTCTCCCATGAAATTTTTTATTTTTTTCCCCTAATACTGACTGACAATTTTCTCAATTTTTTCAACAGCTGATTGATGAATTTCATGAATTCTTTTTACAACAGATTGACAAATTCAAGATTTTTTTCCTTGGGTCTGACTGAAAAATTTTTAGATTTTTACCTGTGACAGATCAATAAAATTCAGGATTTTTACTAATGACCAATGAATTTCGTAATTTTTTCTTTAGCCTCAAACAACTGATGAAATTCCCAATATATTTCCTACCACCAATGCATATATTTTGTGATTTTTTTCCCCACTGACATAAAGAAAAGACCTAAAAGGTCAGTATGGGCCACCAGACGCTGCGTCCTCCCAAACTGGTCTAGAGTCTGCAGTAAACAAAAATAAGATTAGAAGAGCTGCAAAGTCCATGTGGTGCACTTGACAAAAAATCCGAACTACAAGGAAATTAGTTGATCTTTACAATTCACAGAAATTAGGAATTGACAATTTATAGTTAATCAACATTTCTTGTGTAATAGAAGAAATGCATCAGCGGTTTCCCAATCAAATTTTGGATATGGGTTTAAAATTTGAATGCATAGTACCTAGTTCAATGAATGAAAACACCAGGTATTCCACTTTTGGCTGTGATTCTCGAGAGCATAAATTTCTGATAATTTGCAAAGTTATAAAAGTTACTCTTGTGCTGCCTGTCACGAGTATACCAATTGTGAAAGAGGTTTCAGCACTCAAAATCCAATAAAATCTAAATTCAGAAATTCTTTTAACAACCCCATAATTAAGAGAAATTGAAAAATAGATATTGTATAAAAGCTTAAATTTCTTAAAATTAAACCAAAAAAAACATACTGTATAATTATTCAGAGTTGTTGATTTAAATTATTTCAATATGGTATTTTGTCATTTCTATATTAATGTAACTCTTTAACACCTTGGGGAGGAGCGACGCGTATATGTGACGCATAAGATGCTCAGAATCCTTAATTTTTCCCACCAGTTATTTTTCATTGTAAGTTTTGCCTGATTAAATCTTAGCATTTTCGCGATTCAATTAGGCGAAAATTTCGGTTTTGAAAAACCGGCGGTAAAAAATTAAAAATTCTATAAAAGACGCTCGTCGCGAAGGGGTTAAATAGCGTGTAAAATAATAGTAAGGATAAAAGATTTTTTCCCTCCCCCCCAACAGGTCAACTGCCCTCCATTTATAAATGTTGGGAGGCAGACTCCCCTCTTATGAAATATTGAATTTCAAGCCCTGTATTTAAAAGGTTTCTCTTCTGTATGCGTTAAAAGATGTCTTTCCAGTGTTTCTGATCGTGTAAATGATATTGGACACATTTAAAATTTATAAGGATTCTCTCTTGTATGTGCTAAAAGATGTTTTTTTAGATTTCCTGATACTGTAAATGACTTGAAACAAACTTCACATTTATAAGGTTTCTCTCCTGTATGTGTTAAAATGTGCCTGTTTAGATCTCCGGATCGTTGAAAAGACCTTGGACAAACCTCACATTTATACGGTTTCTCTCCTGTATGTGTTAAAAGATGACTTTTTAGATTTCCTGATCGTGCAAATGACAATGGACAAACCTCACATTTATAAGGTTTCTCTCCTGTATGTGTTAAAAGATGTTGTTTTAGTGTTCCTGACTCTGTATATGACTTTGAACATACCTGACATTTATAAGGTTTCTCTCCTGTATGTGTTAAAAGATGACGTTTTAGATATCCTGATCGTGCAAATGACAATGGACAAACCTCACATTTATAAGGTTTCTCTCCTGTATGTGTTAAAAGATGACGTTTTAGATGTCCTGATCGTGCAAATGACAATGGACAAACCTCACATTTATAAGGTTTTTCCCCTGTATGTGTTAAAAGATGGTTTTTTAATGTACTGGAACATGTAAATGACTTTGGACACATTTCACATTTATAAGGTTTCTCTCCTGTATGTGTTAAAAGATGGTATTTTAATGATCCTGAACATGTAAATGACTTTGGACACATTTCACATTTATAAGGTTTTTCTCCTGCATGTGTTAAAAGATGGTTTTTTAATGTTCTTGAACATGTAAATGTCTTTGGACACATTTCACATTTACAAGGTTTCTCTCCTGTATGAGTTAAAAGATGGTATTTTAATGATCCTGAACGTGTAAATGACTTTGGACACATTTCACATTTATAAGGTTTCTCTTCTGCATGTGTTAAAAGATGTTGTTCCATTTGTCCTGATTGTGCAAATGACATATGACAAACTTCAATTTTATATGTCTTCTCTCCTGTATGCGTTAAAATATGTTGTATTAGATATCTTGATTGTGAAAATGACTTTGAACAAGCTTCACATTTATGAGGTTTCCCTCCTGTATATGTTAAAAGATGTTGTTTTATTTGTCTATAAGCTGTAAAGGACTTTGAACGAACTTCACATTTATAAGGTTTTATCACATTCCTATGCATAGAAACGATTTTTGACATATTTCACATTTATAAGGATTTTCTCCCATATGGATGTAGAGATACTTAGTCATTGTTTGTCTCCATGAAAAAGTTTTCCAACATTCAGGTCAAGCATATGCTTTCTCCCCATTATGTATTATGCCATGTCTTTTAAGATTTATCTTCTGCACAAATGATTTTGGACACATTTAACAGGCTTCTTCCTCATGGATTTCGACATGTTGTTTGATATATTTTTTCTCTGAAAATGTTTGGACGTTCGAGATGAATATAAGTTTTTTCTCCAATGTAAGTGAAAATATGATGTTTAAAAATGCTTTTCTTTTAAAACTTCTTTCCTATATTACATTTGTATTTTTCTTTTTCCATAATCAATTTGGACTAAAATATTATTTTCTGCTTTCTATTCAGAATTGATTAAAATCTGATTACTTTATATTCACTTTTTTTGGCAATCATCTGTAATACTTAGTATAAAACTATGATTTTTTGGAATTTGATATCATTATATTTGTATCTGATTTGTTTAAAAGTGATGCATTTATTCTGTTACTATGATTGTTATTTTTTCCAAGTTTCACATATAAAGTTTTTATACTAAAAAACAACAATTTATTCATTTTTATTCAGCTCTCATAAGTTTATCTTTCAGGTTAAATTGTACAATAGTTTCATAAACCTACTAATAGTACTTTTATGTTTCCTTGAATTATTTGTCACTCTAACACTCCATTTTTTACATATGATTATTGATAGAATGATATTATGATGCTAATGAACAAATGTTACAAGAAAGAACATTAAAAACTATTTATTTTACAATAATGTCATATTGAGCAAAGAAAAGCTTCTTTAATAATTTTCTAATTCTTCTTTACTGTCCTCCTTGCTTTTATTGATAAATGCATAAACAATTTGCAAGATTGACTTTAAACAACCTGAAAGTAGACAAAAAGAAAAATTTTTAAAATGCACAATAATTGTATTATAGCGTTTGTCTACATATTACCCCTTTTGCGACATATAATGTACTCAGAATTCTCGATTATTTGTACCAGAAAATATTATTTTAATTTTATGATGGTTAGAATGCTGCATGGAAATCATATTTTGATAGTGAAACATTTTATGAAGTTATTGTGTTACGAATTGTTGATTGCACCTTCATACACTATTAATTTAAAACATTAAAGGCATTTTTGATTTCTTTTAAAATCAGATACCTCCAAAACTATCCAGTTAATTTTTTAAGTAAAAATATCTTTGGTTGACTATGTTAAAAATTAGGGATGCACCGAATAGTGATTTTGGCTGAATATGGAATATTCGGCCCACAAGTTAACCGAATACCGAATATTCGGCTAGCTGAATAGTAACAGTGAGGCCAAATATTTTTATATTTCAGAATTTAAAAGTATTAAAAGTTAAATTATAAAAGAATTTTACATAATATTTAATGCAGATATTACCATTTTATGAATTAGATATTGTTACAAGAAAACTTCACATTGAAAAAAATTTGCTTTAAGTTATAACTTAAAAAGAGGATAGTCTTTAAACTGTTTCAATTAATACAGCTTGAAACTTCGCAGATTCTTCTCTGAACTAAAATTAAATAAATTTATAAAATGTTCTTCTATTCTATAACAAATACTTTAAAATCAAAGAAATTTTTTTAATGAATCAGAAGAAACATTTTGCAACGTTTATTTGTCAGGAAGGGACTAAAATAAAACAATAGAATATATTAAAATGCTGGCAAATCAGCAAGAATAACTTTCCTGCTCCTTTTGATTTGGAAAGGAAGTTTTTAAATGAACCAGAGAGCAGGTGTCTGGAATGAGCAATCATATTCAGAGTTTGTGAACAGACAGAATGTTCATACATCTTGAAACAAACTTTCTGTGTAGATAATGTGGTCCAGGCAAACATTTTTTGAGCAAGAAACATTATAACCAGTTATCTGTTAACATCACAATCCACTTATTCCATCAAAAATACAATACATTTTATCAAAAACACACAATGTGTCACTGCAAGCTGAAACTGAATTTTTGTTTAAAACTTTAACAACATTGAAGATAAACTTTAACAACAATGAAGATATTTGCATCGTATTACTTTTGATTGTAGAAAATATGATACTATTGGAAGTGGTTGAATTTTGGCCAGTGACACAGTATAAGTAGTACTGTCAGCTGCACTCTAAATAAAGGAATATCTAGCTCAGCGTTGTTTATATATGAATGGTGGAAATTTCCAGGACTTATCGTGATTCACAGAAATCACAGTAACTATGTTGAAAATATAGTTACAATATCTTCAATATTATTAAAGTAACAAACAAAAATTCAAATTTGACCTGAAGTAGGATGCAATATATTTTTGATTAAGAAAGTGTGTTGCGATTCTGGTTTCCTGGACAAAAATTGCCTGTCTTGATGTCTATTATCACCTGTGAATGTTTTTTTCCATTTTGTTTAGAAACATGATGTTAGCAAAAAAAGCAAGAAACAGATTATTTACTAGAAAATATTCAGGAACTCGCATTTATTTGTACATCATTAATTCCTTTGAAGGTCATCATTAATAGTTAATTTTCTTAAGTGACACCTTTCAAACAGGGAATAAATGAATGGTGCAGATGCAAAAGTTACATTATCCACTTTTTTAAGGTATTGAGTTATTTATATCACCGTGTTCATCTTTTTAAGGCAAATCGGACCGTAATAGTGATTTGGATCATAAAAAACATATTAAAGTTGAAAAAAAGTGCTGAAAATCTCGTTTTGATGCATAACTCCCATAAAACTAATGTTCAGATTTTTTTTCTTTTTGGTTCTAGTTGTTTTAAATTCATAACTATTTTAGTTTATAACTAACATTACCCATAAAAGTATACTGCAAAACTCACATTTTCCATATTTAAATTTAAATTCTAGCTTTACCATAGTTATTACATGTTTAGGACTATGTGCAACCAGTTGTTATGGCAACAAATATATCACACAAAAAAATTTTCCCAATATATTATGTTTATTAGTTTTTTGCATTTTTCTAAAAAGTAGGTTATGTGGAGAGTGTGAACTTTGCATCTACACCTTTCAAATAATGTAAAAGCATTCTTTTTCATTAAAATATGATTTAATTTCTAATTAATTTGAATATCTTTATTAATTGACAGTTAAAAGTAGAAATTGTGGGTTTAAAAAATAAATAAATAAGTATTTGGCTTAGCTGAATATTTCGATATTCGGCCAAACCGAATATTCGGTCAAGCCAAATATTCAGCAGACCTAATAGTTTGATATTCGGCCAAACTGAATATTCAGTAATATGGCCGAATACCGACTATTCGGTGCATCCCCATTAAAAATACTTTAAATACATAAATAAATATGTGAAAATAAATAAATAGTATGAAAAATATATATTCCCTGTTCTTCATAAATGCAACTGTGTTTTTGTGCAATTATCTAAAAAGAGACTTGCCAAGTTTCCCAAATGAAAAAGCCTGAGACTTTTTAGTATAGTTACTTTATCGAGATGTCTAGCTCCACAAAATAATGTAACAAGAGTACGTCTGTTAAGGCAATTTAACATTTTTCTCTTTTTTTTTTTTTACCATTTCTCATAACTTATGAGCAATAAGAAATAAATAAGATGGGAATAGTTATTATCCCTTCATACAATCATTTTTCAATTTGCATTCCAGTACATTCGGAAATAAATAAAGCAATGTCTGTAGCGTTATAGTGCCTATTTTAAAACCTAAAATATAAGAAAAATCTTTTAAAATACTTAAAACAAAAAGTAGACAACTTCAGTGAATAGTTGATGTAATATTATTAGAAAAATTTTATTTCTTTTTTTTTGTGTGTGTGCAAAAATAAAGATTTTTATTCCATGCTTTTTGTTAATAATGAAAAATTATTTACAACCCCCCTAAACATTCTTTTAAGCCTAAATGTTTATTAAAGACACCTATATAAAGTTCATAACAAAAAAATAACACATAATGGAACAAACTTACCTTAATATTAATAATCACAACCTATTTCTGTTGTAATTTTGGATGTCTTAAATTTGGCCTCATACGGATTCTTTCGAGTTGTATTTGGATTGACCAGATTTTTAAAAAAAAAGGTCATGAAAAGTTTTTACTGAAAAAAAAACTATATATTTGAATATTAATGTATGTGTATGTATGTTCATTTTTATATACAGAAAAGGCAAAATAAAATTGATATTAGATATAATTGTAGATTACTTTTCCATAATTGTACTAAAATGTGGATTAATTTTGTTTCACTTCAGGTTCGGTTTGAAGTGTGTCTGGTTTCAGATTGACTGTAACCAAAATTTTCGAGTTCAAATCAGATACCTCACCTCTATTCCAAATTACTTGCTTAAAATCTGTGGCCAAATCATAGTCGGGATAACTGGATAAACTCTATATATCGATAAATGTAAATAAAATTCCCAAGTAACTTCCATCTTTCATAAAACAAACGAAAACATAAAAAGAAAAAGAATTCAATCATCTCTTATGTAAATGCAACGCAGATCAGAATATACTAGCTATCCGAAATACACTGCTCAAAACAATTAAAGGATATTGCAGTTTTAGGTGGATTTTGTATCTGAGAAACTTTTTAGCTGATTGATACATGGTCGACAGACATAGTAGGTTATATGAGAATAAATTACACATGTTTGGCAGAAAAAAATGCATTTTATTGCGCATTCGTGTACAAAAGGAAAAAAACACAATTTGTGCATATGAGAAAAAAAGAATAAGAAAAGGTGTTTTCTTCAAAGAAAATCATTTTCAGTAGGGGGTATGCTTTCCACGGGCGGCCAGCAACGTTGAACACCTTTGAGGCATGGACTCAATGAGGCTATTAATGACGAGTTGGGGTATTCTGCCCCACTCTTCCAGAAGAGCTCTTTCCAGTTCTTGGAGAGTTTGTGGGGGTTGTTGGCGGCCAGAAACTCGTCTTCCTAGAGCGTCCCAAACGTGCTCGATTGGATTCATGTCTGGAGAACACGCTGGCCATTCCATTCGAACGATTCCTTCCTCGAAAAGGAAATCCTCCACCAGGTTTGCACGATGTGGCCTGCAGTTATCGTCCATTAAAATGAAGTTATCTCCGATTGCTGCAGCGTAAGGGACTACAATAGGTCTGAGGATCTCATCCCTATATCGGCGACCAGTCAGAGCTCCATCTCGAATGATGTAGAGGTCAGTGCGCCCGTCAATGGAGATGCCACCATACACCAACACTCCTCCACCGCCAAATCTGACACTTTCGTGCACGAACGCAGGATTATTCCTACTGCCACGGTCCCTCCAGATGAAAATACGCCTATTATCCGGATGCACAGAAAAACGGGACTCGTCAGAAAACAGAATATTGCTCCATTCATTTCTCCTCCAGTTGACATGCTCGGTTGCCCACTCCCTGCGGTCGCGACGATGCCTTGATGTTAATCTAACACATACCATCGGTCGGCGAGCATACAGACCTACAGCATGGAGCCGGTTTCGGACAGTCTGAGTTGAAATCGTGGTGCCTGTAGCCGAGCGAAGGTGTTGTTGGAGAAGAGTAGCGTTCATGTTTCGGTGTCTCCGAGCTGTTAACGCTAAATACCGATCTTCATTGGGTGTTGTTGCCCGTCTACGGCCTTGCCCTGGTCTTCGGCCTGCACATCCACTCTCCAAAAAACGGTTCCAGATCCTGGAAATGACACTTTGTGACACTCCAATGGCTTGCGCTACTTCGGCTTGAGTTTGGCCCCCTTCTAACCTACAAACAATTCTCCAAGCTTCTGAATCTGTCAAATGACTTCGCTGAGACATCGTACTCATCGAAACAAAGCAATCACTGAATGCCGATCATCCTTTTCTTCATTCTCTTTTATCCAGTTGAAAGTCAAATTTCATTCGCTGCCGCTGAAGCGACGTTTTTGACGTGGAACTCAAAATTTGCATACTCCACAGTTTGAAAACCAGAAAAATTTGCATTTCTGATTATCTTCTTCTATTTTCGGCAAAAAAAATTTCGTTTATATCTTTATTTTATATAAAACTTCAAATATCCTTTAATTGTTTTGAGCAGTGTACAGCTTTTGACCACAGAGTACACAGAATGAATAGACAGGCAATGAAACATAAAACAGCTTGCAATATGAAGCTAGTTATTGTTCAAATCATTAAGCCCAAGGGCTGACTTCATTGGGCACAGAGGCTTGACTGTGTGACAAGCCTCATGAGTCCAGTGATGTTTTTTTTTGTTGTTAATGTATGCAAAACATGCATACATACATAAATCACTAATCGCTGCTGGAATGATTTTCATATATTCTAAAGATTGCTGTAGAACGAGTTTAATGAGTCCAGTGATATTTTATTTTTGTTAATGTATGCAAAGCATACATACATAAATTATTTACTGCTGCTAGAAGGAATTTTATGCATTCGAAAAATCAGGAATCTCAAAGTTCTTCCCAATCATAACCTGTGTGACTTGTGGCAGAGAACTCAATACTTATACAGCTCTTATGAGAATTTCTTTCAAGAAGTAAACATTGATTTTATTCCGTTTTGTGACAATTTACAAAGTTTAACCATTTTTTTTTCTAGAAATTTTTTAATTGCTAAAAAATTTAATAGTTAAAATTGCTAAAAATTTGTAAAAATGAAAATATTCGAAGGAAAAAAAATTGTAAAAATGAAGAAAATCTGGAGGAAAAAATAGCTAAATACTTGTAAAAATGAAAAAATCCTGAGGATAAAATAGTTAATTTGTAAAAATAGAAAAATCCAGAAGAATAAATAATTAAGAATTTGTAAAAATGGAAAAAACAGTTAAAAATTTGGAAAACAGGAAAAATTACTTAAAAATTTGTAAAAATGGAAAAATCCAAAGGAAAAAATAGCTAAAATTTCATAAAAATGGAAAAATCCAAAGGAAAAAATAGCTAAAAATTCGTAAAAATGGAAAAAACTCAATGAAAAAATTGCTAAAAATTTGTAAAAATCCAGCGGTAAAAATAGCTAAAAATTTGTAAAAATGATAAAAATTCAGTGGGGGAAAAATAGCTAAAACTTTGTAAATATGGAAAAATTCAGTGAAAAGAATTGTTAAAAGATTGTAAAAATTGAAGTATCCGGAGGAAAAAATTGTTAAAGTTTGTAAAAATAAAAAAAACTGGGGGAAAAATTGTTAAAAGTTTGTAATATTGAAAAATCTAGAGGAATATATTATTAAAAGTTTGTAAAAATCAAAAAATCTTAAAGAAAATTTTACTAAAACTTTGTAAATAGTCGCAAAACAGAATAAAATCAATGTTTACTTTGTGAAAGAGATTGCCATAGGAAGTATGTAAGTCATAGACATCTAATACAAATAGACAACGGACATCATTCTTTTCTCCTGCAGAGAGCTGAAGATCATCTCTCATCGCCAAAAAATGGCGAAAAGGGTGACATTTTTTTGGTGGTAATCCCTTTCTTGGCAACTTTCTGTTTCCGTTCTCGTAATAAAAGATACATAGATCTAGAAATGAAACTGAAACTTAAATAGAAAAGCCAGCTGACACATTTACAAGGAAAAAACAGCTTTAGCATTTTATTTCAACTGGTCTACGAGTCTTTTTGAGTCAAATCCCCACCCAATCGAAAGATAAAATTGGAGTTACCAATTTATCTTTTATAATAATTTAATATGAAATCCATTTTTTATTTTACTTTAAGATTTGTAATTTCAAAATTATTCAATGGACAAGACAGATTTTTTCCCTTCAAAGAGGCTTTGGCACAAGAAAGGTTCTGAGGCCCCAATTTATTTTGTAAAAGGACTAGGGAAAAAAAAAAGATAGTTTTACCTACTGTGTGGCAACATTTTTGCTGACCTAATTTTTTTATTCAAATGATGAAAAAAGTGCTTGGGATCAGACAGGGACTGATTACCAACGGGGCAAACTTCCACCAGTAAAAAATATTTTTCTTCTTATTATTATTATTTTATGAATAATACGTTTTAATAAGACGAAAATTTCTATTAAATTTTACTGTTGAAAGTTTGATCCATCAGTAATCAGGCCCTGGGACTGGATGCATTATACACATTACACACACCCCTCCCATCTAATGCAAGTTACTTTAAAAAAAAACACTTTATTAGTAAGATAGTCCAAAATGGTTTAAGATTTCTGTTTGAAAAGCAAAAATTTGGTGGATCGGTTGTGAATCTCCCCTCCAAATATTTAGTGCAAAAGTCAGTTAGGGCAAAGGAAAATATCATGGAAATAATTACATCAAAGGAAAATATCACAATAAATTCAAACACAAGTCAAATGAACAAGGAACGAGTCTCTCTCAGTAGCGGTGAGATGCGATGGAATTCCAACAACAGTTTGGCATCTTATTTTCCCACCATGGAGATAGAAATAAGAAGGAGAACTGTGAAGATAGGCTTTCAAGATCACAACATGGACCGGGAATTAGTACCCAGTTTGTGGCGCTGGTGCTCCCAAAAGCCGGTCATGTGACCTGTCAAACATGACAAATTGTCGTCTGCTCTTCCTGCATTTTGGTTTCGAGCATGGTAAAGAGATAGAGGGCGCTACACTTCCTAAAGGCCCAAACGACCAGAAACGCCACCATACTAGGTACCGCTTTTAGTTCCATAAGTAGAAACATTATCTTTGTTCTCCTTCTCTCTAGCTCCCTGTTTCCCACCATCATGTGGTGATGGGGAGGGAGATGTTTGCTTCAACGCATGGTTGCGTTCAGCGACGGCATTCTAAAACCCCCAAAGTGTTACTCTGTCACGTGAGGTGCTACAGCCATATTCACCCCTACAAAACCAGAGTTACGCAGGGGCAGGGTTATTACGTTTCTGAACGGGATGGGGTAAAAGGCAGCAAAACAATAAACAAACATGGCTGACTTTTTCGCTGATTTTCTGGAATTAAACATAACGTATTATTTATACAACAAATTTAATGTTTTGTGGCAAAATTTATGACTGATTCTCATGATGGAGATAGTGCTCTTATTTTTAAAAGTAAATAATGTGGATTACCAAATTCATCTGGATAAAATTGCAAGTTACATGAAATTATCATCGATGTTGTTTCCTTGAGGATTTTTGTGATTAATTACTGTTATTTTACATGTTTAAGCATGGCGTTATTATAGAATTTTTTAAATGAAAACTTTGTTGATATCGCACTTGTGATTTTTATCTAGTACAATGAAGATTTTTCTCATACCTCAGATAAAGATAAACTTCGTCTCCTGCAGTATAATTTTGTTGATAGTTTCGTTTTAAATTAAACGTACATCTGGAGTGCTGTCTTAGACCTCAAATAACATGACATTTGAAATTTAAAAAAAAATTCTCAACTGGAATTCAACATCTTTTCTTTGTACATGTATAATGTATTTATATTGCTGCAATAAATAATTTTTGTTTACATTTTTTTGTTTCATTTTCTTTTATTTATTATGTATATTAAAGGATTGATCTACAATGTTATATTTAAATAAAGAAATAAGCATGTTTAGTATAAATAGTAACATTTGTAATATATCGAAACTTCATGCTATACTTGACAGCTCAAAAAAAAAAAAAAAAAAATGCATGCTTATTTCAATTTTAATATATCTTGAATGATATTAGGTTCAGGATAATAAATAACATTGATTAATTTAAAGTAAATCATGTTTGATTTAATTGAGAAGCAAATATCTTGAATGTAATACATAATGTCTTGATTCCTATTTTTATGTCTACATATATGCATATCAGTTATTTATATTCATATATTCAAAGTACAGTTGTATATATGAAATCTTTCATTATTTTAAGATAAATTAAACATATTACACTTTATTTAAAATATAAATACTATATTCTTTGTTAAAAGTAATATATATATTATATACATTAAGATATATACACAAAGATATATATATTATATACAGATTACTTCTGTTTGTATATAAAGATATGTAAATAGCTTCCTTAAATTAAATAAATTGTATAAATATTGAAAAAATTGCTTGTGTATATCAGTCAACAGGTTACCAGAAAATATGCATGACTAATTTGTAGAATTATATTAATTTAAACAAACCTTGTATTGCTCTGAAACTACAGCATAGTGAACGGATATATCAGGTCACGGCGGTGAGAAGGTTAAAACATTTGTACAGACTAAAATATTAAATTTAATAAGCAGTTCCTTATTTTTTTTATTTATGAAAATATTTTATGGAATAGTCTGGTTCTGGCAGAATATCAGGGGAAATATTTTGAAACTTTCCAAAAATATCGATGAGTAATGTCATTCCTTGATATTTTCCCACAGTGCGAAAATGATTCTAAATGGGTAAAATATTTGTCTACATGAGTATGAGTATACATGCAAACAGTACTTCAAAATAAATTGTTAAAAATTGAGAAATTCATTTTTATTCTATCTGATATTCAAGGCAGAAAAAAAAATGTTAGAATTCTGTTATTTGAAATGTAATTAAAAAAACATATTCCACAATAACTTTAAATGATAACAAAGAAACAATTATTATTAAAAAATCAAGTGTTTATTTAAATATTTACAGACATATATCAACAACTATTACAAGTGATGAATGCAGATCTTTATTTTTTTCTGGGATCTGTTGAGGTTGTAAGCTGCATCCTGAAACAACCCTTAACCCCCCCCCCCCCCACACACACACACACACTTATACATAAATTACACCCAGAGTACTTTCACTCCATGCATAAATTACGTCTTTGGAATGTTGGCCATCAATTTTTTTATCAAATACAACTTTGTACTCTGTTGTAAAAAAGGCTTGTGATTTTAAACAGTATAGGAGCTAGAAAAATATTTTAGAGGGAAGGAGATTCTATATTCAATATGGTTTAATTAGTGTAGTGTATTTAATACAGTGAAACGTTCTTAAGCAAAATTCAAAGTTTAAACATAGGTTTGTAAAATTTCAAAAATTAGCTTTGCACTTGCATGCAGGTAATACAGGGTGATTCATAAAAGATGGGCAGAACTTTAAGGGGTTATAGTACACTTAAAGACAAATAATATTAAATAGGAGACTAAGGGTCCCAGACGTATTCCCAAGGAGATAGGGGGCATTAAAGTTTAGGGTCCGAAATTTCAAATGATTATAAAACATGGAAAAATTGGTCGATTCGTTTGCGGTTTTTGCAAAAAATTTTCTTTATGCCAGTATTTTCTTGAAATAAAATTTTAAAGTTCAATTTCAAAAAATGCCGATAGGGGGCGCTTTAGACTTTGGAGTAACAAACAACTATTTTGTAACGTTATTTTTTGTATTTCTTTAAATGATTTCGAAAGCTTAGACTTAAACTTAAATTTTGATCTAAAAATCTGAGTCCTAACGAGTAGTTAAGTAGCGTAAACTGAAATTTGAAATTTGAAACCCTTCTCCCCCCAGAACAAAAATCAGTTATTCCCGATCTTTGTGTCGTAGATTAGGCTCTAACTACTGCCGCGTTTTGCTAAAATTATTCTTTATGTCAGTATTTTCTTGAAAATAAATTTTAAAGAAAATTTTCAAAAAATTCCGATAGAGGGCGCTTTAGACTTTGGAGTAACGAACAACTATTTTATACCGTTATTTTTTGTGTCTCATTAAATGCTTTCTAAAGCTTAGACTTAAATTTTCAGCCCAAAATCTGAATCGTTAGACGTGGTTAAGTTTCTGGGGAGAGGGGTTTGAAATTTCTACTCCTGAGCACAGTTCAGTTTACCATGTCCACACATTGTGTGCTGTGATACGAGGTAAAAAGACACAAATTAGGATTATGTTACCAAAGCATATTTATTAACATGTAATCACAATAAATGTTCAAAATTGTGACCACCAGAGGTTATGCACGCAGAACAACGGCGACGAATGGAACGGCGAACATTCGCGAAAACATCAGGCTTTTCGAGCACTTCCCCTACAGCGGCGGAAAGTCTGGCGACCAGTTCCTCGGGGGATTCAATGGGTGTCTCATACATAAGAGCCTTCAATCGTCCCCAAAAAAAGAAATCGAGGGGTGAAAGATCTGGCGAGCGAGCAGGCCAAGCAACAGGACCACCTCGACCAATCCATCTGTTCGGAAATGTGATGTCCAGATAGTTGCGGACGTCTCGTACGTAATGGGCTGGCGCTCCATCGTGCTGGAACCACATGACCCGCCGGATGCGTGGAGGAACAACGTTTAACAGGTCTGGCAGCACATGTTGCAGAAATGTGAGGTATGTTTTACCGTTGAGGCGTTCAGGAAGAAGGTACGGTCCGATTAGGTGGTCTCCGAGGATTCCTGCCCAAACATTGATGGAAAAGCGTCTCTGATGAGCATGTGGATTGACATCCGCCCATACATGTGCATTGTGTGTGTTAAATGTACCTTCACGTGTGAAGGTACATTCATCGGTGAAAAGCACAGTTCGTCCAAAATGTGGATTTAGCGCGTTCTGCTGCAGAAACCAGCGGGCGAATTCAATACGATTTGGATAATCCCCTGGAGACAGTTTCTGGACTCGTTGCACATGAAACGGGAGCAAATGTTCATCCTTCAGTACCCTCCAAGTCGTGGACTGTGAGGTATCCACCTGGCTAGCCACTGTTCGTGTACTTGTACTTGGCTACGCCGCTACTACATCCAGAATGGCTTCTGTAACAACTACTGATTCGTCCTTTTTTGCACGACCTGCATTCGACCGGGAAGCGAGAAATGATCCCGTCTCACACAACTGTCTGTGCAAGCGCTCGAAAGTTTTGCGGTTAGGCAACCGCCTGTTAGGAAATCGCTCTCCGTACATTCGTTGTGCCTCTGCACCATTTCCATCTGCCGCTCCGTAAATTAAATGCATCTCAGCCTTTTCCTTATTCGTGAAGGGCCCCATCTTCCGATTCATTACTACAGCGACTTACACTTGACTCACCGTTCAGTGGTTTTTATGCCTGAATCGTGTCGAAATTTTGCATACGTGTTCTTCTTCTTCCCCATTTGACATTTGCATACTTTCTGTTTCCTTCTTCACCCGGTGACTAGCGTCAGGAATGGAGCTTTAACGTTTGCATGAGCGACGTTTCCAACTGTGCCAGTGCCTTTATGAGTGAATTCCGACTATGCAGTCCTTGACGAAAGTTGTATTTTTGCCTCGTATCACAGCACAGAATCGTTGGGCATGGTTAAGTAGTGCAAACTGAACTATGTTCAGAAGTTGAAATTTGAACCCCCTCCCCTCGCTACTGAACCACGCTCAGCGATTCAGATTTTGAGCTGAAAATTTAAGTTTAAGTCTAAGCTTTAGAAAGCATTTAATGAGACACAAAAAATAACGGTATAAAATAGTTGTTCGTTACTCCAAAGTCTAAAGCGCCCTCTATCGGAATTTTTTGAAAATTTTCTTTAAAATTTATTTTCAAGAAAATACTGACATAAAGAATAATTTTAGCAAAACGCGGCAGTAGTTAGAGCCTAATCTACGACACAAAGATCGGGAATAACTGATTTTTGTTCTGGGGGCAGAAGGGTTTCAAATTTCAAATTTCAGTTTACGCTACTTAACTACTCGTTAGGACTCAGATTTTTAGATCAAAATTTAAGTTTAAGTCTAAGCTTTCGAAATCATTTAAAGAAATACAAAAAATAACGTTAAAAAATAGTTGTTTGTTACTCCAAAGTCTAAAGCGCCCCCTATCGGCATTTTTTGAAATTGAACTTTAAAATTTTATTTCAAGAAAATACTGGCATAAAGAAATTTTTTTGCAAAAACCGCAAACGAATCGACCAATTTTTCCATGTTTTATAATCATTTGAAATTTCGGACCCTAAACTTTAATGCCCCCTATCTCCTTGGGAATACGTCTGGGACCCATAGTCTCCTATTTAATATTATTTGTCTTTAAGTGTACTATAACCCCTTAAAGTTCTGCCCATCTTTTATGAATCACCCTGTATATTTCATGATACTAGTGCATTAGTAAATTTAAGATTTTTAATCTATGATTTATATTGAATTCAATGGGAAAATAATTACAGTTACTAAAAGCTGGAGATTCCTAAATTCATTGAAAATTTACTTACTAATTTTAGATTATGGTGAAAAACTAATAACTCAAAGCAAATAAAATATACATATATATTCATTATTAAATAAATAAATAAATAATGTGAGAGTATTTAAAATTTAGAAAACTTCATTGCATGGCTAGAAGTAACATAAAAAAAATAAACTTTGCTGTATACTTTATTAGAAACTCAGCAAAATGTACTTATACAAACTTGTCTTATTTATTTAGCAATTATTTCTTACCAAGATTATTTTATGTAGATGGGGGAAAACGAGAAATTGGCTTATTTTCCCAGAAAACCACTAATAGCGATGCATAAACATAAACAATAAAGTAAAAAAATCTAAATTTTAGTGAAACATGAATTTTAAAATGAATAATTTTTTTTTTGTGTAAATGTGAAAACAAATTTGAACAGTACTATTCAATCTTGTCTGAATTCTAAATTTGACATTTGGCTAAATATTAAATTCTACCAAATATTCGCAGCATCTTGAACTACTTTTAATACTTTTTACAATTATTTTTGGCAATATTAATCTTATTTAAAAAAATAACGGAATGCATAATTTATTTTGAATATCAAGATGTCTCTATAAAGATAATACATAAACGTAGATATCTCTTTACTTTTATGAGATAATATAATCAATAATGTACACATCTTGAAAACTCAAAAAAAAGTTTCAATCAACTTGTTCAAGGGAAAAAAAAAACAAAAAAAAAACTTATTATTTTTTTAAAAGCAAGATTATATAGTGAATGCAAGTCAGGAAAGTGCTAAATAGCATGAGATTTGAAACAATACTTAATTAGGAAAACGGATAATCAATCATAATATATACGAGTTTATTAAGGGTACGTTCAGCGACGACGCGAGTTTTGAATCCTCGGTCCATTCAGAACAGCTTTGGCGGTGTTCTGACTTCTGAGAAGCCACGCTGTTGTTTTGTTGTTTAAGCCTAAAAGCCGCGCTGTTGTTTATTATGATATTTTTGCCTAAAATATAAAAATAATAAAATATAAAGAAATAAAGAAAACACAAATATTTTATTGACATTCAAGTTATAAAATTCAAAGCTAATAAATAGTTTTAAAAAAGATACTATAAATAAGTAGTATGGTGGGTTTAAAATGAAATATGATGGGAATAAAAATGATGCATAAACCTACTGTTTTATTTAAAGTATAAATACACTCTGTACAGTATATATCAGATATTTATTGTATATATAGATGTTAACGGCAAATATTTTGGTAGAGCAAAAAAAAAAGTGAGTGAATAAATATATATTCTTTTTCTTTTGAGATATTGTGTACATAAAAATTGAGATTCGAACGCAGAGTAACATGTAACATCCTCCAATTTTAAATCTTTTAACTGGAAGTATAAAACATATAAAGTCTTGTTTAAGAAATACTTTTCTAATGACAGTTGAATATTCACTAACTGCGTGGGGAAAATCAATAGTTATTGATTAATCTTTAATATTTCTTCTTTAATACGCACACGCATGATGTTCATGAGCACACTGAATGCATTAGTAAACAACAACACGGTTTCTCAGAAGTCAGAACCGCGCCAAACCGCCAAAGTTGTTCTGAATGGACCGAGGATTCAAAACTCGCAGCGAGCGACGACGCCCTAACACCCTGGGGAGCGACTCTGTCACGTGAGGTGCTACAGCCCCTATCACTCCTATCAAAGCGAAGGTGGAAAAGGGTGATACCGGTTCTGAACGGGATGGGGTAATAGGGAAGGTAATAGACAGCAAAACAATAAACAAATATGGCAGACATTTTCGCTGATTTTCTGAAATGAAACATAACGTATTATTTATATACCAAATTTAATGTCTTGTGGCAAAATTTATGACTAAGATTCTCACGATGGAGAGAGTGCTATTATTTTTTAAAGTAAATAATTAAAGAACAGTGGATTACCAAATTCATCTGGATAAAATTGCAAGTTATGTGAAATTATTAGCGATGTTGTTTCCTTGATGAGTTTTGTGATTAATTATTTTTATTTTACATGTTTAAGCATGGCGTTATTATAGAATTTAGAAAATGAAAACTTTGTTGATATCACACTTGTGATTTTCATCTAGTACAGTGAAGATTTTTCTTATACCTCAGCTTCGTCTCCTGCCGTATAATTTTATTGATAGTTTCGTTTTAATTTGAAATTAAGACTACATCTGAGGTGCTGTCTTAGACACCATATAACATGACATTTTAAATAAGAATTTATTTTCTCAACTGGAATTCAACATATTTTCTTTGTAAATATATAATGTATTTGTATTGATGCAATAAATAATTTTTGTTTAAAAATTTTTTTATTTCATTTTCTTTTATTCATTCTGTATATTAAAGGATTGACCTGTAATGTTATATTTAAATAAAGAATAAACATGTTTATTATAAATAGTAACATTTATAATATATTAAAACTTCATACTTGACAGCTCAAAAAAAAAAAAAAAAAAAAAGCATGCTTGTTTCAATTTTAGTATAATATCTTGAATGATATCAGGATAAAAAATAACATTGATTAATTTAAAGTAAATCATGTTAGATTTAATAGAGAAGCAAATTATCTTGAATATAATACTTAATATCTTGATTCCTATTTTTATGATGTCTATGCATATCAATTATGTATATTCATATATATTCAAAGTACAGCTGTATATATGAAATCTTTCATTATTTTAAGATAAATTGAACGCATCACACTTTATTTAAGGTATAAATACTATATTATTTGTTAAAAGTAAATTTTGATACAAGCTTCGAGAAATTAAAAAAAAAATTGAATAGAGTTGTTTGATAAATTAGAGAGTGTTCTTATAAGAAATAGAATTTCTAGTAAAGGTATCTCTTTTTTTTGTTATTAATGTCACAGTTAAAAGCATTCTTGATAAATATTTACACAATAATAATGTCATCATCTTGTTCAATAACATCAGCTTGTTTCCTCTCCCTTACCTCTCATTTCAGTCTTGCTGCTGCTTTCATAGCAGACGCACGTCTTTTTGCGCCTGACGAAGAAAGACTCAGATCTTTCGAAAGGCCTAGTGCATTTTTAACGTTTTGATGGTGTTTTAAGAAGTTATTTTAGTTCTTAGTGTTTCACACCAGTTTCAACTTATTTTACAATAATAATGGTTTGTGCAATATTATCTTGTAGTACAAATGTTTTAAAATCTGCTTAATTTTTTGAAATTTATTAAAATTTTGTGCTTTTATTTAAATAATGAATAGCAGAAAAAATTTCATTTTTCTATTTTTTTTTAAATCGGACATTTATAAGTAATATAATTATTTATTTAATGTTATTTAAATTTATTTTCTCTTTTAAAGAAATTCTGTTGCAGAAACAGTCTACTCAAATTGAATTAATAACAGTACGTCCAGAAGATTTAACCCATTTATGCCTATCGTCCTAATTCTGGGACGTTTCAGTAAAAAAAAATATGTTTTCCAAAAAATAAACTTATAGACATCAAACTTGCTTAGAATTAATATCAAGGTTTTACTTTTCAAAAATGAACATAGGTGGCAACATATTTTAAAGAAATTTTTGGTCTTTTGATGTGTTAAGGCACATATGTCATATACGCAACATATATACACGTTGGCGCGATTGCAACAAAATAACAATTTCATGCCTTACATGGTAACCCGGTTATTTTTTATTTTAATTCTATAAATTATTTTTATTACGTATATCAATATTTATTTATATCAAACTATCATTTATTTATTTTTATTTCCTTTTTAAAAATATTTCATTTATAACTTCATTTTATATTTCATTTATAACAGCTGAATGCTAATTTTTTCCCCTCTCTATGGTAGTTTTTCACGTTATGTATTCATCTTAACAGAATATTTTGTGCCTCTTATAAAATTTGTAAATCATCTGAGAGGAGTTATTCCCCCCCCCCCACACACACACACACCGTACTTAAAAGGAAGGTCTCTAAGTGCAAACTCACAAAAAAAAAAAAAAAAAAAAGTAATTACAGAATATTCTTCTCACAAGGATATATCCTAATCCTATCCTGCCCCACCAGTGGCTGAGAGGTTGTGCTCTCGAAGCTGGTAGACGGGAGGTGCTGGGTTCGATCCCAATCGCGCTCGTCGGCCTAATCGTTCGGAGTTTTCGTGGTTTTCTTCGAGCCGTGGATTTATCCATGCGTAAATACGGATTAGGTTCCCTTAGAAAGTCCCCCACGAAGGGCACTCCCCCCGGGCCTATATCCCTAGTGTAGATAATTGGCCGTCAATAATCAACCCAACCCAACCCTAATCCTATCCTAATAATATTATAAATCTGATTGTGTGCAAATGTTAGGCTGAAGCCAGCGTCAAAATGGAGCATTTAATGATCCTATATCTTTGCATATAGGTTGATTATAGCCCTCGAATTAACATAGGCTGGTTTTTGTTTATTTTATTCAAACATTTTTCTTAATAATTCAAAATTTCGTTATTTTCATAGAGAATAAATGGACATTTTTTCGTATAATATTTTAAAATGGTTAAATTTACTTTACCGTTGCTAATACTTTATCGTTGCCAAAACTAATTCAAAACCCAGAATAATAATTTTTACTCAACAATTTAGTTTCAATTGAAAAATTTTCACGTGAAAAATGAAAATGAAATAAAAAAATTAAAGAATTAAAAAGAAGATGAAATAATATTATTAGGAGTAAAAACGTACTTTTTTTTAGTTTTTGATAATAATACAAGGTTTCAATATGCGTAACCATAGGAAACAGGCAAATATGACGTCAAACATCGAAAATAAAGCGGATATGCTTTGATTGGTGAAATAAAATGATCTTGGGTATTTTCTTCCCCTTTTTCTTTTTTTTCCTTTTGTATGGTAAAAATACTCGACGTTTAACCATCTGCGCACAGCTAATATAACTATACCGTATTTTTTATTTAAATTTTAAGAAAGTAAAAAGAAGTTTCAAAAGAAAATGGTTAGCAAATGTCAATAATATGCTCCGCAAAATTATCCATATCGAAAATGATGTCATGGATAGCGAGAAATAGTTATTTTCAATCTTAAAACTAAAAGAAATAACTCGATTACCTAAAAAAAAAAAATGACGAATGTTAATAGTTCCATTTTTGTTGATAAAACCTAAAGATTTAATATTATTTCGTTAAAGTAACATAATTTACCCTATGCCAGTATTGAAATTAATTGCCTGGAAAAGAAAGTTAACAAGATAATTAATAACAAGAATTATGTCATTAAAAGGAGATTTCTCTGGGGAAAAAGAGACGTCATATTTGAAATAAAACGGGTATTTTCCAATATGTTTAAAATGAGTGTGAGTCAATTCCTTACATTAATAAAACAAGGATCAGTAAGTATAGAAAGTAGATGAGTTTCACGCCCTATTTATAACGAAAATTTTAAATGTTTTTATCTATACTGATTATTAAGCATGAGTATCTGTTATATACAGATGAGAGTTTCCTGCTAAAAACCACATCATAAATTTAAGAAAAGGAAAATGAACACGAATCTATTATATTAAAATCTGACCATGTTTTTGTATTTCGCAACAACTCCTAGACTATCGAACGCAACGCGATTTACTTAATACCGGTCATCATTGATCCGAGGATGTCACACAAACTCTCAGAATTAAAAAAAATTTTAAATTAGATGCCAAGATTTTTTTTATTTTATATTTATTTATTTATTTATTTATTGTAAATTTTAATGAAGTTTCTCTAAAAATGGAAAGTAAATTACTCCATATTTGTGTATAAAAAAGGAGAAATAAAACAGATCAGTATATTTTTTGCACTATTTTCTCATTAAAACTGAAAAACAGAATTTATTTTCACTTTGAATAGATCGTGAAAACAAAATCTTGATTTCAGTAAATTATCCGAAAAATAAAATCATATTTTCACATATTCAAACTTTATGAATCAATTTATTCTGGAGAACAAAAATTGCCTGTCAACATACTGTCATTTAAAAAAACAAGATTTGTTTCAGCTATACATTAAACAAAGGAACCAGAATTGAATTTAAAGAAAAAGCATATACTATTTCCAATTAATGTTTTTTTGAAGGATGGCTGTTAAAACGTTTCACAAAAGCATTAAAAGTAAAATTGTTTATCAGATAAAATTGACATTTGTTTTTACCCAATTCGTCTATGTCCATGATTTTATTTGGATCTCCTTTTTGCATTGGTTGCAATTTCATTTTCGTGATTATTTGGCACAAAAAAGTTTTTTTTAAGGCTGAGTTATGTCAAGGTCCCTATAACAAAAAATACCTTATTGTCTTCTATGAAATGTGATAAATAGTTAGCTAATTATTAACGTTTTTAATTATCGGGAGTGAAATATTTTGCTTAATTAATGTATTTATTTTTCTTTTAATGTTGCGTGAACGAAGTCACGGGTAACAGCTAGTAATATTATAAATCTGATTGTGTGCAAATGTTAGGCTGAAGCCAGCATCAAAATGAAGCCTTTAATTATCCTGTATCTTTGCATATAAGTTGATTATAACCCTCAAATGGACATAGAATGGTTTTTGTTTATTTTATTTCAATATTTTTCTTAATAATTCAAAATTTCATTATTTTCATAGAGAATAAATGGACATTTTTTCGTATATTTTAAAATGGTTGGTTGGTTTGGCCCAAAGGGCCCGGTTTTGCAGCTTTTATTAAAATGGTTAAATTTATTTTACCGTTGCTAATACTTTATCGTTGCCAATATAAAATAAAACCCCTGAGTAATAATTTTTAATCAACAATTTATTTTCCAGTGAAAAATTTCCACGTGAAAAATGAAAAGGAAATGAATTATTTAAGAATTAAACAGAACATGAAATGATGTCATATTAGAAACAAAACGTGCGTTTTCAAATATTTGATAATAATACAAAGTGCATAAATACGAGTAAGTATGGAAAACAAGCGAATATGATGCCATATATAGAAAAATAAAACAGATTTGTTTTGATGTTGAAATAAAATGATCTTGGGTTATCAAATTATTTGTGATTAATTTTTCTTTTTTTTTCTTTTTCTTTTTGACATGAAAGGAATTATTTTACATGTACGTAATATATGTATTTTAAATGTATGTGTTGTAAATTAAAGTTCTGTGTTTTAAATGAAATGAGTGAAAGATTTATATTTTTAATGAATGCAATACGAATGATGGGATAGGTTGGCGATTTATCGTCTGCACACGTCTAACATAAAGATACCATATTTTTAATTTAAATTTTAAAAAAGTAAAATAAAATAAATAATATATATATATATATATATATATATATATATATATTGGATGGCAAATGTCAATGATATGCATCGCAAAATTATCTGTATCGAAAATCAGAAAACCTTAATAAAAATAACTACCGTAAAATCCCGTTAATCCGCCCTTCCCGATTAAGCACCCCCCTCCCACTTTGTAAACAAATTGGAAAATTCAAAAAATCCCGAGAAAGCGCCCTCCCCCAAAAGAAATTTCACTGCGCACGTCAAGATCAACACCAAAAATTTTATCTCAGGAGTGTTTTTTTCACGATGGATCAGAAAGGCATGACGATCCTTTGATATATCACAAACGTGTACAAACACAAAAGTAACATACAGCAGTATAACCAAACATTAGTTTTACTGTAAGTTTATTTCCATAGCGATCTATTACCTTCATGAAGGTAATACAAAAATCGATAGTGAAAGTTTCTCATGAAATAAGTTAAACAATGTGTATTTGAAGCTGAGTGTGAAATATTTTGATTAAAAAAGAATCTATTTATTTTATCAAAGAATTTATAGTCATATTTAACGTTATTATGAAAATCAATCACAAAAAATGTATAGATTGATTGGTCAGTAGATGGCACCACAGTCGAATTTGTACCGTATTTCGTCTATCTTTGTGGTAGCAATGTTTTTCATTTTAAAAATCTGGCAACACTACCAATTCGTCCTTTATGTTCTCAATTTTTGTGATTTGTATTATTTATTTAGCATTTATAGATAAGAAATCATGATTTAAAAAAACGATTATTTAATCTCCCTAATTTACAACCTAATTGCACCATATAAAATGTTACTAATTCTGGGAAGTATTTCAGGACATTTTCAACTGCAATTTCTCAGTGTTTTTTAATTATTTTAAATTATTAAGTTCCTTTTATTTTTCTGTTACTATATTGATGACAAATATTCGTGTTGTTAGGTATCTTATGACAGATATTAGTGTTATTATTTATCTAAATGCATTCCAGTTTCAAAGCTTCTGAAATCCAGAATTTTCTATAATCGCCATTAATCATGAAGTTATAATATTTTTCTATTTTTTATATAATTTTTTTTTCAAAATGTTTTTCTTTTGTCAAAATAATGCATACTTCGCAACGATCGGCCATTAGCATCTCCCCCACACACATCACCGCCCATAAATATCATATACTACAATTTTAATACCGTGTAAGCGCCCCCCCCTGATTATTTTACGATTTTCCGTCGCGTTTAGGGGGGCGGATTAACGGTATTTTACGGTATATTTTTTAAAAGAAAGTTGCTTTTCTCATAAAAGCTAAAGATTTAATATGATTGTGTCGAAGTAACAGCATTTTTCCTCTATCATTTTCCCACAATTGAAACACATTTGTAAATCGTCGTCGTTTCGAACCGGAATTTAATTTTACATTTCTTCTAGTTTTAAAATAGGAAAAACTTTGTTGTCGTTTTTAAATATAGCTTTTTTTAAAGTTGTTTCATAATAGATTTTTGTAAAGTCTTGTAGGATAAGAAAAATTGCATAGATTTTAAAGCAATGTTTAAGTAAAATTACAATATTTTTTAAACTTAAAAAACAACAATGTTATCGAAAAGAAAATCGATTTTACCAACAAATTCTCGTAATGCAAAAGCAAAGAAGAAATCAAAAAGTAATGAATCTTTTCTTCCAGCTGAATTGTGTAAACTTGAACAAGCCGATCGTGCGAATTCATAACATTATAAACGTGAAAGCGCGTTCTATATAGTAGAATTTTTTTTACATATAGGTAGAAAATTTTCGAGAATAACAAGGTTAGGGGTCTGTAATTAAGTCCATAGTCAATTTGCTTTTTTTTTAATCAAGTGAAATTTGGCACAAAATCAAATACATTGTTGTAACCAGATTTGTTTTATGCGTGGTAAACACTTAATGGTATTTTAGATGATCATTTCCCCGCTCACCTTTGATGCCAACTATGACTGTAAAACATATTAAAAACTATTAGCCGATAATTTTCTAATTTTCTTATTGCTTCATGATGGTTCATACTTTAAACCTGAATCGGTCATGCCATTGTCGTTCAATTTTTATTCCTAATCCTAACCCTAATCGTATCCTATCCTAATCCTGATAATAACTTTAAAGAATATTCTTTGACACGAATATGTAAATTAAATCAATATCCATAAATGGAATGAATGGAAAATAGAATAAATAGAAATGGCAAAATAAAATAACAAGAAAGTACATTTATTCGACACCTAACCCTAGAGAAAGCGTAAAAAATTTCAAGCGCATGAAATAAATTAAAATAATCCTATATATACTAACAAAAATATGTAAATTTAGATAATCAGATTTGTGTCGTCGGTATTTATTTGCTAACAGTGTTCTTGACGCGATAGAGAAATTATCGAGGTTAAATTGGGCAGAATTTAAAGTACTTTCTAGCAACCTTTGTTTACATTTTAGAATCGCATCAGATTGTTATATCTTTGTAAAATATCTATCAATGTATAAAATCCACAAGCAGTTTGTTCACTATTTACACTACTTAGCGTGAAACACTTAATTTAATATATACATAAACAAGATAATGTAGTAAGAAATATATAACATATGTCTATGCAAATCAACAATATAATAATGCCCATTTAGCAATGCACACATATACAAATTGTACACCAAATACCACCTAAAATGCACTGTTGTATAGAAGAATTCTGCCAGTGTTGTTTTTCATTTTACAAAAAGGAATTCCTCGATTTTCACGATTTTACTGGGTCCTCCTTTTTTCATTAGTTGCAGTTTCATTTTCGCGATTGTATATATTATTTGGCATGAAATTTCACTTTTTTAAGACTGTGTTATGTCAAGGCCCCTATAGCAAACAAATACCGTATGGTCTCCTATAAAATGTGATAAAGCTTTGGTTAATTATATATGTTGTTAATTATCAAGTGAAATGTTTTGCTAAATTAATGCATTTATTCTTTTTTTAATGTTACGTGAACGAAGTCACGGGTAACAGCTAGTATGTTTATATATAAGGTGAAAAGCCTCTCTCACATGATGCAGTAGAGAAAGGAAATGGCAATTAAATGGAAATAATTTTTGGTACTTTTATGTTAGCCAGGTGCAGGTGATAAATTGTCAAATATTGTTCCCATCACCATTATTGCATTCATTTCATTTAAAATAAAAACTTTGTACCCATTTCATTTAAAACATATAACTTTCATTTAAAAACAAACATTTAAAATACATGCCTTTCACTAACTTTATTATTATTTTTTAAGTACCACAAACAAAAATATAACATCAAAGCATTGCTTCCAATTTATTCACATGCAAAATAAAAGCTGCTAATTGGTGAGAAGAAAAAAGTGCTACTGGTGAGATTTGCATCCTGCTAAGATAAAAGTACCAATTTTTTTAATACAGAGCTACAGAAAGGGTAATGTAAGCACCCTCAATTGGTGATATCAGATATCATTACTAATGCTTTATAGATGATCTAAAAGAAAAGAAAATTGCAGAAGGTGACAAATAGTGTTGTTTTTATATACTAGAAATGTAAATGATGTACTATTCTCAATGTAACTACTTTCACATATAAATTTGCAAGTAGGTATTATACACAAAAAGACACTTTTCTGTTATGTTGGCTTTGGCATTTCTGTTTTAAATGTTTGCCACAATTCAGACTTCAGAAAGTGAATTATTGCAAAATGTTATAATCAGTTATATAAGCAAATCTGATGAACTTTTATGCTTTTTTATATATGTATTTATAAATACATTAAACATTATATATGTATATATTATATACAGATTACTTCTGTTTGTATATAAAATATGTAAATGGCTTCCTTAAATTAAATAAATTGTATAAATATTGAAAAAATTGCTTGTGTATATGAAACAGTCATTAGGTTACCAGAAAATATGCATGACAAATTTAAACATTTGTACAGACTAAAATATTAAATTTAATAAGCAGTTCCTTAATTTTTTTATTCATGAAAATATTTTATGGAATTGTCTGGTTCTAGCAGAATATGAGGGAAAATATTTTGAAACTTTCAAAAAATATTGATGAGTAATTTCACTCCTTGATATTTTCTCACAGTGTGAAAATGATTCTAAACGGGTAAAATATTTGTCGACATGAGTAATGGCAAACACTACTTCAAAATAAATTGTTAAAAATTGAGAAATTCATTTTTATTCTATCTGATATTCAAGGGAGAAAAAAAAATTGTTAGAATTCTGTTATTTGAAATGTAATTAAAAAACATATTCCACAATAAGTTTAAATGATAACAAAGAAACAATTATTATTAAAAATTCAAGAGTTTATTTAAACATTTACAGACATATATCAACAACTATTACAAGTGATAAATGCGGACCTATCTTTCTGGGTATTTGTTGAGGAGAGAAGGTGGGGTTGGAATAGATTTTACCTTTTGGGTGGCTGAATGTAAGCTGCAAACTGAAACAACCCTTTACCCCCCCCCCCTTCTTATACATAAATTACACCCAGAGTATTTTTACTCCATGCATAGACTGTGTTCTTTGGAATAAAATGGCCATAAAAATTTTTATCAAATACAACTTTATACTTTGTTATAAAAAAAGTTTGTGACTTTAATCAGTATAGGAGCTAGAAAAATATTTTGGAGGGATGGAGATTCAAACTTCAAACATAGTGTTACTATATTCAATATGGTTTAATAAGTATAGTGTAGTGTATTTAATACAGTGAAACTTTCTTTAAAAAAATTCAAAGTTTAAACATAGGTTTGTAAAATCTCAAAAATTAACTTTGCACTTGCATGCAGGTCATATGTTTCATGATACTAATATATTAGGAAATTTAAGATTTTTAATCTATGATTTATTTTGAATTCAATGGGAAGATAATTACAGTTACTAAAATCTGCAGATACCTAAATTCATTGAAAATTTACTTACAATTTTAGATTATGGTGAAAAACGAATAACTCAAAGCACAATTAAAATATAGATATATATTCATTATTTAAAAAAAGAAAGAAAAAATTAATGTGAGCATATTTAAAATTTAAAAAACTTCATTGCATGGCTAGAAGTAATTTTTTTTTTTTAATAAACTTTGCTGTATACTTAGGGGTTGATGCAGGTTTTTTTTTCTTGGGGCACATTTTGTGAAAATTAAAGGTTATTTTTGTAAAATTTATTATATTCAGGGGTCGATACAGGTTTTTTTTCTTGGGGCCCATTTTGTGAAAAGTAAGGTTATTTTTGTGAAAAATAACATTTTGTAACGAAAGTTGAAATCCAGTTAATGAAATTCGAACCAAACATTTATAAACAAAAACTTTTTAAATTGCTTTTGCTCTCTGCTGAACTTGTTTGTTTACAAATTACACATTTTAAAACATCACAAAATAATAAATAAATAATAAATAGTAAGTTTTTATGGAATAGAATTGGAATAGCATTTTATCAATTTATTATGGAATAGCATTTTATCAATTTATTATGGAATAGCATTTTATCAAATTGATTTTTGTGAAGGGGACCATTTTATTAAATAGATTTTTGTGAAGGTGCCCTAAATAAGCCCAAAATTTTTCCTGGATCGACCCCTGATATTTTTGTGAAAAAAAACATTTTGCAATGAAAGTTGAAATTGAGTTAATCAAATTCGAACCAAGCATTTATAAACAAAAACCTTTTTAAATCCTTTTGCTGAAGTTTTCCTCTCTTATGAACTTGTTTGTTTACAAATTACACATTTTAAAACATCACAAAATAATAAATAAATAATAAATAGTAAGTTTTTATGGAATAGAGTTTTGTGAAGGGGCCCATTTTATCAAATTTATTTTTGTGAAGGGGTCCATTTTATAAAATAGATTTTTGTGAAGGGACCCTAAATAGGCCCCAAATTTTTCCTAGATCGACCCCTGATACTTCATTAGAAACTAAGCAAAATGGACTTAAATACAAACTTGTCTTATTTATTTAGCAACTATTTCTCTACTGGTATTATTTTATGTAGATGAAGGAAAAACGAGCGACACAATTCGTAGCTCCGGGTGAACTACCATTCTAGACAGGGCTTAAATTCTAAAAAAAAAAAGTACTGCCCTAATATTCTGCAGTACTAACACCTGTAGCGTACCCCCGCTCCCATCTGCATATCTATATTTCATACATTATTTTCAAAATTTAAAGCATTTTTTTATTTAGCAAAATAAAAATTTTAAATACAATCTGCGTATACCTAGCTATCAACTATTCCACTTTTTAGTTATTACTACTTCCAAATAGAAACCTTTGCCTAATCTTAATGTTGATTAATTGCAGAATTCTGCAATTAAATAAGCTCAGGATTAGTGAATTCGGAAATAGTGTTAACACAAAAATGAATAATTCGCAGCTATGCAGAATAGAAAAAGACTATTTCCGTTTACTCTTTATTATGATCAAAATAGCATTAAAATGATTTGAAATTGAAATAAATAAAATTTTGAATTTAAGACAGATTGCGCTCGTGCCTGCCCAAACCTGAAGACTGATATAAAAATCGAGCCTGTTTTATCTTTATCTCTTATGTGAGCGACACATTATGTCACTAATAAGTATTTTGATACAAAAGATTGGAGATGGGAGGGAAAGGAAAGGGTAATTTAGGATTCATTTTTCGGAAGCATTATTGCACTGGGCTCTGGAGCACAGTGTTTATGAGCTCCGGGGAATTCTGGTCAATATTTAAATATTTGCTAAAAACAGAGAGTAACAGTACCAGAGCTGAGCTCCAGTGCAAATTAAGCCCTGGTTCTAGACAAGAGGAAAGGAAAATAAATTATTTTAGAAGAGGGGAGGGAATTTCTTTTTGGTGATCTGAGAAGAAATTTCACACAGTTCCATTCAATGAAATCATAACTATTTTTTTTTTCATGCTGACACATATTTGAACTCTAGGGATGCATAACTTAATAGGGGGAATAGTGATTTGGCCAAATACAAAATATTTGGCTGTCACATAAAGAATTTATTTTTTGTCTGAAAGCATGATGTAAAAGCATATAAAACAATACTTGTATCAATAGAAAAAAGTGCTAATTGACATTTAACAAAAATATTCTGCAATTATTCATCTATAAAATAAAAAGCATATATCTGTAATATTTCTTTACAATAAGAATATCATATCAGCTTTTAAGATTTTTTTATTTATATTACTAAGATAAATTTATTATTTCACAAAACTATCCTTACAGTTTAGGAGTTAAAACGATAGTAATATTTACATTTAAATCAGATCCAAAAGCTTTAACTGTGGTGGAACTGATCATCCACTATTACATAATATCTATATGGAAGAAATTTCTACCCCATACAAATGATAAAGTAGAAATTGGCTTATTTTTTCAGAAAACCACAAATAGCGACGAGGCTGTGTTCAAATAGTAGTAAAAAACACTATATTTTTCAAATGCATAAACATAAACAATAAAAAAAAAATTCAAAATTTTAATCAAACACGATAAATGTGAATTTTTATACGAATAATTTTTTGTGTAAATGTGAATACAATTTTAACAGAACTATTCAACCTTGTCTGAATTCTAAATTTGACATTCGGCTAAATATTAAATTCTACCAAGTATTCACAGCATCTTGAACTACTTTTAATACTTTTTACAATTATTTTTCACAATATTAATCTTATTTTAAAAAAATAACAGAATGCATAATTTATTTTGAATATCAAGATGTCTCAATAAAGATAATACATGAACGTAGATATCTCTTTACGTTTATGAGATAATATAATCAATGTACACATCTTGAAAACTCAAAAAAAAAAAAGTTTCAATCAACTTGTTCAAGAGAAAAAAAAATTCTTATTATTTTTAAAAAGCAAGATTATATGCAATTTATATTTTATTCTGGTGCCCCGAAAGTGAATGCAAGTCAGGATAGTGCTAAATAGCATGAGATTTGAAGCAATGCTGAAAAAAAAAAAGTTTCAATCAACTTGTTCAAGAGAAAAAAAAAATCTTATTATTTTTAAAAAACAAGATTATACGCAATTTATATTTTATTCTGGTGCCCCGAAAGTGAATGCAAGTCAGGATAGTGCTAAATAGCATGAGATTTGAAGCAATGCTGAAAAAAAAAAAGTTTCAATCAACTTGTTCAAGAGAAAAAAAAAATCTTATTATTTTTAAAAAACAAGATTATACGCAATTTATATTTTATTCTGGTGCCCCGAAAGTGAATGCAAGTCAGGATAGGCATGAGATTTGAAGCAATACTTAATTAGGAAAACAGATAATTAAACGCTCATAATATATACAAGACAAGTGTAAACAAACCAAAAAACCCCCCACGTGATCAAATCACCCTTTCAAAATCTGAGGGTGAAACGAGCCACTCAGTGTAGCACTGCCTGTCGTTGCTGAACGCTAACCCGGAGTGGCACTTATCACGTGATTTCAGTCCTGAACGCAAACCCTACTTTCGGGGTTGAAGGAGTCACTTGGGGTGCCGTCGCTGAACGTTCCCTGAGAACATATGCATCTGACTTGTGTGCTTGACATCAAGTGCCCGCTTATAAGTCATCGTCAATATACAGGGACGAGATAGCCACAAGGAAATTTACAACACCAGAGAGTTACATCCGAGAGCTCCACAAAGTGTGTGCAATGGAGCTGGCGGGAGTCGAACCCGCTGACCTGACTCCTACGCTCACAAGCGATTAGCGGAATGGTGTCTTAACCACTCGGCCACAGAGGCCCCATATATAAGAGACAAGCTTAAACAAACCAATAACTCCCCACGTGATCAAATCACCCTTGAAAAATTTGAGGGTAATACGAGTCACTCGGTGTAACACCGAATTTCGTTTCTGAACGCTAACACGGAGTAGCACTCATCACGTGATTTCGTCTCTGAACGCAAACCCTGCAAAAAGGGTTAAAGGAGTTACGCGGGGTGTCGGCGCTGTATGCAACCAAAGAGTTACTAGTCCGATGTCTATTTGTATTATATGTCTATGATATAAGCACTGACACCTGTCTGCCAAAAAGTACGCGTTCTGATTGGGTAGAATTTGGAGTTTGTCGATTTTTCGGTTGGCGCGTATTAAAAAAATCGCCAAATCGGATGTCTCGCTTATTCTAGGATTCTGCCCATTTTTATATTGCTTTGTTATTATACAACTTATGTTATCAGTAGGGTTTAACGTTTATCACAAAAGAAATGTTACCAAAAACGTAAATGTTATCTAAATATTATCAAAATGTTCCTAACTCTTTTGTCCACTTTTACACATAATGGATACACACTGAGAAGATAACAGATTAATTAAATATACTAATCAACATTAACAAAATATTCTTGAATTAATCTCTAATTGTATTTTTTTACTAGTAAATTTTCGTATGTGTATATGGTATTTAAAAAACAGTCATTCTTTACAATAGTGTGTACTGTACAAATAAATCATTAGGCTTGCCCATTCTCATTTACTAATTTGACTTGGCGCCAGCTTTTTTGTTTGACTGGTGCAGAGTGACGTTGTGAAAACCAAAAAATGCTTTTAACTAATCAGTTTAAATCAAAATGTATATGTATATGTATTTTGAGCAACGTAAATGAATTAAAACTTACCGTTTTCTATAGATGAAAATGATTAACTTATAAAGCCAATTACAATCTGAGACGTTCTGAATAATCACAAGCATTCCAAATAAACTTATTGTAAGACAAAGATAAAATTAATTCGCAAAATTAATTGCTTTTTAAACAATTATAATCAAATTTTAATAAAAAAATAAATCAATTATATCATTATCACATCAACAAACAGGAAGAAAATATTTCATGAATCATTCATCATTCGTGAATCATTCATCATTTATGAGTCTGTGAATGTTCACTTGGGTGGAACGAAAATAATGGTTATTTTTTTTTTTTTTTTTTTTTCGGTTAGAAATTTGCTGTAGTCGGCAAAAGTTGCCTTTTGGGATTAGAATGAAGAATATAAAATTTTGTTGCTGTTCTAAAATATTTTCAGGTGCCGCAAAGAGCTTCAAAAATGACTTTTCTATGAAAAAAACGATAAAAATTGCCCTTTTTTAAAAAAAAAAAGTTATTTTTTTGATTATTAACATAATATACATATATTTTGTAAACAGAATATTCAAAATATGATACTTTTGCAGAAAACTTGCACATTCTATGTATTATGAATTTTTAGATGCCATTACAGAAAGAATTATTTTGTAGAATTTAGCAATTTTCACCATATTAATTTTTATTAATTTTACAGTAACATATTCTTATAGTACTACATTGAAATGAAAGAAATGCAATCTTTAATTATCGTATCTTAATTAAACAAATCACACTTATTTAGAAAAACTTTAAAAGAGTGATTAACATCTGATTAACGAACACCTATGTGACAAAAAAAAAATGCCTTAAAAAATGATGTGACTGCAGGGGATTGGTTGTCAGTTATAACGAGAGGTTAATGTTCGTTGAAAAATATTAATTTGGCCATAAGAGAGAGGTGTACGTCAAAAGAGGTTCGACTTTATGTTTATATTGTTTTTAAAGGCAAAACGTTATTTTTAAGAAACATTAATTTTTCTCTAATGTCCATAGTAATCACACATGGTCGATAATAATCACACTGACACATTGGATTTTTTTTTTTTTTTTTCAAATCTTGGCATGATTTTTTGAAAATTTATTTTGTTTTTTATCAATGCATCTCCTGCAGAAGTGCTGCAAACTTACAAGGATAACTCGGTAACTAATTTAACAATCCTTTTAGCTGCTTGTGTGTGACATAGGGGAAAATTGAAGTGGACTCTCATGGTCAGGTTCTTCTTCTTGCCTTATTTACTGCTTTAGTTTGTCCTCAGCAATATACATCGTCATAGGAGGTTATGTTACTTTAACATCATGCCATTGAATCATATCAATATTGACTTTATATTTGTCGGGGCTCCTGTGGTCAACACCACACATCCCTGAAACATAATGATGTTAGGTTACTAAGTGGAAGGTATTCATTGCTAGTAGTCCAAAAAATAAATAAAGTTAAAATAAAAACAATTAAGGATGAAAGATGAGCTTAATAAAAATAAAAATAAATTAAAAAATAAAATAAAACAGCATTTAATAGTTCCTAACGCTTCGTGGGTATCCGGAATAGCACAGATGCTCGTATCGAAAAATGCATCATATCAATATAATCTGTGACACCAAAGTTTATACATACAGGAATTAAAAAATTTCTGATGCCAACTTGCAAACCAGCCTTATGTTTGACTCCCCCCCAATCCAATTAGTCACAGAAGGGGAGATACGAGCTGGAAGGGAAGTTAGAAAGTTCCTAGAAGTAATTCGTCTCTCTCACCCATCCTGTGTGAGCTACTTCTGTATTATAACCAGTGGAAAACCGATCAAGTGTTTCCAAATGACTTTTTAGACCTTGCAGATTAATTTAACAGCTTACAGAAATGATGGGCGTTAAAAATCTGCTATAACATACTTTAAGCCTCTAGATTTATTCTATATTTTATATAGTATTTTCTTTATAAATGAGAGTTTCGCTGATTTCATGGGTTATTATACTATTATTTCTTATTTTCACAGATAAAATTTGGTTTACTGCAGATTGACACAGAGATTCTGGTTTTAGGATTATGTGTACAGCATTTTAAATTAATACAATTGTATAGTTACTTAAACAAAAAAAATGAAAAACCAAGAATGAATTTTCAAATTTAATTTAGGGAATTATTAAATATTTATAACCTTTAATTCTTATAACTAATTCTAACCTACTTGACAAATAATGTATTTGAAATAAATGCATTGCATTGAGCTAACCAAGGAAATATTTGTTTTTTTCTGGAAAACGACCATTTAATATATATATATAAACGTGTGTTTAGTTAATTTTTTTTTATGTATGCAGCATTTCAATTGTTTTGTTTTTCTCTAGACAATTTCAAGGAATTTCTTCTCTGTGACTTGAATCTGTTGTAAAAACGTTTAAATATTATAATTATCTTCGGAAAATATACTTTAACTCGGGTGCAGAGACCTGCATCGGGTCGGATAACCCGGTTTTCTCTGCACACGACCCGATCTCAGTTGGGTGTAGGTTAGTTAAAAAAAAAATCCCTGACGGATTGGCCTACAGGAAGACGCAGACTGTGGGGCACCTGTTTGTTGGGAATTGCGAAAGAAATTACCTTTTTGCCATGATGCGGGAGTTGGAGCCATCTACTTCGAATCCTAACTTGTTTGCAGGCAGAGCCAGCGAAAATCACAATCAACAATAATATATTTAACATGTAAGTGTTTTAAAACACAGCATTTTCAAAGGGAAAAAAAAAGAAATAGCACTGAAATATGTACTACTTTGCTGCTATTGCTCTTAACTTTTTCTTTCATTAATTTTGTGTAGAATCCTATTATAAAGTCTTGAAACAGTTGAATGGTAAACATTTTATGCTGCTTATGCTTTTCTATACTTTGTTTTTACACATCACATTATTATTTTTTTTAACACAAGGGGTTTTCTATGCATTTTGTCAGTTTTTCAAATACTCTGGAAGTTGATTTTAACACTGAAATCCCCCCACTCTCCCTTCGCTGCACCAATGCTTATATAAATCTACAATTTTTGACAGACTTTCATGAAACTTGATATACACATGTTTTAACATCCAAAACAAAATTGTCAACTCCAAAAAAATTTAATTTTCTAATGCAATATTTTCTTTCCTGTTGCATATAAAGAGTCTTATGTATGGACAATATTTTTATTAGCCAATAAAATATCAAACATGCTCTGTTTTCACATACGAAATTGGCATCATTCAGAGCAGATGATGCACATTTTCATATATAAAATTTAAAACTTTTACTATAAGGCATTAAAATGATGTAGTATCTTCATTTAAACATATTTAGAATTAAAACATCTATGAAAATAAACATATCAATTTAAAGGAAAAAAAATTACTGCATATGACATATCTTTCAATAAGACGCTTTTAGTGTGACGTCAAAATGACTCCAACTAAAAAGTGTTGCTATATTTATTTCATTTGTATACTACACATATATCTTACAGCTAGGTGTTTTAATACTGAAATGGTAATATTTTGTATTAATAAATAGAGAGTCTGTTCTTTCTCTTTTCAAACAAAACTTTCTGACTGATGCAGGGACCGATTTACAAGTTTGGGAGGCCTGGGCACAGATGCTTATGGGGGGGGGGGGGGTTTGCACCAGTGCTTACAGTGGTTTTGAGTAAAAAAAAACTGTACTGACTTTAATAATTTAGTGATATTTAATAATTTTTTTTACAAATTTTCTTCTTTATTTTTTAGCAATAAAAGTTTTTATAACAGCTTCATAATCAATCTTTAGTATTCTATCTCGCTAATGATTTTTCGAAATCGGTTCTGAAAGTGAAAGTATCTTAATAAAAAAACCTGTAAACAAAACCGAAAAAGTAAAAAACTGCCTTTGCATTGATTGACCTGAACTATCCAATGAAAAAAAAAAATTTTGTAAATAATGAAATACAAGCGAGATATATATAAAAAAATTCTCCCATAGAATTAATATTACCGAGCGAGTGTTTTTGTGCAAGTGAAGTAGTTATTTTTAAATAAAAAAAATAAACAGGTTTTTCCATATTAATTTTGTGTTTTAATCATGAAAACTTCCAGATTTTGGCCAATAATTGAAAAATCTTCCGTAGCATTTGGGGGGCCCTGGACCTGTGCCCCGAATGCCCTGCTGTAAATCAGGCACTGGATTGATGTCACGACTAAAAGCATTTAGAAAATGGCATTTTTATGTAATCATTGAGGATTTAATTTTCATGAATGAAAATGCAAGTTTCCATTTAAAAATAATGTTTTATCATCAGAAGAGGCCACTTCCCCTTCTGAAATTAATGTGCATTATCTATAAAGTAGGAACTTTATTTTCAAGCCATGAGAAATAGAATTCCACTAAATGTCATGTCATTTGGTTTCATTTTCTTTTTTTCAATATTGTAAGGGAAATGGTACATATTTCTGTTAGCATCAAAGAAAATCTACATTCTCACTTATAAAACTGGGGATTTTACTATGATTGCATTAAAGTAGTGTAATTTTTTCCTGATTTTGTCATTTTAATGATTTATAGCCCAAGAGGCATCGTCACATTTTCGAAACCAATTTTAGTGTCAACGATTCTAATATATGATAGATTATTTGTAGAGGCACCGCACACTCTGCTGCAATGTGAAATGAATGGTAACCTGATTACTGATTATGTCTTCAAGACGGGCTAACATCAGTAATCAGGTTGGCATTCATTTCCCATTATAGCAATGTAATGTCAACATAAAAAGCAGTTCAAACATATAATAATTAAGAAACCAAAAATAAGCTGCTATTGACATTTATAAATGAAGAACTGTCTTTATGTTCAATTAATTTTTTATTGGGGGGGGGGGGAGAAAGCTGAACCCACCATTTAAGATCCTTTTTGAACACTTAAATTTAGCAAGAAAAACAAAACAAAATTTTGTTTTGAGGAAAAGGGTGATCAGAGCCCTTCAGCCAAAAAAAAAATTGTTTATTTTTGTCTTAGTGATTAATTATTTGACAATATATATTATTATTATTTCTTCTTTTGAAAATAATCAGAGAAAAATAAACTTTAGTTTATAAAATTTGAAAATTCAGATAACAGCAACTGCCTTGCTCCCATTGTGGGCACACATGCATGTAAAATGCTTTATTTCTATAAATTTACATGTAATTAATATGTCTATGCTAAGTTAGTGCTATTACTGATTAGAATGATTTTTTCTTTTTGTTCATATTTTTTATTGCACTGTATATGGCTATATTTAATAAGAAATTGGCTGCTCACTGAGCCTTTCTCAGCCCAATACAACAATATCTCTTGTATCTATATCCCCAGTGCATTCCCCAAACATCTCTATATATATTTGTCTTACGTGGCGCAAAAATCGGGCTGAATTTGTAACTTATGGTTTGGCAACAACCGTAGTTTCCAGAGCTCAGACCAATGAAAGACTAGATTGTGTTAGATCAGATCCACCTCCAATATGGCGGTAAGTGTGAGAGTAGTGAAACCATAGAATGAAACTCAAACTAGCAATTATTAAAAATAAAATAACATGTACGTAATACAAAGCGTCTGAGATGATTCCTCATTTTAATTATGAGCAATATCGTTAATTTCAAATGAATTCTCAACTCTTATTTAGAATTCATTTACGAATTTCACTCACTCAAAAGTCGGATAATAAAAAATCAACTGTCTAGATTGCACCTGGCGCCATCTGTTATGTATTGATGTAGTAAAAAATAATTTCTAAGTAGTTTTTTTTTTTCTAATGAATTTAAGTCGTGTTGTACAAAAGATCCTTTTTTCATAGTATTTAAAAGATTTATATATTTATTGGTAGCGTCAACTAAATACATTTTCAGTTGTGTTTTGAACGGAGAATTACTTTTTTACATTAAAAAAATTTGTCAATTTCATATGTTCAAATGTTTTATAGTAGAACTCATTCCGGCTAGAATTTCTGAAAAAAGGGGCGAGCGAGCTGTGACCGCGTAGCGGTCTCAATGTGAATTGCTTTGCAATTCATGGGGGGTTGGCGAGCGTTAGCGAGTAGGGGGCTGAACTCCCTAGTTTAATAATAATAACGAAAGAAGCATGTTAAAAAAAATATCTTTTATATTATCTGCCTTCCGTTTTTTAGGTAAAAAAGAAATTAGCACACGCATTAACCCTCAAAATATTTGCATGTTCATTTCATTGCAAATGTAAACAAACAAACACTACCCCTCCCCCTCCATCCTACCTTCAAAACTTACGCATGCGCAAAAATAAATTACTTCTCCATACGCCAAAAAATTTTTTCTATGAAAGACCATATAGTGTAAACGCAGCATAAACTAGATTTTTAATTCGAGATTATACTTCATTATACTATGATTATATCGATTACAATTGATTACATGTGATTATAGTAAGATTTCTTTGATTACCACTGATTATATGTGATGACAAGATTAAGAATTGATTACACTGATTACAGGAGGGGTTGTACGAGATTACACTCTATTGAGAGACCCCTTGAGGACTTCTAACGAAATAGCCTTTCCGAGAAGGAAATCGTTCCTCGAAAAATGCCTCAAATAGGTGGCGCTAGGTAACACGGATTCTGCATACGTCTGCTTCACCGTTTGACACTGACAGTGGCAGCCATGGGCTCTGCTGCTGCAGCACGGATTCTGGCCAGCTGCTGTGCAGTTGCCATTTAGTTCCGAAGTCTCGACACGATGTTATCACTATTGCGTTAGAAGTCCTTCTATAGAGGTTCATGCTTCTCTGGAAAATGGTGAAATTTTTTGAGTGGTAGACAGTGCCCATTTTATTCTTTTTGGCTAGATTGCAGTATTTGTGCGCAAATCCCGGCATCCCACCCTGAAGAAGATTAAGAAAACTGTACCTCCAGCCCAGTGCTTGAAAGTTTCTAAAAAGCAAAAAATAAACTGTTCTCTGTAAAGAAAATACGAAACTTACAACAAATTTACTATAAAGTTCAGATACAGAAGATAATTATTCAGTTCATGATGATTCTGCCACTATAGATAATCCAGAAGACTTTGTAACTTATGATCCTACTGTTTTAACTGAACTAAAAATCAATGACTATGTTTTAGTTAAATTTACAATGGAGGAAACTTCCAGGCATTGTGTTAGAATTATTGAGAAAAAAGAATTGGATTTTTAATGAAAATAGATGATGTATGGAAATTTTATTTGCCAGACATTCCAGATGTAAGCGTGGTGGGCTTTGACAACATTGTTCTTAAATTGCCGTCACCATCACTTAACTATTTGGGCAGTTGCTGCAATGACATTTCCTATAAACTTGTCCAAATATGCAATCCCAGAAATGGTGCATTCAGCATTCTTTGAAAATTATAAATACCCTTAATAGGCATTTCATAGGCTTTGCACATATCAGTACTACTAATAAGATTTTATTTTGTCTGTTTCATCAAAAAAAAAAATGACATCTGGTTCTTTTTCTCACTGTAAAAAAATATAAATTAATATTAAAATCTTATTTCCAAAAGATAATTTGTAACATGTATGTTTACAATTCATTTTATTCCATTTAACGAATTTAATATACCAATTTTCTCTAATAATAACTATTTACTATTTTTATATGCATTTATAAAGGTTAGAACATTATAACTATATTTTTTTTGTTTTACAATTTCATGAAAATTTAGCAGATAAAATTATAATTCTGAAAAATGTTCAAATGCGACCCACACTCCTTTATTGTTAAATATTTCATTGTGCTACTTTTTATGCAAAGAGGTGAGGCAGGGTTACTAATTTATGCATTGAGATAAAGTTTAGACCTGAGTGTATGTAATATATATATACAGGGTGAGTATAATTTAAATGCCACTTTAAAAATGCTGTAAAAAAAGGTGCCCTGGTCAGAATGACTTCAAATTTGAATTGAATATACTATAAGACGGGGTAAACGTATGGGATAAGGAAAATAGTTTTAAAGTGTATCAATAGATGGCGCTGTAAGTGGCATACTACGCAAATTAAAAGACACTCATGTGCAATTAAAAACCGAATCATTATGTGCTTTTTGGCCTAAGGACAATTCAAAACCGATTTTTCCCATCCAATATGGGGGGCTCTCCCACCTTGCCGTGGTGGATGGGCTTTCCACTAACAGTACCACAATTGTTGATTGATTTGGAAGTCATTTTTTCTGGCAAACAACCGAAACACTTATGCACATTTAGCAGTATGATTGGTTTACTGTGCAACTAATGCCAAAGACATTGTATTTTCATAAAAATGTGACTTGTAGCCGAATCTACTTTCGTCACGCCACTTACAGCGCAATCTATTCATACATTCATACACTTTGAAAATTTTTACTTTCTTATGCCGATTATAAAGCAATAAGAAATATATTGCTTTATAATATATTTATAAAGCAATATAATATATTGCTTTTATTATATATATCATAATAAATATAATAGGCTTATGCCTATATATTTATATATAGGCATAGGGCATATATGCCTATAGGCATATCTATAGGCAGATAGGGCAGTTTCAATCAGCTGATCAACCATTGTATTCACTTGGAGGTACGGGTAATTCCACCAATCCGAACTGCCTATTTGTACTGTGTACCTCCAAGGTGACGTCAATTGCAACTGCCGTATACTGTTTCCCCTTTCTTTCAGTATATTTATTCAAGTTGGATGTCATTCTGACAAGTGGTTCTTTTTTTACAGCATTTTGAAAGTGGGACTTTAATCGTAATCACCATGTATATGTATTAATTTATGGAATTTGAACTCATATGTAGTCTTTGTTTAACAACTGATGCAGTTTGTATTTTTTAATTCATAAACTTGTATCTGTATTCTTCATTTCTAGATTTCGAATTTGTTTAAGTTTAGTTTAAAACTTGATGCACTGTATATTTTCCAATATATTCCTTAAATGTGAAAAAAATTATGCCGTTATGTCATTTTATAACATTTTATTTTAAATAAAGTACAACTATTCTAAGATTAGTTATCTTGTTTCTTTTAATCTGTTGTTTTATGATTATCTATAACTACATTTAATTAATAATTTTTTTTAAAAACATTTTGCAATTATGTCTTTCAGTAAGCAAGTACTATTTAAATAGAATATGCATACATTACATTATGTAGTACAAGAATAAACAACTATTTTATAATGTATTGTAAACAAAAAATATATCCTATTAAAAGGTGTGTTAAGAATAAAATACTATAAAGGTGTTGCTTTAAAAAAAAAAAAAAAAAACATGCACAAATTAATGATAATAAAAATTTTAAGAATATTTTAATAATTTTATATAAAATAATCAAACACTTTGTTTAAAGATATGTATTAAACAGTTTAACAATTTAATAAAAACTGTATATTTTTTTATTGAACTTATCAAACCTAATTAATAGAAAGGTTATATAATATTATTTATAAAAGATTCATAATAGCACTAGAATGTAAAAGCATTAAGAAAAAAAAAAGACAGAGTGAGGCCAAAAATAAAAAAAGTTATTTTTAAAGAAGGAAAATTAAAGTTTATTTTACTTATAATTTTATACTCAAGAAAAATTTATGTTTAATGTAACATTAAATTTCATTTTAATTTGTTGTATAAGAAAAACAATTTATTAACAGTATAAAATATGTAAATTAAAGGTGAAATCTTTCTAAAAGCCATTTACTACTTTTTTATGATTTTGCTGACTTTGCATAAGCATGCTATTTCATGAGATTGCAGAATAATATTGTGTAAGATATGTAAGATAATCCAACATCATATATTTTGCAAGGGATGTAAGTAAAAAAAAATTCTAAAAAATATTTATTACAGAATAAAAAAAATAATCACTAATTTATTTATGAATTTAACTGTACGTGAACAAAGAATAAAAAATAACATTAACAGTGAATATGTGCAGTTGATGGTTTTACATACACAGAGCACTAACAGCATACACACACAAACAAATGAAAATGAAATACTTTATACGTCTTTTAAATTATGAGACACAGAGATTTGTAGTTCTTATTATAAAATGCAGTGTTTAATGTTTCAAGAATTCTGATTATTATTTGATATTAGATAATCCAACATCATATATTTTGCAAAAAAAAAATTTCTAAAAAATATTTATAACAAAATTGAGTTTACAGATTAAAATTATTTTTAAGAAAAATAAATAACACTGGAAAATATAGCAATAGTAAACAAATGATATAAATATCCATTACAAAAGCACATTGAAACGATAATTTTTAAAAGATTAAATTTGTTCTATGATGAAACAAAAATGTACAATTGAAAATAGGGATGCACTGAATATTCGGCTAGACTGAATATCAAACTATTCGGTCTGCCAAATATTCAGCTTGGCCGAATATAAAACTACTAGGGGGCTCAGCCCCCTACTCGCTAACGCTCGCCAACCCCCCGTGAATTGCAAAGCAATTCACATTGAGACCGCTACGCGGTCACAGCTTGCTTCGCTCGCTCGCCCCTTTTTTTCAGCAATTCTAGCCGGAATGAGTTCTACCATAAAACATATGAACATATGAAATTGACAATTTTTTTTAATGTAAAAAAGTAATTCTCCGTTGAAAACACAACTGAAAATGTATTTAGTTGGTGCTATCAATGAGCATATAAATCTTTTAAATACTATAAAAAAAGGATCTTTTGTACAGCACGACTTAAATTCATTAGAAAAAAAAAAAAAAAAAAAAAAAAAAACTACGTAGAAATTATTTTTTACTTCCTCAATACATCAACAGATGGCGCCAGGTGCAATCTACAAAGTTGATTTATTTCTTCTCCGACTTTTGAGTGAGTGAAATTCATAAATGAATTCTGAATAAGAGTTGAGAATTCATTTGAAATTAACGATATTGCTCATAATTAAAATGAGGAATCATCTCACACGCTTTGGATTACGTACATGTTATTTTATTTTTAATAATTGCTAGTTTGAGCTTCATTCTATGGTTTCAATGCTCGCACACTGACGGCCATATTGGAGGTGGAGCTAAGCTAACACAATCTAGTGTGTTCATTGGTCTGAGCTCTGGAAACTTCGGTTGTTGCCAAACCATAAGTTACAAATTCAGTCCTATTTTCGTGCCACGTAAGACAAATATATATATAGATTCGGCCTGCTGAATATCCAAATATTCGGTCAAACAGAATATTGAATAAAACTTTTTATAAAGTATTTTTAAAAACCCACAATTTCTACTTTTAATTGCCAATTAATAAAGACATTCAAAATAATTAGAAATAGAATCACATTTAAAGGAAAGATAATACTTTTCCAGTTGAAAATTGTCATTTTGAAAATTTACTTTTAATGATGACCTACATAGGAATTAATGATGTAAAAATAAATGCAAGTTCCTGAATATTGTCTAATAAATAATCTGTTTCTTGCTTTTCCACAAACATCAGGTTTCTCAACAAAACAGAAAAAACTTTCACAGGTAATAATTAGACATCAAGACAGACAATTTTTGAATGGGAAACCAAGATCACAACAAATTTATTCAATCAAAAGTGCATCTCACTCTAGGTGATATTTGAATTTTTGGTTGTTACTTTAATTATATTGAAAATATTGTAACAATATTTTCAACATGGCTACTTTTGATTACTGTGAATCATGAGAAGTACTGGAAATTGGCACCATTCATATCTAAACAACACTGAGCTAGATATTCCTTTATTCAGAGTGCAGCTGAATAATATCATCATATTTGCTACAAGCAAAATTAATTTGATGTAAATCTCGTTAAAATATCTTCATTGTTGTTAAAGTTGTGAAAAAAATATTTAGTTTCTACTCGCAGTGGCACGCCCTGTAATTTTGATTGAATGTATTGTATTTCTCATGGAATAAGTGGATTGCAAGGGCTGCGCTAATCATTCGCCTACTCGCCAAATGCGAATACATCGTCAAAATGACAAATAAAATATTATTGTGGCGAAAAGACAGGCGAATGATCTTTTTATAGCCTTTTGTTGTTGTAATCATCTTATAAAGGGCAAACAAAACATCTATTTTCTTAAAGTTTTCAATGAAAAATATGTTTCTTATGGCAAAAATAACAATACGAAATAAACAATAATAAAACATTAACAAGAAATATGATACTGCGCCAAAAATGGAGTTATGTCTACCCATCTCCCATGTACACCTGTCATTGACTTGGCAAGAAAGAGAGTAGCGTCTAGCCCCTGCACCCTCTGCACGATTTCAAAAAACGGATCGCTCTGCGCGCATGATTGTTTGTCTGATACTTTAAAATTTTGTTCTAAGCCATTTCAAAATGAGTGCGTATAGCTCTGTGGTATGTCATTTCTCTTCCATTCAGTGGTCTTGAGTTGGAATACCAGCGGCGGAAAGTTTTATTTTTCAGTATTTATTTGAGTTATAAAAAATAATTTTAATAAAAAAAATGCAAAGTTTCCATTTTTCAACATAAAGCGATGGAAAGTTTGAAACAAAATAGAAATAAATATGTAATTTGGTTATAAAGGCAGAAAGTTTTATTTTTCAGTATTTATTTGAGTTATAAAAAATAATTTGAATAAAAAAAATGTAAAGTTTCCATTTTTCAACATATAAGCGATGGAAAGTTTGTAACAAAATGGAAATAAATATGAAATTTGGTTATAAATGAATTTCGTACATTCTAGAGAATGCTGTACAGCGAGTTTCATGCGTCCAGTGATGTTTTTTTTTCGGTTAATGTACGCGAAGCGTACATACACAAGTTATTGACCGTGGCTTGAATGAATTTCGTGCATTCCAGAGAATTCTGTACAGTGAGTTTCATGCGTCCAGTGATGTTTTTTTTTCGGTTAATGTACGCGAAGCGTACATACACAAGTTATTGACCGCGGCTTGAATGAATTTCATGCATTCTAGAGATTGCTGCAAAGCGAGTTTCGTGTGTCCAGTGATGTTTTTTATAAATTGTTTTTTGGATGTTAAAAATTCGCTTTAAAACGCTATAAAATCGTTAAAAATCCTTAAAAATTGAAAAATCCGGAGGAAAAAAAATGTATTTTAGTAAAAGTCTGAAATTGAATTTCTTTAAGAATGTTAAAAAATAATAATAATAATAATAATGAAAATTGTGAAAGAAAATATTTAGTTATATTACGCTAAATGTTTTAAATCAAAATACTTTTACGAATTTAAAAAAACTGCCGCGGAATGGAATAAAATTAATATGACCTTTCCACTCTCTCGCAGCAGATCACGGCCCGCATGCGCGCAGAACGATCCGTTTTTTGAAATCGTGCAGAGGGTGCAGGGGCTAGACGCTTGTAGAAAGAGAAGAGCAAATATTCTCTCTCTCTTCTCATCTGCGCTCTGATGCTGTGCGTAGAGCAGATAATTTGGGTAAGTGCCTCAGAAGCACGTAAAGCAGCGTTACGAAAGAGAGCGTTTCCAGCATGGATGTACTATAATTATTAAATGTGTGATGTACTATATCTATTACACATCCATGGTTTCCAGTGTCCGTTTTTAAAACAACACATCGTCTACACGGATTGAATTACAGAAAAACAAAATATACGGCCATGTACCGGGTACTTTCACCTGGCTAAAACACCAATGCATTTTCCAAAATTCGAATTCTAACCGTTGCAATATATATATATATTGTAAAGGTCGATTTTTCGTGTTTTTCTTGCGTTTCGAATCTGTCAGTTCTATCCAAACGCTTACTTTTAGAAATATGAATCGCGGATTTGTAAACTTGAAGGTTCCACCTTTCAGCAACTATAATCGGTTTTAAATTATTTTAATATTAACCCTTTGAAAAAAAATGTCGAAAAACGTCAACAAACGTGTTTTTTGAAAATTCTGAAGTTATAATGCACAAATAAGCGGTGAAAATACATTATGATTTGTCAAACTTATCATGCTTGAAATGTATTATGAACATTTTTATGAATAGAATAATTGAAAATTAAAAAATAATAATAATAAAGGGCTGCAGTATTCTGACATATTAGACCCATTCTTGACTATGGTGGTGAACTCATTGCTACTGCACCAAAGAACTGTAGTGAAATTCTGGATAAGATCCAAAATAAAGCTTTAATACTTATTACTGGGGCTGCAAGCTCTACTCTGATTGCAGCCATAGAAATTCAAACTGATCTAGAGCCCCTAAATTTTAGAAAAGAAAAACAATTAATAAAATTATCTGAAAAATGTTTGAGACTACATCTTGATCATTGAACCAATTATCTGCCAAGTCAACCCAGATTAAAAACACATGATACTTTTTTTAACGGCTTCAGAAGAATTCAGAACCTATTATAATCTTAACATCTCTGCACGAGAGCCCTTTCACAGAGAGAATTGCTTGCCTTCAGACCACATGTTTCCCTCTTTTAATCTCTCAATTGGAATTAATGAGAAAAAATATGAAGCCATACTCTGTGTATTAAAAGCATTTTCCCTAGAGACCATACACACTCATTTATCCTAATTATGAATGACTTTCATATATATACAAATGGCTCTTCTGAACCACATGGTGCCTCAGGTTCGGGTTTTTACTGTGAAGGTATTTTTGAGGGTTCTGTCGCAGTTGGAGTAAACTCAACTAATTTTGAAGCAGAGATAGAGGCTATCTACCAAACTCTTACTAGACTTTCTTACATCTCTAACTATAGAAAAGCTGTTTTCCTTATTGATTCCCAAGCAGCAATCCTGGCCCTCTGTTCCTACAAGGATCATAGCTCTGCTCACCTTTCCAATACACGTGCTTTGGCCAGCAGTATTCTGAATGCTGATTGGAAAGTTACTTACCAATGGATACCTAGCCACTGTGGAATAACAGGAAATGAACGAGCTCATCATCTTGCTAAACAAACTTGCAGATTACAACAACCCACATACAATTACTCATACCAATGAGCTTGTGCAGTAATAAAAAACAGAATCAAGGAGAGAGGGACAATCTACACAGATTGGAAGCCACGGAAAATAAATGGAATGACTTGTTGACTCATCCTATTCCTCAAGATCTTCGAAGATGCATTGCTGTTGCAAATTTTAGAATCATGACATCCCATGACTTTTATATGGACACCTGCACCACATCGGTGTTGTTTCCTCTTCTGACTATTCCCTCTGTTCCACAGGGGACTTTATGGATTTTAACCACCTTCTGACCTGTTCTCGTTTGAATGACAAGCACTTCTTAGTCGCTGATTTTATTTTAATAAGGAAAGGGCACCTGAAGTCACTGTTGGTCAAATTATTGTTAGTTCGTAGGAAAAACCTGTTTGTTTGTTAGGACTCCTACTGTACACATGAGATGAGGAGATTTGATTGGTCAATGTTAAACTGGTCTATAATATGATTAGCCTACTTCGCCATGATGATTCCTGCAATGATAACTATGACAAAAATGTAGTAGTCGAATGGTTGATGGAACTGTTTGTAAACATGCCCTTTCCTTATAAAGCTGAACTCTACTGGGCCGCTTGAGGGGAACTATGGTTCTTGGACTTCTCCCCGACGTAAGAGAAAAAAAAGTATTCTGATATGCAGTAAATGTAATACAGATTTGAAATGCTTTTTGACCAATAAAAAAAAAGACAAAAATTGGTCTTAAACGGTTAGCGATAAAAAAAAATATATGTACACTTTTGGCTAATAATAGATAAATGTGGTTAATTTACTGGCTAGCATTTTGAAAATCCTAGCATGACCCCTGGATTGAGATGTTTACTGCTCAACGAATGTTTGTCTTGACTACATTATCTACACAGAAAGTTAGTTCCAAGATGTATGAACATCCTGTATGTTTACAACCTCTGAATATGATCCCCCATTTTAGACACCAGCTGTCTGGTTCATTTAAAAACTTCCTTGTCGAACCAAAAGGAGCAGGTAAGTTATTCTTCCTGATTTACCACCATTTTAATATATTTTATTGTTTTACTTTAATCCCTTCCTGATAAATAAATACTATGTCACTCTACAATGTTTCTTCTTCTAATTCATTAAAAATTTTCTTTGATATTAAAGTATTTGTTTTAGAATATAAGAACATTTTATAAATTTATTTTCATTCGCAGAAGACACAAAGTTTAAAGCTTTATTAATTAATAAAGTGTTATAACTCAAAGCACAGTTTTTTTTTTTTTTTGTAAAAGTTTTTTGTTAAAAGGTCTAGTTTATAAACTGGTAGTATTTGTGTCAAATATTATATAAATTGTTTTATAATTTAAACTTTTAAATTCTGAAATATAAAATATTCAGTTAGCCGAATATTCCGCATTTGGCCAAAATCACTATTCGGTACATTTCTAATTGATAACATTTGTCATTTATACAATTTTAAGCTTTACTAATCAATTGTATTTTATTATTTAATACTCCATCCCTTTTCCCATTATTTACAAGAAGATAAAGAAAACTATCTATCAACATAAGGTTAAAAAATAAGGTAACATTTTACATAATAAAATTAACAAATTTTTAAATAATCCATTCCATTTTTTACAATTTGTTTAAATGAAAAAAATTCTAGAAAACATACTTTGCTTTCTCATTAATTTACTGACAAGAGTAAAGGAATTTCTTCTTTAATTATAAGATTTTTATTAACTTTCGACAATTCAAATGAAAAAAAAACATGATTTAACAATAAAATTGGTTCTTGTGATATAAATTTTATTTAACATTTGTAATTAGAAAAAAAAAAATCTATCAAAAATTATATTATTCTGAGTGAATGAGTAGATAATTCTTTGAAATACAGAAGATTTTAATTGACTCTAAGACAATATCAATTTTAATGTAATTTTTTCTTAAAGGTATGATTCAAGGAATTATTTGCAAAGAAATTATTGCTATCAGATATGAAGTAAAAAATTTTTTTAGCAGAATAAAAAAAAAAGAATTTATTTTATTCTATCTGCAAACAAGCTAAATCGATGTTGTACAATTTTTTTTTTCAATTAGTTGTTTAATATTTTTGTTTATTTTTTCTTTTAAGAAATAATGCAAGCCAAACTTTAACATATATATATATATATATATATATATATATTTCTCATTAATGGAAAATAAACAAAATAATAACTGAAATTTAAAAAAAAAATAAATTAAGATTAATTTTAAAAAAAATCTAACATTATATATATATATATATAATTAAGTATATAAGAAAAATAATAGCATCATCCAAGGAAAAAAAAGGTCCTTGAATCGTGTCTTTACAACTCAAAACAGAAAAACAGCTGGAGATGAAATCAGAATGTCACAATTATCAAAAAGCGTGGAGTGTTATTTCTGGTTTCAAGTAAAGTGCACATGCATACATCGCTGCACTTCATCCCTGTAAAGTTTGTTTTGCAGCAATGTTTCACAATGATGCACAGATAACAGTTTACATTAAAATTGTGTGAGTTTTTCTTCTTAATATATTGAAGTTCTTTGGCTATATATAGTTTTTTTTTATCTTTAGCATCACAACTTCGAATGAATTTATTGATAAAAGTTTTTATATTCTTCTGAAGCTTGAATAAATTCCAGCATGTTATTGATAAAAGATTTTACATTTTATAAATATGCATTTTTACACATATAAATTTTATAATACAGATAACTCTAAAAAAAATGAAGTGGAGAACAAGCGGAACTGACGACACTTTCTGAAAGGGCTTTCTATGGAACTGGTGAAGGAGCACCTTACTGCTCAATCAAATATTCCATTACTTTCTAAATAGCATCATAATGGAATTAAAAGATTGTCAGGCATTCAAGAAGATGAGAAAAATGAGTAATTACACAAGTGTGATGTTATATTTGTCCATGAAAAGAAGACGTGAAAACTTTGTAGTCATGTTTTAAATGTAATTGTTTATTATGCAAAAAATCATGTAATAATGAAATGTAAATAATATGATAACAATAAAATGGATTAATTACAACATTTACATTTTAAGACAATGTGTTATGAATTTTCCATTAATATTCTGAAAATGCTGGCTAATAATGGGGTAAAATTGAAAAAAAAGATATGTATTTTAACAATTTACTCAAAATATTTTAATGAAAGAGTAGCATAAACACTACTCGCATAATATTGATAAAAGGGTATTGGGTGTAATAAGTATCAATTTTGTGAAATAATTTATATTTTAGTTGTAAAATAAATTGTTTGGCAATGTACAGCATATTTTCTAACAAACGTGATTTTTACAGAAACTGCTACAAAATCTCTTAATATAAATAGAAAACACAATTCTTTCCTTAAACAGAAGTAGAACCGATGCATTTTACAATACACATCAGTAGATGTGTTTTTAAAACGTATTTAATCACAATTCTTTCCTTAAACAGAAGTAGAACCGATATATTTTACAATACACATCAGTAGATCTTTTTTAAAACGTATTTAATCACAATTCTTTTCTTAAACAGAAGTAGAACCGATGCATTTTACAATACATATCAGTAGATGTGTTTTTAAAACGTATTTAATCAAAAATACAACAGGGGTCAAAATGGGCAGATTTACACCATGCATGCGCTACAGTTACAAAAATGGGTATGTGTGCGTATGGGGGTTAAAATATTTTTTATTAGTTTTCCTGATTATGCAAATTATTTTGGACAAGCTTCACATTTATAAGATTTCTCTCCATTTTTATTAAATAATTTTAAGTTTATTTTAAAATTATTTACAACATAAATAAAAATTAATTAATATGAAATTAATTTATAAATATAATTTAATTTTTTTATTAAATTAAAAAAATTCAATTACTTTTAAGTTTTTTCCTTTATGTGTTAAAAGTTTTTTCTTCTAAATCTCCTGATTGTGCAAATGACATTGGATAAACCTCACATTTATAAGTTTCTTTTGCTGTATTTGTTAAAAGATGTCGTTTTAGTGTTCTTGATTCTGTAAATGATTTTGAACAAATTTCGCATTTTTAAGGTTTCTCTCTTGTTTGTGTTAAAAGATGTGTTTTTAGATGTCCTGATCGTGCAAAAAACATTGGACAAACCTCATATTTATAAGGTTGCTTTCTTCCATGTGTCAAAAGATGTCGTTTTAGTCTACGTGATTGTGCAAATGATTTTGAGCTAACTTCACATTTATGTGGGTTTTTTTCCTGTAACTGTTAAAAGATTTTTGTTTAGTGCTCCTGATTCTGTAAATGACTTTGAACAACTTCTATATTTCAGGGCTTGAAGGCAGATTCGGCCGAAAATTTAGAAATCCTGCACAAAATAATATCGTAGGCAAAGAGGCTCCCACCCAAAAAATTTTATGATTTTCTAGAAAATTTATTTTTTCAAAGGATGATCAACTTCTGTGACCGACCGATAAATTTTGCAGTATTTTCCCAAGAACAATCGACACATTTCGCAGTATTTTCGCTGTGACAGAATGACAAATTTCTTAATTTTTTTTCTATGAACAATCGACGAATTTTGCAGCCTATTGCAACAGATTGACAAGATTCATGATATTTTCCCCTGTATCTGACTGAATATTTTCTAGATTTTTTTCTCGCGATCGACAGACTAATTTTGCAATATTTTCCTGCAACCAGCAGACAAATTTTCGAATTTCTATAATGCTACCAGTAGATGAATTTGGTAATTTTCCCCCCAATACTGACTGACAAATTTCTTGACTTTTTTTGTAGCTGATTGACGAATTTCACTAAGGTCAGATGGACAAAATGCAAGATTTTTGTCCTTCTGTTCGAATGAAAAATTTTGTGATTTCTTCCTGCGACAGATCAATGAAATTAATGATATTTACTAGCGACCAATCAACGAATTTCCTGATATTTCTCCTGTCTCAACTGAGTGAGGAAATTCACAATTTTCTCCAACCACCGATGGATGTATTTTGTATTTTTTTTTTGTGCTTGACAAAAAGGAAAAATCTACAAGATCAGTAAGGGCTACAAGACCCTGCATCCTCCCAAAATGATCTGAAGTCTACAGTAAACAACAGTAAGATTAGAAGAGCTGAAAAGATATTGGAGTGCACTTGAAAAAAAAAACGAAATACAAGGAAACACAAAACTAATTGATCCATACAATTCACAGAAATTAGGTCTTTACAATTTATAGTTAATCTACATTTCTTGAGTAATAGAAGAAATGCATCGACGTTTTCCCTTTTAAAATTTGGATATGGGTTTAAAATTTGAATACGTAGTACCTAGTTCAATGAAAGAAAATACCAGGTATTCTGCTTTTGGCTGTAATTCTGGAGAACATAAACATAAATTTCTGATAATTTCCAAAGTTATAAAAGTTACTCTAGTGCTGCCTGTCATGACTGTACCAATTGTGAAAGAGGTTTCAGCACTCAAAATCCAATAAAATCTAGATTCAGAAATTCCTTTAACAACCCAATAGTTAAGAAAAATTGAAAAATAGATATTGTATAAAAGCTTAAATTTCTTAAAAACGTACTGTATAATTATTTAGAGTTGTTGATTTAAATTATTTCAATGGTATTTTGCCATGTCTGTATCAATGTAACTCTTTAAATAGCATGTAAAATAATAGTACGGTTTAACTATTCCTCCCCTCATCCAAACAGCTCAATTCTCCTCCATTTATAAATGTTGGGATAGAATTCCCCTTCTACGAAAAATTGAATTTCAAGCCCTGCATTTATAAGGTTTCTCTTCTGTATGTGTTAAAAGATGTCTTTTTAGTGTTTCTCATCGTGTAAATGACACTGGACACGTTTCTAATTTATAAGGTTTTTCTCCTGTATGTGTTAAAATATGTTTTTTTAGTGCTTCTGATCTTACAAATGACTTTGCACAAACTTCACATTTATAAGGTTTCTCTCCTGTATGTGTTAAAAGATGTTGTTTTAGTTCTCCTGATTGTCTAAATGACTTTGAACAAACTTCACATTTATAAGGTTTCTCTCCTGTATGTGTTAAATGGTGTTTTTTTAGATTTCCTGATTCTGTAAATGACTTTAAACAAACTTCACATTTATAAGGTTTCTCTCCTGTATGTGTTAACAGATGTCTTTTTAGTTCTCCTGATTGTCTAAATGACTTTGAACAAACTTCACATTTATAGGGTTTCTCTCCTGTATGTGTTAAAAGATGTCTTTTTAAATCTCCTGATCGTGCAAATGACATTAGACAAACCTCACATTCATGAGATTTCTCTCCTGTATGTGTTAACAGATGTCTTCTTAGACCTGCTGATCTTACAAATGACATTGGACAAATCTCACATTTATAAGGTTTCTCTCCTGTATGTGTTAAAAGGTGTTTTTTTAGATTTCCTGATTCTGTAAATGACTTTAAACAAAATTCACATTTATAAGGTTTCTCTCCTGTATGTATTAAAAGATGTTGTTTCATTTGTCCTGATTGTGTAAATGACATATGACAAACTTCACATTTATAAGTCTTCTCTCCTGTATGTGTTAACAGATGTCTTTTTAGTTCTCCTAATTGTCTAAATGACTTTGAACAAACTTCACATTTATGAAATTTCTCTCCTGTATGTGTTAACAGATGTCTTCTTAGACCTGCTGATCTTATAAATGACATTGGACAAATCTCACATTTATAAGGTTTATCTCCTGTATGTGTTAACAGATGTCTTCTTAGACCTGCTGATCTTATAAATGACATTGGACAAATCTCACATTTATAAGGTTTATCTCCTGTATGTGTTAAAATATGTCTTTTTAGATCTCCTGATTGTGTAAATGACTTTGAACAAACTTTACATTTATAAGGTTTCTCTCCTGTATGTGTTAAAAGATGTCTTATTAGATTTCCTGATTCTGTAAATGACTTTAAACAAACTTCACATTTATAAGGTTTCTCTCCTGTATGTGTTAAATGATGTTGTTGTAGTTGTCTTGATTTTCTAAATAACTTTGGACACATTTCACATTTATAAGGTTTCTCTCCAGTGTGTATTAAAATGTGTTGTCTTAGTTGTCCTATGTATAGAAATGATTTTTGACATATTTCACATTTATAAGGATTCTCTCCGATATGGACGTGGAGATGCTGAGCCATAGTTTGTTTCCATGAAAAGGTTTTCCAACATTTAGGTCAAGTATATGCTTTCTCCCCAGTATGTATTATACTGTGTCATTTAAGATTTATCTTCTGCACCAATGATTTTGGACACATTTAACAGCCTTCTCTTCTTTATGGATATGGAGATGTTGGTTGATATTATTTTTCTCTGAAAATGTTTTTTGACATTCAGGACAAATATAAGGTTTTTCTATAGTCTGTGTCAAAATATGATGTTTAAATCTGCTCTTCTTTTAAAACTTCTTTTGCTTGTATGACATTTGTATTTTTCTTTTTCCATAGTCAATTTGGTCTAAAATATTATCTTTTGCCTTTCTATTCAGAATTGATTAAAACCTGCCTACTTTATATTCACTTTTTTTTAGAATTTATTGTAATATATTTTATAAAACTACGATTTTTTTGGAATTTGATACGATTACATATCTATCTGATTTGTGTAAAAGTGATGCCTTTATTCTTTTACTATGGTTGTTAGTTTTTGCAAGTTTCACATATAAAGTCTTTCAGATTAAAAAACAAGAATTTATTCATTTTTATTCAGCTCTCATAAGATTACCGTCCAGGTTAAATTGTACAATAGTGGCATAAACCTACTAATAGTTACTTTTATGTTTCCTTGACTTATTTTTCGCTGTAACTCACTAATAATGTCATACTAGGCAAAGAGAAGCTTTTTTAATATTTTTTTTAAATCTTCTTTAACTTCCTTCTCGCTTTTATTGATAAATGCAATAATCGATTTGCAAGGTTAACTTTTAAAAACCTGAAAGTAAACAAAAAGAAAAATTAAAAAATGCACAATCATATATATTATAGCGTTCATCTAATACATTAACCCTTTTGCGACACATAGTGTACTCAGAATTCTCCATTATTTGTACCAGAAAATCTGAGTGGACATTTTCGCCTTATTTAATTACAGAATTTCTGCAATTAAATTAAAAGAAAATTACTTTTCGCAATTACCAGTTACAGAATATTAAGAATATTGTGAAGAACACTCGTTGCAAAGGAGTTAAAATGAAAAAGAATTGAAAAAAAGTCTTACTTTTTTTGTAATGCACATTTACTAGAACAGATTTTGAATAAAATTTATTAAAATCATTAAATATACTCCAAAAATCATTCTTCCTAAATATTTTTTATTTTATTTTCAAAGCAACTTTAACACTGTGTTTAAAAAAAGATATGCACCATAATCCTTAAATTACGAAAAATACTTCTATTTCTCATTTACCCAAGGAAAGAAAAAAAAAAGACACGAAAAATTACTTTGTTTTATGAGCACACACATTCTTTTTAAGTGAACAGAAAGTTTTTCTTTAGATATTCATAAGGAAGTTAAAATATTTAAAGCTGCTTAGATATTTACTATATATTAGATATATAATCCAGCATTATGATTAACATTATTGAGAGGAAACAAACTCTGAAGTATACAGATTTAATTATTTAATTTATTTTTCATTTCCTGAAACTTTATGATACTTAGAATACTGCATGGAAATCATATTTTGATAGTGAAACATTTTATGAACTTACTGTATTACGAATTGTTGATCATACCTTCATACAATAGTAATTTAAAACATTAAAGGCATTTTTGTTTTCTTTTAAAATGAGATACTATTTCTAAAACTACTCAGTTGATTTTTTTAAGTAAAAATATCTTTGGTTGGACAATGTTAAATTATTTTAAAAACATAAACAAATATGTGAAAATAAATAAATATGAAAAATATATATTATCTGTTCTTCATAAATGTAACTGTGTTTTTGCACAATTATGTAAAAGCAAACTTGCCAAGTTTCAAAAATGAAAAAGCCTGAGAATTTTTACTAATTACTTTATCGACATAGTGACATTTCTAGCTCCACACATTAATGAAATAAGAATACGTGTGTTAAGGCAATTTAACATTTTTCTCTTTCTATTTTACCATTTCTCATAACTTATGAACAATCAGAAATAAATAAGATGGGAATCGATATTATTCCTTCATACAATCATTTTTAAATTTGCATTCCAGTACATTCTGAAACATCAAAAGCAATGTCTGTAGTGTTATAGTGCTTATTTTAAAACTTAAATTAGAAGAAAAATCTTATAAAATACTAAAAACAAAAAGGAACCAACTTCAGTGAATAGTTGATGTAATATTATTAGGAAACTTTTTTTTGAACAAAGATAAATATTTTTATTCCATGCTTTCTGATAAAAATGAAAAAATATTCACAATCACCCTAAACATGTTTTAAAACCTAAAGGTTTATTAAAGAAACCCATATAAAATTCATGATGGTTCAATACATAACAAAAAAATAACACATAATGGAACAAACTTATCACAAAACACTAAATATTTCTGTTGTAATTTTGGATGTCTTAAATTTTGCCCCATACTGATTCTTTCGAATTGTGCTCAGATAGATCTGATTTTTCAAAAAGTCATGGAAATTTCTTTATTGAAAAATAAAACTATATATATTTGAATATTTAATTTTTTAATATTCAATTCAAAATATTAAATTTTTGAATGTTAAATTCAAAATATTAAATTTTTGAATATTAAATTCAAAATATTAAATTTTTGAATATTAAATTCAAAATATTAAATTTTTTAATATTAAATTCAAAATATTATTAGTATGTGTACATAAATATGTTCATTTTTATACAAAAAATACAAAATAAAATTGATATTAAAGAAAAAAAAATTGTAGACTACTTTTCCATAATTCTACTAAAATGTGGATTAATTTTCTTTCAGAACAGGTTCAGGTTGAAGTGTGTCACGTTTCAGATAGACTGTAACCAAACTTTTCGAGTTCAAATCATATCCCTCACCTCTATTGCAAATTACTTGCTTAAAATCTGTAGCCAAATCATGGCTGGGATAACTGAATAAACTCTAAATATCAATTAATATAAATAAAATCTTCCAATAACTTTCACGCTAAATAAAAGAAAGGAAAATAATTAGCTAACAAGTTATTTTCCTATGATATATTATAGGTAACATTTCTTTTAAATACCTAAATAATGAAACTTGAATATTTTTAAGGCTTGCAATTAAAAAGTTAAAAAAATGAAAAAAGTTAAAATATTGATAAAACTTTACAATTTTACTACAGTATATTTCACATCTTAAATATTTATAGATTGCTATTCTAACATTTATTTTTATTGAAATCTTTATATTTAAAAAACTTATTGTCTCAATATTTTTCCCACTTAATATGATATCTGAGACATTGAGATTTGAATGTGTTATACAGCATTTCAATATATCATAAATTGCATATTTTATATACAAATGGATTTAAGCTACTTATTGAACAGAATTTTGAATAAAAAGTTTACGAGTAAAAATAATATAGCAGCTTTTACAAAATATAATTTGTACATTTTTTATCATACAAGCTCACACGAGTAAAAGCTTTTCTTCACATAAAAAGAAAAAGATTTCAATCATCTCTTAAGCAAATGCAACACACGAGCATCGGCCGATACAGCCGTCAGAATTTTGAATCCCTTTGTTGTGTCAATGGCTCTGAATGAATGAGCATATTTTTTGTGCATATAAGCGAATAGCAGAACGCTTTCATTTTATTGGACGAATGAGCGGCTTTTCTTGTTGCACTTTCGGTGTCCACGAACTTTGCTATGCCACCAGTGTGGATGTGTGAAAGAGACCCATTCTAAGCAGGCTGCATGCAGAACTAGAGAGAAGGGAATCAAGTTCCGACTTGCATCGGTGCGGCAATACAGTCATAACGGCCCAGACATACGCCATAGATTGAAAATGAAACTTGCATGTTCAAAATTTAAAAAAAGCCATAAATATTTCACGGTAATCTAGAGATTAAATTATAGTAGAAAAATCTGGAATCTCTGCCCAAGAGCCGGAGACTTGGCAAGTCTGTAAAAGCATTTTCCTTTGACATCTTTGCTATCAAAATTTCAGATATTTCTGTCAAAACACTTAACAATCTTTCATGATCTCTCCTGTATAAAAGTACAAAACAATTATTTTCATGTGAAATATCTGGGGAGACCTGACATTTAGCATTCGTATATTTGTTCTTTCAAAATTCACAGATTTTTAAAAAGTAACAGAAAATTTATTCAATTTTTTAGAGTTTAGTGAAAACATTGATCATAAAATATCCACACTCATTAATGGCGCTATGAAATATTATCATGCCACCATACTTAAACAGTTAGCTAACAAGTTATTTTCCTAAGATATATTACAGTAAACATTTCTTTTACATGCCTAAATAATAAAACTTGAATATTTTTAAAGCTTGCAATTAAAAAGTTTAAAAAAATGAAAAAGTTAAAATATTGATAAAATTTTACAATTTTATTACAGTATAGTTCACATCTTAAATATTTATAGGTTCCTATTCTAAAATTTATTTTTAATGCAGTCTTGATATTTAAAAAACTTATTGTCTCAATATTTTTCCCACTTCATATGATTCCGAGACATTGAGATTTGAATGTGTTATACAGCATTTTAATATACCATAAATTGCATATTTTATATACAAATGGATTTAAGCTACTTATTGAAGAGAATTTTGAATAAAAAGTTTATGAGTAAAAAATAATTTAGTAGCTTTTACAATATATAATTTGTACATTTTTTATTATACAAGCTCATACGAGTAAAAGCTTTTCTACACATTGGCTGTACTAACTTTTTGCAGCAATAATTAATTTATCAAATTTATTATTATCACAATACTAAGTAGTATGACTCATGGAGATAATATACCAAAATTAATAAAATTATTGACTTACCAACATTAAAAAATCTGATATGCTATCAAAAGGGACTATTCACGAAAAAGAAATTTTGAACGGCAGTTATTATGTAAATAATATTTTTAAATGTATTGCTTGAAAAATAGTGGAAATAAATTCATTGACTTTATAAATTGATATTTTTTATTTTTGATATTGATATTTTTTATTTTAATGTTAAAAGTATGTTACAGAAAACTTAAGATCCCATTTTTAAATTAAATATTAATTAACATAAACAGAAAAAATTCATTTTTTGTATTAAAACATTAACAATGAAAATATTTTGATACATCGATAAAATCCAGGATTTGTATATTTCTACCACAATTTTTTAAGAGAATATTTCACTTTATATAACAACTACAAAATTATATTAAATATTCTTTAAATAAACAGAGTTGTTGCGAATTTTGGGATTTAAAAATTAATTAGAAAATTTCTTAATATTCATAGCTATACAGGCTTCTTGGAAATTCCAAGAAGCATGCAAAACTGGAAAATTGACATATCAATATTTTCTGTCTGGTATTTTAAGGGTATTGGTGTCTTTAAGACGATATATCGAAAAATCGATATTTTGTAAAATTTGCCTCCTCTAGTAACACGTGTAAAAAATTCATCTGCAATATTATGAACTTTTTACATTAATCTTACTTTCAGAGGATATAAGGAATTTTGTCTTATAATACCTTCATAATCATAATACCTTATGAAAATTAAACCAATTCTTACAGTTAATTTTTATACCTAAATTGAACATATTTTGTGAAATATTCACTCTAATTCAGAACATAGACAATTGGCTTTAGTTCTGGTTCAATACTTCTATGACAAAGGAATTTTAACTTAGTATAGTCATGGGAGTTTTTTCCCTCATCTCTCAAGCGACTTTCCATGTCTACCTGTTTCAGGTTTAGTGTTTGTGAGGCCTATTCTTATTAGCTCTATGCTTAATGTGCTAAATCTTATTAAATATCTGGATGGTGACAATGTTGCTATCGGGATTATTTATGAGTTTCAGGGGCATAAAGATGAAATTATCTTAATGTCTGCATATCTTCTAATACGCATTGTATTGATTCACTGTATTGAGGATAATAAGAAATTAATTATTGGTTGTGATGCTAATGCTCACCACGTTATATGGGGCAGTACTGACTGCAACAAGCATGGTGAAGATCTTCTCGAAGACATATTAGATTTTAACCTTTGTCTTCTTAATAAGGGCAATGAACGCACCTTTGTAACAAAGAATAGAAGGGAGGTCATTGATCTCACTGTATGCAATAGCTCTTGCTATAATCATATTAAGGATTGGAAGATGTCTGATGAGGTAATGATGTCTGATCACTGGCTAATCATTCTTTATGTTACAGGACCTACAAGATTTGTAACAGAAGGTAGGAACCCGAGGAAGGCTAACTGGGGTTCCTATTATGAAGATCTGGAGGGCTCCGTCAAAATCCTAATCAGTAAGTTGTCCTCGATAGTCGATTTGGAGCTGGCCGTTGACCAGTTGCAACATGCCATCCCCAAGTAATATTATCAAAAATTTTATTGTTATTGTTAATGATTAAAAAAAATTACTTCCTTGGTGGTCTAAAGAGCTCAGTATTTTACGTAGCAAATGTAAAAAGCTCTTTAATAGAGCTAAACAGAGTGGTGATTGGGAAACCTATAAAGCTGCTCTTACCACATATAATAAGGCTATTAGGGATGCGAAGAAAAATTCTTGGAGGAATTTTTGTAATGTCATTAATGATGTTTCTATGATGGCAAAAATTGTAAAGATTATGGCCAAGAACAGGAACTGTAGCTTAAATACTGTTAAGCTTAATTGGCAACTTTACGAATACTGGAAAGGAAACATTGGCTGAAATGCTGAGTGTCCATTTTCCAGGTTCTAGTGTTGTGACTGGTCCTACTCCCCTTTCTCCTATCTCAACCAACAGTTGTGGGAGGAGAAAGTGGGATACTGGAAAGAAGCTTGTTACCTATGATAGGTTTGTTTGGGCTATTACGTCCTTCAAGCCCTTCAAAACCCCCTGGCATGGTTGGCATTTATCCTGCCCTTCTTCAGGAGGGTGTTCAGCTCCTTGCTCCGGTGCTATTAGTCTCACTTATTTTCTGTTAAAAATAATGGAGAAGCTTATTGATAGGTTTATTAGGGAAACTGTGTTGAATGCTTTTCCTCTTTCAGACTCTCAGCATGCCTATCAGCCTGGCAGATCTACGATACTACTCTATATAGTCTTTCATTCATTTTGGAAAATACTTTGAATCCAAAGAAGTTGCATTGGCAATCTTCTTAGATATTGAGGGTGCTTTTGACAAGGTCCCTCTTGACAATGTCCTTCGGGCCCTAAACAGGAGGGGCATTGATGCAACTATTGTGACACTGGATCAAGGTTCTGTTATCTTATAGGTACATTAACGCTTCTTTTGGTGGTGACAATTGCACTGTCTATGCAAATGTTGGGTGTTCTCTCGCCTGTTCTTTGGTGCCTAGTTGTTGATTCTTTTTTGAATGACATAACTTCTTCAGGCTTGTCTTGTATTAGCTATGCTGATGATGTTGTTGTCATTGTTAGAGACAAATTTATAAAAAAACTATTTGTTCCATTATGTCTGATGCACTTAGATGTATAGAAAAGTGGTGATATACTGAAGGGCTTTCAGTTAATCCACATAAAACCACAATGGTTTCCTTTACGAGTATGAGAGATCTTGATGTGCAAAATATTGTGCTGTTTGGTCAGGCAATCACATGCCCAGAGTATGTCAAATATCTTGGCATCTACTTTAACTCTAAACTTAGTTGGAAGAATCACTTTGAATTTTGTCTGAATAAGGCAAAAAAGTCTTTTGGACCTGTAGAAGTGCCATTGGAAGAATCTGAGGATTACGTCCGAAGATTATCCTTTGGATTTATAGGATGAATATTTGTCCTATAATTACTTATGGTTCCATTGTGTGGTGGGCCCCACCAGTGGCTGAGAGGTTGTGCTCTCAAAGCTGGTAGACGGGAGATGCTGGGTTCGTTTCCAATCGCGCCCGTCGGCCTAATCGTTCAGAGTTTTCGTGGTTTTCTTCGAGCTGTGGATTTATCCATGCGTAAATACGGATTAGGTTCCCTTAGAAAGACCCCCACGAAGGGCGCTCACCCCGGGCCTATATCCCTAGTGTAGATAATTGGCCGTCAATAATCAACCCAACCCAACCCATTGTGTGGTGGTGTAGCACAAAGCTAGATTCAGCTAAAAACAATTAAACAAGTTTCAGCAGATGATCTGTATTGGCTGACTGTATCAGAACCACTCCTACAGCTTCTCTTGAGCTTCTGCTTGGGCTGCATCTTCTCTTTATGTGTACAGAAGCAGAGGCTATCATATGCATGAGGAGGCTTAAGTATTTAGATCACTGGAAGTCTTATAGAGCCTATTTGTCTTGGAAAAATTTTGATGGTGAAGTTCTTAGGTGTCTTCTTTTTGGTATGCCTGTGACGGGCAGGGCTAGTGGAGCTTAAGCCAAATGGTAGGCCACTCTGTCCGGCATGAACCTGGTATGCCTGTGAAGTATGCCTTTGAAAAACCTTATCAAATTTTTTTGCCCTCATGTGGTGATTGCGGTTTGATTCCTACCGATATTTGTAGGAAGTGCTCCATTTGGTATATGGATGCTCTTCGTAGTTGAAGACCACGTTCGACCACAATCCAACCAGCCTGTGGTCCTCGTGGTGCTTGAGGAAATGGTGCATATTTAGTGGATTAAGAGATCTACTCCAGAATCCACAGGTAAGGTAAATTAATGGTTGGTTGGTTGTATTGAGTTTAATGGCACAAGGTCCCTATGGCAAGGTTCCCAGCAAAACATGTCTGGCAATTTCCCTTACTTTCCATGATTTTCCCTGACCAAATCCAAAAAAATTCCATGACCAAACGTGCATACATAAAATAACAAGCAGCATAAGAAAAAAAATCTGAAATTTGTATTATAATAACAGGGTTTATACTCTTTTAAAATTGCAAAATGAAATTCTATAAAATACTATAATGCAAAAAAACTTCACGTTTGCCAGTTTTAAAATAAGTGCCATACAACAAAGTCTAGAACGTGAAATGTCATGAAAGTGTCTCAAAAATGTAGCAAACCTTTGTCCATATTTATGCTTTTTCTGCATTGCATTTGAAGGAATTTCTCGATCTTGAAACCGACAAGAGTCTAGAGATTTTTCTGAAGCGCCGTGTAGCGAGAAATATAGTAAAACTTTTCTGAAAAAGAACTGATTTCAAATTAAATTTTTTTCCCTCAGACCTTTCCATGACTTTTTAGGAAATATTTGTAAATTCCCTGAATTTTCTATATATTTTAAAATTTCCATGACTTTCCCTGACTACTTTGAAATTCCCTGATTTTCCAGATTTTCCATGACTTTCCATGTCGCTGGGAACCCTGTATGGGGACAAGCTGCACCAAAGAAGAAATATATTAAAAGAAAACACACAAAATTTAATGCGAACAAAGGACAAAAAATAAACAAAACTTAATGAGAAAAATAGCTGAATGGCGTTACCCATCCAGATATAGTCACACAGTGTATAAAACAAAGATGAAGAATTCTTAAAAAAGTAAGGTATAAAAATGCTACATTAAGAAATATCATCTGGATGGGGTTACCCCATCCAGATGATATTTCTCAGACGAGTCAAAAGAACATCTGTTTTTCTTGGATAAATAGACAACATGTAACAATCAACATGTAATGATTGAAGGTTTGATATGGTGCAACTTATTATTGCATTCTAAATCCCAACTTTCTTGCCATTTATTATGAATAAAATGTTTTATAAGTAATTTAACGTCTGAGAATGGAATTTTATGTCGTAACGGATTTAGAGCACGTTTTGCTGCCTCATCTGCTCTTTTATTTCCAGGTATACCCATGTGTCCAGGTACCCAACAAAATAAAATATTATATCCACGTCTAGTCAAATTATTATAAAAATCGAGGATGGCTGAGACATAAGGATGCTTTTTAAAAGATTTCATTGCGTCAATAGAACTATTTGAGTCAGTATATATGATAAAGGATGTGTTATGATGATGAGATATGTGCGACATGGCTCTCTCTATTGCAATCAACTCAGCTGTAAAGATAGAAATTGAAGCATGAAGCCGATAACTCAAACTACTGTTATCAATAAAAACACCGCAACCAACAATATCCCCACTCTTGGAACCATCTGTATAAACATCAGTGTAGTTATTAAATTTCACACGATGTGCAGCAAATAATTGTTGGAAAACAGCAGGGGCCAAGTTGTTTTTGTTATAACCTTTGAAAGGATGGAGAGATGCAATTTTAGGAGGACTCCAAGGAGGGAACACATGGGAGGGACATGGACTTATCTCAATATTAATCAAAGGGCCATTATTAATAATGTTTCTGATTCTGACTCCAAAAGATGGGATGCAAGATGGTCGATGCTGATAAAGAATATCATTGTCGGTATTTAAAATATATGTGTGAAGAGGATGGCCAGGATGAGAAAGGACACGTATGGTAAATTAAGGTAAGGTAAACAGGTAAGTGTACCTTCTCTATCTCTAAATGTTGTGTTGTGTTTTGCATGCTCAGTAGTATATTTATATCGTAGTGTATTTATGTCCTAGTGTATATGTCATAGTGTATATATGTCATAGTGCATTTGTGTTTTGTGTTGTTTGCTTTTATGTGCATGATCCTCTCAAATGGACTCGATCAGGGACTGCCTGTATTTTGGTGCGTGATGCTCACCAAAAGCAAAGCCATGTGGGGGTGACAACCCTAGCCAAGACGTGACTATGCGTTAGGGAATGGTTTACTTTGAAGTCCTGGGTTGGCAAGAAGCTCCTCCTGCTTGCTGCAACCAATGAACAAGTCGTTTCCTCCCACCCTAGGACTCGATATTCGGAAGTTGCAGTACAGTAATGGGTAGCTGGGGGGGGGGGTCGGAATTGGCCTAGGACCCGGTTCCCTCTTTGGGGTTCCGGCTACGAAGCTGTGAGATCGTCTCAGTGTTTGCCCAAGTGTTGTGGGGTGATGTCCTTTGTCTTTGGGCTCCACCGCATGTCACATCGATCTCTGTTGTCATTCATTTAGGAAAGGGTAGAGAGGTGCAGGAGTCTCATGTCCCCGTCTCTCGTCCCTGGCCGAAGAGTGCTACCTGTGGAGGTCACTGAGTAAACCGGCCCTCTTTGGTAGCGACCTCGTATGGATTCAAGATAATCTGGACTTGGCGGTGAAGTACAACTGCCTTCGAAAGCCGTAGCTTATCATACAGATTGTTCAAATATGAACAAGAACACTGGTGATGGCATTAAGTATTCATGTTCTTTGGGCAGTTTTTCTACTCTCTTTCAGGCTGAAGTCTTTGCCATTCTTATGTGCTGCAGAATTTATTAAGACATTGGCTGTAGGAATAGACGTGTTCACATTTGTTCTGATAATCAAGCAGCATTACTTGCTTTACGTAAAACTATTATTTTCTCCCACATAGTTTGGGAATGTTATATTTTACTCTGCCAACTGACAGTTAGCCACAGGGCCACTCTCTACTGGGTACCTGGGTATTCAGGTGTTTTTTGGTGATGAGTTGGCAAGAAAGGGATCTGCTACCCTTTTTACTGGTCGAGAACCAGCTGTTGAGACTTCAAGTAAACTTATTAGGACTACTGTCTTTAAGATCTTTAGAAAGAAGCAGTATTCTGACTGGCATAACATGAAAGGACATCAGCAAGCAAAAGAACTTAACCGCGGTTATCCTAGCATTAGGCATAAGGAACTTTTAATGCTGAATAGCAAGGGCATTAGGAAAGTCATTGGTCTTTTAAGCCCTTTGAAAAGACACCTTACTGCTATGGGTGTAAAAAATAACCCAACGTGCAGGGGTTGCCTTTATATGGAGGAAACGGCTATGCACGTTTTCTGTGAGTGTGAGGGGTTTTCAGCCTATAGGTTTGAGCACCTTAGTCGGGATATAATTGAGCCTTCGGAGCTTTATGACATTCCTTTGAGATGTCTGTTGAATTTTGCTTCAGCTACTGGCCTTTTATAGGACTATTTTCTGGGGTTAGTATAATAGACCTCTGGTCACAGTGCTAGGTTCTTTGAACCCCTTCATCTTTAAGTCTAAGTCTAGTATAGTCATGAGTGTTTTCTCCTTCATCTCTCAAGCAGCTCATTTCAATATTTGTAGGTAACATCTTCAGAACAATCTCCTGAAAGAGCCAAATGCAGAAAAGTCCAGGAGGAAGCAAAAGTTGTTTTATAGGCATTTCTGTATACGGGACATTTTTTATTTCTATTTATGATTCATACTTTCTTAAATATGCAGCAGTTGATTTGGAAATATTACACTGGTGGTTTTTTTGTTTTCCACGTATAGGGTTGTCACTGCTTACTGGCATATAAAATAGTTGCTTTAGCAGCCTACGATGAAATAAATTGTAATCAAAATAGTTGCATGCTTACTTGGAAAGGGAGGAAAATTAATCCATATTTGACATGAAAATAACCAAAACTGTTTCATCCATTTTATTCTACAATTTTTGGAACCACCCAAACTTGCCACTTTTTGTACTTTTATTATAAAATCACCCATATAATTATTTTAAAAAAGAAACAAAGAGAAGATATAAAAAAATGAAATTATCATCTGAAATATAAAAATTTGATTGCAGTTCGATAGTCACAAACTATATCGAATGTATGTTTTTCTTGTACTAAAGAATTGGTGTGAGGTATCAACAAACAAGAAAACTTTTAATGCATGTTATTAGCTACAATTTAATTCATTTTGTAGATAGACTTTAAATTTGAATTTGAAGATAGACTTTATTGATTTGTTTTCCAGATATAGGGTTGCCACTGCTTACTGACATCTAAAAAATCTGTTTTAGTAGCCTACAATGAAATAAATAGTAGACAAAACAGTTGCATGTTTACTTGGAAAGTGAGGAAAATTAATAATTATTTGCCATAAAAATAAAAACTGAAACTGTTTCATTCACATTTTATTCGACAGTTTACGAAACAACCCAAACTTGCCACTTTTTGCACTTTTATTATAAAAAAACAGAAACAAACAGAAGATTAAAAAAAATTCAATTATCATCTCAGATATAAAATCAGAATGCAGTTAAATATCAGAAACTAAATCAAATGTATGCCTTTCTTGTACTTGAACAATGTTGTGAGGTAGCAGCAAGCAAGAAAAGTTTTATTGCATGTTATTAGCTACAATTTAATTCATTTTGTAAACAAAAATGAACTGAATCAGAAAATTTATCTATAAAAATTAACAACAGTTTAATTAAAAAGAAGGATGCATTTGATAAAGACATACACAACTTTTGTGTGCATAACTAATCTATTCTTTACAAGAAATTTATGAAAAATAAAATAGCAAAATTAGTATAAATAAAATTTGATTTTATAGCCACCAATGGGTTAAATAAAGCCATCTAAATATGTAAGAAAGAAAGGCAATATTCTAAACTGTTATTTTCAACATTTTAAATTGAAATATAGTGATAGAAAGCATGATTAACTTATTTCAAAGTAGCATGATTTCAGCTTGTTTATTAATTCAAATTTTTGGTATGAAAGACATTTATACTATGAGCCAAAAGGTAAAAAATATATATATATTCTTCATGCAGGACAGTAAAGAAATTTACAGTTTGATCATAGGGGCCGTCCATAAATGATGTCACGCTTGGAGGGGGGTTCATGAAATTGTGACAGTTTGTGACAAGGGGGTTGGAGGGGGTAAGAAGAAGTGCGACATCACACATTTTGGCTAAAATAAAATCAATCATTAAAATCAGCAGATTAAATTTCGAAGTTATTTTGAAATTATAGCAGAATTTGACTGTATTTTTTAATTGGACTAAAACAACTTTCATTTGATTTGTTTTCACTTATATTTCTTTCTTTTCAAAAAAAATATAAATATAAATATTACTAACTGTATTACTTTATTGTATATTAATTATATTTTTGTCGTAAACCTTAATCCTATTTTATACAAAATAAATACACGAATAATTTTTATTGTTATGCTCACAAATGTCATTAAAACTTATAGTTAAAGTTGAAAAATAAAATTTGAAACATGATCTATAACGTAGTGCTTTGTTTCTGAACTCCAGGTATATGTCTATGTAATATAGCATGACATGTGACAAGGGGGGGGGTATGGTGAAGCAGGGATCACTCTAGAGAGTTTCAATGGGGCAGCCTACCCTCATGCCCTTTTTAGATAAAATTCCACCCTCCTTGCCCTTTATCCAGGTAGAATTATACCCTCCTTGCCCCTTTTCAAGGTAGATTTCTACCCTCCTTTTATTCCTGGGTAGGATTCTGCCTTGTTTGCATTGTACTTTCAAAAAATTTTTACCTATCTTTTATTTTTAGTATGCTAGTATGGTACATCAGGAGTACTCCTCTTTCCCTCTTTATTTCTCTGTGAAATGCCCTGGTATATCTAATCTTTGACTGAGTGATTCATCTTTCCATTTATCATTTTTTCCATTGAACAAAACATAAAGGGTAACTAAGGGTCATTGATTAATTTCACATTCTCTAGTGAAGTATAGTATTAGATCAGGTATTTCGGCCTTTGACCACTTGATAATTTAAAGTTCTATAAAAAATTTGAGGTAACTTTAGGATTTTTATTTTGTAGCTTTTTCAAAACCAGTTTTGCTAAAACCGGGAAAAAGTTATCTGGTAAATAAAAGTTTTAGAGAGAGAGAGGTTTTTGAATATCGTAGGAAAAGGTGAAAATGACTGTGAATATAGTAAACAATTTTACAATAAAAATCGAGAACATAAGTTTCATTTTGCTATTTTTAATACTTTTCAAACGGTGAAGTTACGGAAATTAGAAATGTTACTGGATTTTTTAAATTAAGGCGTACTTTAAGCTGTTGCCAGACTTCTCTCCCCACCAGTATATTGGTATATGCACTTATTACAAAAATGCCCTTTTTATGAAATAATGTGCCCTTTTCAACAAATTTTCCCTTATTATGTAATGTGCGCCCTGCCCTTTTTTATGTTCTAGAATGATCCCTGTGGTGAAGTGTGACACTTTGTGACTAAGGGGGGGGAGGGGGATCAAAAATGTTTAAAAAAAAGTGTGACATCATTTATGGACAGCCCCATAGGGCAAATGAAGGGTTAAATACCTTTAAGAAACAAAAAATTACTGTACAAAATTACTGTTCTGTATACTGTCAAGCATATGGATAGACCGCACCATAATCAGCAGATTTTGTGATCCAAAAAATAGTGAAATACCGGAATTTTTTTAAAATAAGTATTTTTAATGAAATATCATCAATATATAGTAAAATGTAAGTTGTTAACCGAAAATGTTATTACTTAAAGTTACACAGAAAAGCAAAATATCTATATTTAAGAAAGTGTTAACCAATTCTATAAAATATATGTGACAAATTTTAAATATATAAAGTACATTGATTGCAAACTAGTGTAAGTAGAATATGTACTGATTTTCAGAATGCTGTTATGAGAAAAAAAAAAGGATTAAAGTTTGCATTACTCTTTACTCTAAAATCCCGTTAATCTGCCCTTCCCGATTAAGCGCCCCCCTCCTACTTTGTAAACAAATTGGAAAATTCAAAAAATCCCGATTAACCGTCCTCCCCAAAAAGAAATTTTGCCGTGCTCGTCAAGATCAACACCAAAATTTTACCTCAGGAGTGTTTTTTTTTTTTTTTTTTCTAATTGACCAGAAAGGCATGACGATTCTTTGATATATCGCAAACGTGTAAAAACACAAAAGTAACATACACAATTTCAAAATGTTTTTCTTTTCTCACTTTATTAAAATAATGCATACTTTGTGACGATCGGCCATTAGCATCCACCCCTCAGGACCACCATCAGATACTACAATTTTAATACCATGTAAGCGCCCCCTCTGATTATTTTACAATTTTCTGTTGCGTTTGGGGGGGGGGGGCGGATTAATGGGATTTCACAGTACTCACTGAAATGTGCTCTATTTCTTCCCCTTTCACTTTTTATATTGATTTTCTAGCTACAGTAAAACTGGGCATAGCGATCTGGGATCTTTTAATATAGACTGGGAGGCGGCAGCACAGACAATCACCTTATCGAGTTCACGGCTGAAATTCCAGAATTGATTAAAACTCTATTCGCATATTAAAACGCAATCGGTCTGCCAAGTCATATCTTGGTGGAAAACACCTTAAAACCCAATTTTAGCAGTTGACTCGTAGGTTTACCATTGTGCTTTCCTGCACCCAAAGGTATGAAAACATGGAGGATTGGGAGCAGGAACACACAATGGTAAACCTACGAGCCAACCACTAAAATCGGGTTTTCGGGTATTTTCCATCAAGATATGACTTGGCAGACCGATTGCGTTTTAATATGCGAATCAAGTTTTAACTAATTCTGGAATTTCAGCCGTGAACTCAATGAGGTGATTATCTGCGCTGCCGCCTTCCAGTCTAATAGATATCAGATTTCTATTTGATCTAGAAATGCTGTATAATTGTTGGTACACTCTGCACCAGCACATACTCAACCTTTTTTTTTCTCGCAGGCAGTAAACAAAGGTTTTCGATGTTAGGAAGGCCCCAACATCCTTAAAAAAAGTGTAATTAAACTAGAAAGATAACTTTTTTATATTGCTCATGTTATCAATAGGGTTTGTCACAAAAGAAATGTTACAAAAACCTTAAATGTTACCCAAATATTACCAAAATGTTACTAACACCTACGTCTACTTTTACACAGAATAGCCTAGAAATAAAAAGAGAAAAAGAAAAGAAACGCAAAAGATAATTCAATTATTTTATGAATGATAACAGATGAAATAAGTATACTAATCAACATTAGTAAAATATTCTTGAATTAATCTCTAAATGTATTTTTTTACTAGTAAATATTCATATATATATAAAGTATTTAAGAATCAGTCATTCTTTCCAATAGTGTGCAGTATACAAATCAAACACTACAACAAAGTAAATAAATAAATAATAAATAATATAAAAATAATACTTTCTTGTTTAAAATTAAAATATTGTTAAAATTTTTTCTTTAATTTAAAATTCAATTCTTGTTTAAAATTAAGTGGTATAAAATAAATTTCAACAAGGTGTTAAGTGTTCAAGACAGATTTTGTTAGACTATATGTAGACAAAATTTTAGAGTACCTGCAATTTTAATATAAATTTCAAAAAATCATAGCTACATTTTACAGAGGCTGCCGTAATTGGAAAAAAAATCTTAAGAGTAAAATAATCAGTAAGAAAAGGTCATAAGATTAAAAGTTATCTAAATAATAACGTAAGAATACTCCCATTCCCATTTACTAATGGGACTTAGCACATGCATTTATATTTGACTGGTGCAGAGTGACGCTGTGATAACCAAAAAATGCTTTTAAATTATCAGTTTAAATCAAAAAGTACATGTATTTTGAGCAATGGAAACAAATTAACACTTACCGTTTTCTATGGTTTAAAATGATTAACTTTTAAAGCAAATAACAATCTGAGAGGTTTACTTCTCAAAAATCCTAATTATTCCAGGAAAACTTCTAGTAAGACAAAGGAAAGATTAATTGCGCAAGTAATTCTGCAAAATTACTTGCTTTTTAAACAATTATAATCAAATTTTGAAATAAAAATCAATTATATCATTGTCACATGAAATCAACAAACACGATGAAAATATCTCATGAATCGTTCATCAAATTTGAATCATTCGTCATTTGTGAATCCACGGGCCGTTAACATGAAAAAATAATTATCTCTTCCTCCGTGTTAAAAAAAATGATGTTACAAATGGCATTTCCACATATAAAACAGAGGAAATTACTATAATTGCAACTCCATTATCTAATTTTCCAATGCCATGTTTTTACTGTTTAGATAGTATACAAGTATTAAGCTTTTGGTTCATGGTTGGCCTGCGCATTTAAATATGAATTTAAACAATTATGTCTTGCATGATGAATTATTATATCTGCATCTTGAATGATTCAATCCAAGGAGGCAGACACCGGAAGCGCGTCCAGTATTGTCACCGGTACGTAACCGGTAAGTTTGGTTAGTTTTCAAAGCATGCAGTCAGGGCTACACTACATACTATCTAGTGTTGCCTTGATGCAGTACTGCTAACCGGTACGCAACCAACGTCGCTCAGTGGAAGTGACCGAAGTAACCGGTAAAGGGACCGAACTAACCGAAGAAAAGTCTTGGTTAGTTGGGTCACGTGATCGGTTACATGAAAATTTACGATGATGTAATACAGCTGGCGCTACAAGTAAATAATACCCTTTTCGTTCAGAACGTCTGTCGACCGGTTAGAAACCGGTCACTTTGGTTGAGGGGAAAGTAGCATTAAAATGTAGCCTAGGATGATGTGCGTCGCCCAAGTTGACTCTCAATAGAAAAATTGTGTACGAGATTATGGAATCGCAATGATTACAGCTGATTACTGTGATGACCTGCGATTATACCTGATTATGGTTGATTACACTCAAAAATACTTAATTACAGTTGATTACACTTTGATTACAGGTGATTACATTGCTACAAGTTGTGATTTAACAGTTTTACTCTATTTTACTGCATTCCAAAAGCTGTTAAACTTCTAGAGACAACTGTAGGAGGTTGTCAAACTGATTTAATAACAAACAATTAAAAAAATAAAACATCAGTACAAAATACTTAAAAACAATAGAAAATTTTTCAAACATACACATACATAATTCATTTAAAAAATTGTTTGAAATAGAATTGAGTTGTTATTGATAGAACAAAAGTACAAATATTCTACCTGATTTTGAAGCCTGTGCATGGTCAGTGTTAATAGCATTAAAAAAAAACCCTGACGGCTCGGCCTACAGGCACAGGTAGATTTCGAAGACGCAGACCGTGGGGCGCCTGTTTGTCGGGAATTGCGAAAGAAATGACTTTTTTGCGGTGATGCAGCAGTTGGAACCACCTACTTCGAAACCTAACTTGTTTGCAGGCGGAACCAGCAGGGATTTTTTTTTATTTTTATTTATTTATTTATCTATTTATTTATTTATTGATTTTTGCTATAAGAGTTGATCCTATAAAAAAAACTTGTCAATATAAAAGTTTTAGATAATATTAAGAGGATTTATAATAAATTTAAGCAGATTTGAAATCTTGGGATTTGACGAAGTTATGAATTATTTTCTTCTAACCCCCCCCCCCTCCCCATGCCCTTAAGGCAATTATTAATTATATCAAAAATCTGTCATACATAAATTTTCGGCCCTTCTCCTAAAAATCACAATATCTTCAAACGGATTCGATACGTATCATAATTAAGAAATTATGGTTTTTTTCTGTTTTCACAAAAATTCCCCCTCCCCCCCCCTGGTTCGATTGTGCCCATTAACGAACTTACCGAGATTTTACGCCCCTTGATTTTATGTTTCAGTTTCGAAAAAATGCGGGAGTTGGAACCGCCTACTTCGAAAAATAACTTGTTTGCAGGCGGAGCCGGCAGAATTTTTTTGTTTTTAATTTTTTTTTATTTGCTATAACGGTTGGTCCTACAAAAAACTTGTCAATATAAAAGTTTTAGATAATATTAAGAGGATTAATAATAAATTTACGCGAATTTAATATCTTGTGAATTGACGAAGCTATGATTTTTTTTTCTTCTAAAAAACCCTCCCCCCCTTGGGGCCATTTTTAATTATATCAAAAATCTATCATACATAAATTTTCGGCCCTTTTTCTAGAAGTAATAATAACTTTAAACGGACCCCCCCCCCCCATTTCCTCCCCCCTTGGTTCGATTTTGCCCATTAATGAACTTGACCGAGATTTTATGCCCCTTGATTTTATGTATCAGTTTCGAAGAGGTTGCGGGAGTTGCAACCGCCTATTTGGAAAAATAACTTGTTTGCAGGCCGCGCCGCAGGGATTTTTTTTTTTTTTGCTATAAGTGTTGGTCCTATAAAAAACTTGTCAGTATAAAAGTTTTAGATAATATTAAGAGGATTTATAATAAATTTATGCGAATTTGATATCTTGTGAATATATGAAGGTATGATTTTTTTTCTTCTAAAACCCCCTCTTTCCCCCCCCCTTGGGGCCATTTTTAATTATATCAAAAATCTGTTATACATACATTTTCGGCCCTTCTCCTAGAAGTAATAATAACTTTAAACGGATTCGATACGTATCATAATTAAGAAATTGTGGGTTTTTTATCTGTTTTCACAAAAAGCCCCTCCCCCATCCTCGCCCCCCTTGGTTCGATTTTGCCCATTAACGAACTTGACCGAGATTTTATGCCCCTTGATTTTATGTATCAGTTTCGAAGAGATTTGTGCAGAATTATTGCAGTTATCGTGTCCACAAAAAAGTGACATAGATAGATAGATATATAAAGTTTTGAACTGGGGGTGGTTTTGGGTTCTGGGAGTCATGATCGGCGTAGATCTGCAAAAATTTTACAAAAATTCCAACTTAGGTGAGAATGTAATAGGTAGTATTTCTTACGAAATCTACCTAAAAATGGTATACGGTTCCGAAGGCAGCGGGTACCCAATTCAGAGGTTTGTTCGGTTCGAGGTTTATCATATTCGAGTCGAGGGCGGTGCTATAGGGGGATCCGGGATCCAAATTCAATTGTCGACGGGGAAAATATTTTGACCTACTAGTAGAATCCTGCATCGGGTTAGGGAACTGCCCATGACCCGAGTCGGGGCGTTAGTTTTTTAAAAAATTACCTGGGGCTAGCTTATAAAAAACTCAACTCGTGGGTCATGTAGGTGCTGACTTATTTCTTTGTAAGCCGGGTTGACTACAATTGTTTCAGTTTCGGGTTGAGTTTGATTCTTGCGTGTCTGGCTTGGGTTAACCTGTTTTTTTCAAAAAAACTGTCCAGAATATTGTTTCAGATTAGAATCCTGTATCGGGTCGGGTAAACCGATTATACCTGAACCCGACCAGACCCGCGATTCGGGTTGGAGCTAATTTTAGGTAGATTTCGTAAGAAATACTACCTATTACATTCTCCCCTAAGTGGGAATTTTTGAAAAATTTTTGCAGATCTACGCCGATCATGAATCCCAGAACCCAAAACCACCCCCAGTTCAAAACTTTATCTATCTATATATCTATCTATCTATGTCACTTTTTTATGGACACGATAACTGCAATAATTCTGCACAAATATTTTCCAAACAGATACATAAAATCAAGGGGCATAAAATCTCGGTCAAGTTCGTTAATGGGCAAAATCGAACCAAGGGGGGGGGGGAATGGGGGGCTTTTTGTGAAAACAGAAAAAAAACCATAATTTCTTAATTATGATACGTATCGAATCCGTTTAAAGTTATTATTACTTCTAGGAAAAGAGCCGAAAATTTTGAATGACAGATTTTTGATTTCATTAAAAATGCCCCCAAGGAGTTGAAGTTAACCCGAAGGCCGAACCGAACCAAACAAATAAAGATCCATTGATACGTAATCTGTTCGGAACCTGACAAAATAATTTTCTGTTTTTAGGTTTCGGGTTAAATTAAATTTTCAGGTTCGGATCGGTTTTGGGGTTAACTTAAATTTTCTGGTTCATCTCGGGTTGCGAGACGAAGGGATTTATTTTTTCGGGTTCGGATTGGGTTACGGTTCGATAGATTTTTTTGTCGGGTTCGGGTCGAGTTTCGAGTTAGCTTCAATTTTCAGGTTCGGGTCGAGTTGCATGACGACGGAAATTATTTTGTCAGGTTCGGTACGGGATAAGGATCGATGGATTTTTTTGTCTGGTTCCGGTCGGGTTTCAGATTAACTTCAATTTTCTGGTTCTGATCGGGTTCCGTGATGACTAAAATTATTTTGTCGGATTCGGATCGGATTACGTATCGATCGATTTGTATTTGTTTGGTTCAGGTCGGCTTTTGGGTTAATTTCAACTTTCAGGTTCGGGTCGGGTTGCGAGACGAAAGAATTTATTTTGTCGAGTTCGGATTGGGTTACGGTCCAATGGATTAATTTTTTCGGGTTCGGTCAGGTTTCGGGCTTACTTAAATTTTCATATTTGGGTCGGGTTTCGGGTTAGCATAAATTTTCGGGTTCGGTCGGATTTCGGGTTAACTTCAATTTTCAGGTTCGAGTCGGGTTACGAGACGAAGGAATTTATTTTTTTGGGTTCGGATTGGGCTACGGTTCGTTGTATTTTTTTGTCTGGTTCGGGTCGGGTTTCGGGTTAACTTAAATTTTCTGGTTTGGATCGGATTGTGACACGAAATAATGTATTTTATCGGATTCGGATCGGGTTACGGTTCGATGGACTTTTTTTTGTCGGGTTCGGGTCGGGTTTCGGGTTAACTTCAATTTTCTGGTTCGGATCGGGTTGCGTGACGACAAAAATTATTTTGTCGAGTTCTGTTCGGGCTACGTATGGACGGATTTTTATTTTTCTGGTTCGGATCGGCTTTCGGGTTAACTTTAATTTTCAGGTTCGGATCGGGTTGCGAGACGAAGAATTTATTTTGTCGGGTTCGGATCAGGTTATTGTTCAATGGATTTTATTGTCTGTTTCGGGTCAATTTCAGGGCGATGGTAATTTTTTGTCGGGATTGCGTCGGGTTTCGGGTTAAGCTAAATTTTCAGGTTCAGGTTGGATTTCGGGTTAACTTGAAATTTTAGCTTTCGATCGGGTTGCGTTGCGACGAATTTATTCTGTCGGGTTCGGATGGGGTTACGATTCGATGGATTTTTTTCTCGGGTTATGGTCGGATTTCGAGTTAACTTCAATTTTCAGGCTCTGGTCGGGTTGCATGACGACGGAAATTATTTTGTCGTGTTCGGATCGGGTTACGGTTCGATGGAAATTTTTTCCTGTTTCGGGTCGGGTTTCGGATTAACTTCGATTTTTAGGTTCGAGTCGGGTTTCGGGTTAACTTCGATTTTTAGGTTCGGATCGGGCTGCGACACAAAGGAATTTATTTTTTCGAGTTCAGATTGGGTTACGCTTCGATGGAATTATTATATCTTGTTCCGGTTGGGTTACTGGTTAACTTCGAATTGTTAGGTTTCGGGTCGGGTTGCGATATGAAGAAATTTATTTTGTCGGTTTCGGATCGGGTTACGGTTCGATGGATTTTTTTGTCGGTTTCTGCTTGGGTTTCTTAACTTCAGTTTACTGGTTCGGGTCGGGTTGCGACTCGAAAGAATTTATTTTGTCCTTCGGGGCTTGTCCCTACCACAAGCGGGTCCTCAAGGTGGGTGACGTCCTTCAAGGATCGGGTTTGGGTTCGATGGAATTTTTCTGTCGGGTTCCGGTCGACTTCGAATCGAATTTCCAAGTTCGAGTTGTGTACAACACTATATATTGACAAAGAACTGGTCATTTTCTAAATAGGCATGGCCATTTTTCGATAAACCTAACTCTATCTAGGTTCTTTGCAATAAACCTAAAAATCATCAGGCATCAAAATAAATGACCATTTTCCAATTAGCCTAACGTTGTCTAGGCTCTTTGCAATCGGCCTGAAAAATAACAGGCTGATTGGGAAAAGGGAGATGATTCTCCAAATTCCCCAATTAGCCTACGACATATATATATATATATATATATATATATATATATATATATATACATGTATATGGATGGATGGATGTACATGTACATGTACATCCATCCATCCATATTAAAGTCCTACATCGAGTCGGATGACCCTATTTTACCTACTCAAACCGACCCGGGGCTAATTTTTTTCATTGTGAAGTGGGTTGACTTTAATTACACTTACGGTTGGGATTGTGGTTGACCAAATTTCTTAAAAAAAAGTTTAAAATATCTTTTCAGAGGAATAATTATTTATTTGAATATTAATGAGTGTAAGCATGCTTATTTTTATATTTAAAAACTAAAATTTAAACTAGAGATATACGAGGGTTGCCTTTTAAGTTTTTACAAAATATTGGAAGAAAAATAATTTTTTGGGAACAAACTGTTTTATTGCTTTTCAAAGTATTCGCCTTTAAGATTTATACAATTTTCCACCCATTCAAACCAATTCCTGAAACAGTTTTTCCACTCTGAAGTTGATATCTCAAAAACATAGTTTTGGAAGGCATCAACAGCTTCTTGGGGTGATGAAAATCGCTGCCCACGCATTTTTTTTTTGTTTGACATAAGGAACAAGAAAAGTCGTTAGGCGACAAATCAGGAGAAAATGGGCAATGAGACATTAATTCGATATTTTTATCCTACAAATAATAAATTGTTTCATGTGCTGTGTGGGAGCTGGCGTTGTCGTGGTGAATTATGATGCGGCGTTTTTTGCTGTTTTTCTTGATTTCGTTGATGATTTTTGGCAAACAAATTTTTGTATACCCTTTAGCGTTAATAGTTTTTCGATCCTCTAAAGGAATGGTTGCGATATGTCGTGTACGGCTGAAGAAACAAGCAATCATTTTCTTGGAAGTGCTTCGTGAACGAACAACCTTCGTAGGATTCGGTTCATCTAGAAACACCCAAACTGTGGGTTTTTGTTTAGTTTCTGGCTCATACGAATATATCCAAGTTTCGTCTCCTGTAACGATGTTGTATACGGATTTTGCAGTTCCAAATTTGAATTTTTTTAGCATTTCCTTACACCAATTTGCACGAGCCTCTTTTTGAGCTTCTGTCAAATTATGCGGAATCTATCATTTTAACAGCTAAATGTTCGTGAAAAATCGAATGTATTGTAGTCTGTGATATGCCAAGGGATGATTCTATCGCACCATACGTGACATGCCGATCGTCTTCAATCATCTTGCGCACAGCATCGATGTTGTTTGGAATCACTACCGATTTTGGTCGTCCTTCACGAGATTCATCATCACTGACGGACGCTCGACCACGACAAAATTCTGCAAACCAATTGTAAACAGTCTTTTCTGATGGTGCTTCATTACCAAAAGTTTCACGAAGCATTCTTGTCGAGTGAGGCCTTTCTTAAAATCATAAAACATCATCCAACGGAAACCTTGACGAGTTATTTTCATTTTTATCACTCACTTGTTTCTTTAGAACACTCACTGTAAACAAAATACGCAGACGATTTCTAAGATGCCATGGATTCCAAGATAAAAAAATGTAAATTTTACGAATATCCTGAAGACAAATTTCAGTAGCGCCTTCTATGGGTCGTTTGTATAAACATAAAAGGCAACCCTCGTAATTGTAGACTACTTTTCCATAATTTTATTAAAATATGTATTATTTTTTTTATCATTTCAGGCTGAGGTCGATGAAAATGCTTTTGTGGGGTTCGAGTCGGGTTCAATTATAATTTTCGTATATAATACGACCCGAGCAGGACTCTAATTCACACACACACACACACATATATATATATATATATATGTGTGTGTATATATATGTGTGTATATATATATATATATATATATATATATATATATATATGTATATATATATATGTATATATATATATGTGTGCATATATATATATATATATATATATATATATATATATATATATATATATATATAACCAATTTGGCCCCCCCTATCGGGGAGACCATGCACCCCCGTCGGGGAAATCTTGGCGCCGCCCTTTTCCTGGTATCTTTGAAATTTAAATTTTCGATTGTGGGGGGGGGGGGGGGGGCAAGTTAACGTAACTGGATGAATCTCCTCTTCAACAATCAGAATGGATGATGCAGAAAAGAAAAATTCAGCGTGTGTTGCACTTGCAATCTCTAACGAAGCAGAAACAACAAAAACAAATAATAAAACCAAAACACTCTCCCTTGAAAAATTCTGTGTTTCCAAGTTCCGTCTTAATAGTGGCGACTCGTGAGAAGCGCCGCGTAGTGGTACAAACCAGATTTTCAATTCGAGATTACACTTGATTATACTAAGATTATATAGATTACAATTGATTACACTAAGATTTCTTTGATTACCACCAATTATATGTGATGACGTGATTAAGAATTGATTACAGTACGATTACACTGATTACAGGGGTTGTACGAGATTACACTCTATTCAGAGACGCATAATTTCCCTGTCCACCGCCGATCGACGATTGGGACTTTAACGCTTTCTGATTAGTTGTTAAACCGAACGCTTCTTAAGTCATTTCTGGTTGAACATGGTTTCTTATATAATATCTATTAATTTCTATATAATCTAATTAATTTATAACTGTAATATAATAAATATTATAGTAATATAAACTAATTAATTTCTATATAATCTAATCTCTATATAATCTAATATTTCTATATAATCTATTAATATATATTAATTTCTTATATCATATCTTCTTAAAAATCTTCATAATCCTCCAAAATACCGAAAATGACTTAAAAAGCGTTTGATTTTACAAATAATCAGAAAGCGTATAGACGGCTTGCACATGACGTCTTAAAACATTTTTCTTTGAGAATATTAAATTTATTATTTAAATGAGTTACATTTCCTGAAACTACTTGATATATTACTTGAAGTAAAAAGTAAGTGAAAATGTAGTCTGCAGATTTACTAATTTCATTTCAACTAACAGCAGAACATTCAACAGCAGATTTACTAATTTCATTTAAATCTAATTAATATTTCAATATTTTTTATGTACAGTGTTGAAAAATGAAATATTTAAAACTAAATATTTAAATCAAATATTTAAACTATATTAAAAACAATAGATTTTCAACAATTTGTGTTGCTTTAAAAATTGTGTTTATTTGAATGGGGGAGGCTTGAGCTCCACAAGCCCCTCCTTTCGGCCCGACTCGTTCAAAAATTTCTTTTGGCACGGCCAGTGTAAAAGCAAAAAATTCGGCCCGACCCATTTAAAAATTTCTTTTGGCACGGCTCGGTATAAAAGCAAAAAGTTCGGCCCGACCCGTTCAAAAATTTCTTTTGGCCCGGCCCGGTATAAAAGCAAAAAGTTCGGCTCGTGCCCGGACCGGCCTGGCCCGACTGAATTTCTACAAAGCATACCGATATTTCTGAAGAAACATTAACCTGGAATTAAAATTACACTTATTTATTCAAAAAACACACACTTACTTATGTATAGATTTTATTTTCGGATTATTTCAAAATGCATGGAATGCAAAATATCAACAATATTTATGACCACTTAGACTGATTAAAAAAATTGACTTAGACTAATACACTTAAGTGAAGATTCAGTAAGAGAAGAAAAATCCGTTATAGGCAGGTTCCAATCTTAGCAAGTACCTCGGCTACTGTATGTATTATATTCTTTTTGAACAGATCAGGACATTTCTCTGTTTAAGAAAGGTTTCCATCATAGACTGTTTCTATTTCACAGGTTTTACTTGTACTTACATTTTTTTTTTTTTGCTTATAACAGTATGTACTATTCATTAAAAATGGATTTTAATTGTAGAATAATGGCCATTTAAAAATATATGCATTTTTCGCAAAAATTGTTGTGCCGGGCCCAATTTTCTTTTTTTACACTGGCCTGCAAATTTCGGTCCATGCAGACTTCTAGGAAGAATGACGTCCAGACACAGCTTGGTCCGGAAAAAAGAAGTCTGGCCCGATCCGGCCCAAGTCTGCAGAAACATGTTAAGCCCGCGCCGTGCAGATCTCTAACTTGTGCGTCTCGGAAGCTTGTTCAAAATATCAGTTTTAATTTTTACAGAGAAATTACAATACTCTTTGATTCTTAGAGAACTGATTAAAAATATATGAAATTCTATATGCAAACAGCTGATAATGATTTTATGAATGTGTCAAACGTAATAACATTAAAACGAACTGGGCAGGACCAAGATAGCTTTCGTTCATGCCTTTGCGGGTCGCACCCTAGAAATTTCAGCCCGTGGAGACCTCTAGACCACCCCCACCCTCTCTGAGCCATTCTGTTAAACCTCTCCAGTCTCTTTCATTTCTTTACACTTTCTTTCGATCTTTCGATTACCAAAGGTGACCAACAACTACTGAGATATGGAAATAATTGTATTTATAAGGATCGAATTACACTACTGCCCTGCAATTGATTGCAATTCCTGTTTTCAGAATTTTTTCTTCTGCAGGCATAAATTGTTTTTGTTAGGGAATAAAGGTAGTAATAGTTCTAAAATTAAATATCTTATACAAATGTCGTATGTTAAAAATGGCTTACTTTGTAATTTAACATTTAAAATAATGTTCTTGTATAATTACTTGTAACTACTATTTAAACCCTTTCTTTATGGGTGCCTGACAGCGCCCATAAACCTTCTGTGGCGCCCTACTCTTTGAAAGTATTGCAGAATCGTTCTAACCCCTTACAGTTGTTTCCACTACTTTGAACTTTTTCCCTACTGTCAAAGGTACGAACGAAATGATTGTACTTCTAAGGATCGAATTAAATTTACTGTTCCGCAAATGATTACAATTCCTGTTTTCAGAATTTTCTCTTCCGCATGTATAAATTCTTTTCGTTAGGGAATAGAGACAGTAACAGTTCTAAAATTAAATGTCTTATACAAATGTTGTATGTTAAAAGTAACTTACTTTGTAATTTAACATTTAAAATAAAGCGCCTGTATAATTACTTGTAACTACTATTTAAACACTCTCTTATGGGATCTTGACCGCGCCCTCAAACCTTCTGTTTCACGCTACTATTTGAACATATTGGAGAACTGTTCTAACCCCCACCAGTCAGTTCCACTTCTTCACACTTTGTTTTTACCACACAGGGTAGCCAACAACTACTAAGATAAGAAGGAAATAATCGTCGAATCAGGATCGAATTACATTTGCCGTCCCGCAATTGTGGGACAGAAATAGTTACAAATCTAAAATTAAATGCCTTATGTACATTTTGTATGTTAAAAGTAACTTACTTTCTAATTTAAGATTTAAAGTAAAGTGTTTGTATAATTACTTATTACTATTAATAAACACTTTCTTCATGGGCGCCTAACGGCGCCCTTAAACCTTCTGTGGCGCCCTACTACTTGAACTTATTGGGAAGGGTGGCTACCCCCCTCCCCCCTAAAGCTACGTCCCTGAATTGCCGCTTCATCATGACACGTCAAGAAGGAAATACCGGCGCGGTACCAAATCTGCAGAAAAAAAGAATAGTCCGAGCAAAGGAAATTGGCCCGAGTCGTATAAGCCTCTACTAAAACAAAATAGCTCCTCCCACCGTCAAGAAAATGTTGAATCCTTCGTGCGCCACTCTGTATGTCATGTCATGCGAGCTTTTCAAAAGGCGATTGTATTGTGGGAAGTAGTTTTACCAATTTAGCAGATGTTTTTATTCAAAATATCTACAGAGTTTTCAAATAGTTATCTTCACTTTATTTAATTACGGAACGTCTGCCACTAATTAAAGCAAAAATTACTATTCGAAATTTCAGGTAGTTGATTAAAAAAACAGCTAAATGATCAATATTGGTGGGAATTTGAGGGATTAACTATAGTTTGGAAGTGAAGGGCCTCGCAAAAGTTCTTGCACCCGGCCTCGCTTTCGCTAAGGACGGCTCTGTATAGGTTAATCTATACTTCTAAAAGAAGAGCTTGATTTTCTCATAATCAACGCTGAGCCTCAACTGTTGATCCTGGAAAAATGAAATGTGGAAGACATGTTCTTTACATAATGTAGGTGCGTACTAAGAAAGGATTTTTTAAAATTCACAGCAGGAGTTTTGAGTAGGAGTTAGTTAAATATAGCGTTTTTAAAATTTCAACCAGCGTTTTTAAAATTTCAACTGCTAAGGGGGTTAAATAGGGGGTCGAATGTTTTTAGTCATTTCACGTTTTCGCCATATCTCAGCAGGAAGTTTAGGTAGGAATGTGAAATTCAGGATAACAAATCTACTAAAGAAATAATTAAACACATATTTCAGCGATTTTAGAAATTCATTCATTAAGGGGGTTAAATGGGGGGTCGAAAGTTTTAGGTCATTTTGCCTGTTTGCCATATCTCAGCAGCATTTTTAGTTAGTGTAATATATTATTTATATTATTAATTATGTTGGCAACAGCTAACGAATTGTGGTAACTGTAACTTTAACCTACATCGGCACATTGTATCTCGGTAGCAAACATGCATGCGTGCATAGTATCTGAAGGTAACATTTTATCTTAATATTTATTCGTAATAAACCTAGAAGTTATTAAATGATGAATTATCTTAATTTATAAAATTGGCGACGATGTATTTTGACGAACAGTAACTGTACCGTATATTTAAGATAGTTTCCTAAATCGTAACGACCATGTCGAAGTTAGGCCTAGTTGGTCAATAGTCAGTATTTGACGATAGTAATGAGGATTTTTTTCTCTATGTCGAGAGACTAGAACAATATTTTTTAGCAAATGATCTTGATGAAACTAAGCGAGTACCTGTGTTGATATCAGTATTGGGACCTGAAACATACAAACTTTTGCGCAACTTGTTGACTCCGCAACTACCGAAAGATTCAACGTATGAGGTGATTATCAAGAAGCTGCAAGACCATTTTCGCCCGGCTCCTATTACAATGAGGAATTTTCACGTTTTCTAATTTTATTTTTATATAATAGAAAACAGAAAGATAAGAAGAACACTATGTTTTTTTTTTTTTTTAAATTTTGAGCTGTAATTGTTGACTTCTGACAGTTTTTATAGCGCACTATTTACCGTGTTCCGAAAACGACACTTTTTACTACGCCAGTCTTGTGACGTCATAGTTCATGACAAAGAGAGAAACGCAGCATTTGTTTACGCTTTGGATAGCGCTTTGGGGGGTTTTCTTTTCTTCTTGTAATAAAATTCGTGGGTATTACATTATCAAAAGTAATAGAATCTTTTAAGAAAATACAAATGTTACTAAAAATCTAAACAACTCGCAAACCACAAAAAAGTTATCCTTAATTTTTTAAGACCTTTTAAAAAAATAGTATAATACAAAAACAGTTAAAGTAAGTTTGATTTTCTCCATTGGCATTTAAATTTTGAAAGAAAAAAAAATGATTCCAATATAAAATATTTATATTGGAGTTATAAGTTATACGATATTGTGTGTTAGAATAATTATTTTTTATTAGAAAAAAAAATGATTTTTATAAATCATTCAATATACTACAGAGGCAAAAGCTTTTCTGGTAATGTGTGACAGATATTTGAGAATTTGAGGGTAATCTGCTAACGTTACAATAATTTTACAAAACTCCTTGATTCAATTATATACATTATTAAAATATAAAGTAAGGAAATGATTGTTTTAATTAATTTAATTCATAAAATTAATATATTTTGAATGAAAATATAAATTAATTGGAATTTAACTCAAAACAATAATTTGTTGATAAATTTTATCACCAAACATGATGGTTTCTTTTAATTTATAACTTAGATGTATTGATTCTAGTTTTTTTTTTTTTTTTTTTTTTTTTTTTTTTAATATAACATTACAAACCCCAATGTTAAAGTACCTTTCATATTTTATTTGTTTAACCAGGTGGAAATAATTTCAGAAGTATAAATACTTTTTTATCACTTTTTATTTAAACATAATTATAATATTAATTATATTATAATATTATAATAACCCCAATGTTAAAGTACCTTTCATATTTTTTGTTTATTTAACCAGGTGGAAATAATTTCAGAAGTATAAATACTTTTTTATCACTTTTTATTTAAACATAATTATAATATCCGTTTACACATATATAAAGCACTGACACAACAACCTATATATATAATATATATACAAATTTGATATGATGTGTCCAAACAGTCAGATACCAGTATATAATTAATGTTTTTTGCATAAAAGAAAGACTGAAATTTATAATTAACCTGAAAAAAATGTATTTCTGTGACGCGTCAGTATTTTTTAGCAGAAATCAAAATATAAGCTTTGATTAGGAAAAATAATAAGATATTTGTGCATTTGAACTAGATATAAAGAAACACACACACAAATATCTATCTATCTATCTATTATATATATATATGCCCTCCTAACAGTTATGCTCGACAACTCCCATCCAGACCCCCACAGGCTTTAAAACACGCTAATTTTCTTCGTTTTAAAAACTTTATCTGATTATGGAAGGTAAAATGATATTATCACAAGAAGTGGCGATGTCCTGTAATCAGGTTGCCGTTTATTTCCCTTTGAGTGGGGGATTTTAGGCGCCCCAGACCGCATCCACTGTTGTCACAAAAGCTGGCGTCTGTTTTCGTGATTAGTTAAGAAAGATCAATTAAAGATTTGAAAATCAGCTGTTATAAAATAGTTAAGGGGATTCTAAAATGGCCTTCTCAACAATGCGATTCATTTTTAAACGCAAAAGCATGAAATTGGCAGGCATAACTATTGAAGCTATTTGAAATTGAAATGAGTTTTCCATTTTTTTAATAAATAAATTACTTATCAAGTTATAACCAATTTGTATCACGTGACATACGTTTTCCCTTTTCTCGTGCTGCCGTGTCGAGAAATCAGCTCAAAACGCCGAATTTGACAGCGTTTTCTGAAAGATCTTCTGCCTTTCCCAAAAAAGAGAAAACGTCTATGATTACATAGTTTCTGAATAAGAACACCTGGCTATTTCATGCGTTTCCTAACAAAAATGAATTCAGAAATGTGTCAGAAAGTATCTCTTTTGAATTTAACAGTCTTAAGTTAAAACTGTCGCTGCATCCCGAAATTTTATAATGCTTAGAAAAAAGTTTTATTTTACATGCGATAAGAAAATCGTTTATATGATGTAAATATCACGAATTAAATATATATCGTTTTAATGGGGAAATTTCACACGGGAGGAATACGTTTTCTTTTGTGTGTAACTGATAAAGTTTATCTTGAAATCCTCAAAAATTCACTCAGAATCGTTAAAATAATAGAAAATAACTTTGAATTACTGTTTTTAATAATGCAAAAACATAAATTTAAACCACGTGATACAAAAACGCGACGTGATTGGTTGTGACGTCATTTGCCGCTAAACTGAAATGCTCACGCTTTGCGCGTATACTTTTCCCCATTGCTTTTCCTATTTGCAATCTTGTTTCATCTGTTTCTTAAAATTTATTTAACGTTATCAACTTAAAATTTATGAAAAAGTAAGATCTAACTTATCTTAATATAAAATATATAGTTTATTTTTTATTTTCATTAAAATTTTGATTAGAAAATGTCGATTTCGGCCGGATATGTGAAAGGGCAATCGGACAATCTCCCCAAAATAGATGCTCTTTCCGTGTTTGCTTTTATAGGAAAGAATTCTGATTTCATGGGTGCAGAAATACGAGGAGTTAAATCTAAAAGGTATATATTTCTGTTCTACATTTACTTTGATTTATTAAATAATAATAATGATTAAAAGCTAAAATAATAGTACGCGATTCTTGATTGTTGTTCTTGAAATGAATTATTTTCTTATTTCATCATATTTCAGTTTAAATGAAATTTTAATTATTTTACACTACTGATAAAGTATATTTGTTATAAAATAAAATATTGAGAAATAAGAAAGGCCTTTAATTTAGTTAGTACTTAATATATGTTTTCTGAGTAAACATTTTCTCTGTAAACTTTAAAATTTTGCATTCATTCTTTGGCATTCCTTTTTGCTCTATCTTTCAAAAGTTTCCATGAAATTAAAGTTTTTTTGTCATGGCCTTTCTTTTTTTATCCTAAAGCATTTATATGTTTACTTATTCATATTTTCACCCCCCCCCCCCCAAAAGTTCAAGGTTTTTTTTTTCTTAAGCCACCAATTTTTGCAATATATATATATTTGAAAAAAAAAAAAAAAAAAAAAAAAAAAAAAAACTATTTTTACTTTTTTCTATTTTACAAGAAGAAAGTATTAGATTCCTGAAAATTTCCGGTTTTCGACGGATTTATACGTTTTAGAAGGTCCTGAACACGATTTGACTGTTTTTAAAAAGTGTCTGTCTCTGAGTCTGCAACTCTTTCTGTCTGTATGTGACAAAAATTTTGTAGGCGCTCTATCTCAAGAACTAATGCACGAAATTTAATAAAACTTTATATTTAGTTAGTACCTGATATAATTTGGTGCTGATTAGTATTTAGTGAAAATCGACCAACAGGTGGCGCTGCTATGCTGCATTTGTTGAGATTTCCGCAATAGCTCTATCTCAAGAACTAATGCACTTATTTTCATCAAACTTCACATTCAGTTAGACCTTGACATAAATGGACGCTGATTACGTTTTGGTGCAGATATCCCGATAGGTGGAGCTGCTATACTATTTTTTCATTACTTTTACGATGGCTATATCTCAAGAACTAATGCACTGAATTTCATCAAACTTCAGATTCTGTTAGACCTTGACATAAATAGATGCTGCTTATGTTTTTGTGTAAATATCCCAACAGGTGGCGCTGCTATGTAACTTGTTTAATTATTATCACTATAACTCTATCTCTATAACTAATGCATGGATTTTCATCAAACTTCATATTCAGTTAGACGTTGACATAAGTTGTTGTTGATTAGGTTTTGGCATAAATCTCCCAACAGGTGGCGCTGCTATTCTGCATTTTCCAGGATTTACATGATTTTAGGAAGTCATATCTCAAGAACTAATGCATGAAACTTAATAAAACTTTAGATTCAGTTAAACCTTGATATAAATTGGTGCTGATTCATTTTAGTGTATGCGAAACCAGTGTGAGATAGAAGAAAGTTTTGGGATTGGCACATCCGACTAGTTTTGTTTTATAGTCAGTAGCTGAAACACTAGGGAATATTTCAGCATCTGTTATATGTGCAGTAGTTAGTGCTTTATCATTTATGGTCAGCAAATTCATTACAAAATCTTCTGTTAAAGATTTTGAGACCTTATTCTTGCCATTTTTGGCATACTCCGCTTAAATTTCTTGTGCTGTTTGATGTAACAGAGGCAAGTTATTAGAAAGTCCTCATTTTTAATTACATATATTTTTTATCGGTACACATTTTGATGATTCATTCTTTTCTTAAGAATTTGTTTGCCTGTTTGTTTAACAATTTAGATTTATTAAGTCCTGCAAATTTTAGAAATTTATTAGTTATTTAAAGATTATCAAACCTTCACTATATTATTTCTTAATACTTAATAATATCACACAACATAAACAGAACATTGAACAATATTCTTTTTCAAAACAGTTCTATAGCCAAGGGTGTTTAGGAGAATTTTAAGGGAGGTTCTAACCCCCTAAACTATAAATTCTCCAATATATTTAAATTTCTGTATATTAATATAGAGCAAACATTTTCCTCCCCCCCCCCCCCCCCCAATTTTTTTTCTGGCTATGCTACTATTGTAAAAATACTTATTAAAAATTCTGAACATGCTTCGCTCAGAATGTATGATTTCAGTTAAAATTTGTTTTCATAAGTGATTGCATTTTTTTTTCATTAATAAAATTATACATTAAGGATGGATATCAAAATTAGAGGTTTCCAAAAAATTGCATTATGATTACTGAATAATGAATATATACATTTCAAATATGAACTATCGATTACTTGAAGACACTTGCATAAGATGCATAAATAAAATGAATGACTATATGTATGATACATAAATATTTCTTTCTGTTTCATATGTGATTATTCTCATTCATATATTCCAAAAAAAAAGGAAATACATTTATTAAAATTTTATTTAGATTCAATCAATAAATAAACATACAAATGAAGAATAGCAGATTATAAGTTTACAAAAAAATTTCCATCATGTTAACATCATAATAAAATAAATTCACAGACGCTCACAATTTCATATATGCTAAAAGTTCGATACTATATTCAGGAAGATTAATCATTTCAGAAAAAGTTAACAGTTATTTTTTTTTTCCGGAAACAATGAATGCAACAATTTATTATTCAAGAAAACAATACAAAACAAATAAAAAAATACATGTAAGCTTTCAGATTACAATGAACTTAAAAAAAAAATCCAATTTGTTAAGATCTGATAAATACGTAGCACCTTTGCATTAAAATATTGTGCAAAAAAAAAAAGTATACCTTATTGTATATAATACAATACTGTAGTACGAGTATTAACTTGTACTGATACTTTATTTCTACATCGAGATCTGGAAATGAAAATTTTTAGAAACATGATGGAATAAAAACCTCACATGGAACTCACAGTATTATTTATTCATTACAGCAATTTACAATACTTTTAATTTGTTATACTAATCATTTTTAAGAAAAGAAAAAAGCGTAAAGCAAGCCATCCCCCATAGAAAATAACAGGGAGAAATACAGCGAGGGTTTGTTTATATGGCTTGTGACGTCAGAACAGCTTTTATCACGTGACGCGGCTTTTTTTCGCGACGACAAAAACATTGTCTTAAAAGTTAATTTAATGAATTATACAAGTTTCAAATATATGTAAAAATGGTATCAAAATGTTCGTATTTTTATACTCTATCAAATGTAAGTTAAATTGAAAAACGTGAAATTTCCCCATTAGGAGTGATTTTTTGCTTTTCGCACGTAATAATTTAATTATTTTAAAGTTTCTTTATTTTTTTACAATTGGGTGTAAATAAATGTTTCGATTGAAAAGTTTTGTAAATGTTATTACATATTTATTCTTTTTAAAACGGGTAACAATGGGAAATAAAATGTTATTTCAAACTATGAATTAAATCTTTATTTAGATAATGAAATTTTGAATGAAAAATTTGAAAAATACTTTAAAAATTTAAAAAAAAAACATGTTTGCATATTGCACACCACAATCTAGTCAAGTATGCCTAAGAAAGATTCTTAAATTGCTATGCATAGTTTTTGGTCCTATAAAAGTTTTTAAATGAGCTATTTTGACCAATTTTAACATTAAATAGCTAATAAAATGATTCTTCGATTTAAAAACTGCTTGCTTCAGTGTATTTATTATACATTTCTCTACAAAACTACATGTTTTCATGTTGTTATATGCAATAATTAATGTATTATAAACCGAGAAAGTCAAAATGTCACAATAAATTCAATTACGTCAGCGGCATCAGCATTAGTTAAGTACTTTTTTTAGAATAGTGAGATACAACGAAAATGAGAGATTGATAAAAATATCGTAAAGGCCAAAGTAGAAATAAATTTCGAGATAAAAAAATTCAAAATGCTTGCAAAACCCGAGAGCCGAGAACCAAAACGCTGCTTGCAAACAAAATGTAAACATTGGCACATCGTGAACAGTGACGTCATAGCCAATCACGCAGCGTTTTCAAGTCGCGTGGTTTTCTCGTAACTTTAAACCTAATTTAATAATTATTGAACGTTTTTTTTACATTTTTGAGAACATTTTTGAAATTTATGAGCCTGAAATTATCAGAAAAATATAAAGTTGGCCGATTACCTCATGTGTGCAAATTCCTCTTTGCGGAAAGATTTCGATTTCATCGAAGGAACCAAATCGATCGGGAAAGTATTTCCGAGTATTTAGTTGAATTAAAGCGTTTGGCATCCACGTGTGACTTTGCAACTTTTCTGCAGGAAGCTCTACGGGATCGTTTCGTCTGCGGCATTCGTTGTGAAGCTACTCAAAAACGCTTGCTTGCCAAAAAGGATCTCAAGCTTGAGGATGCTTGTGAAATCGCTTTGGCGATGGAATTGGCGGAGCAAGGTGCCAGCAACATCAAAGTGACAGTACCTGCACTTTCCAATGTCAACAAAGTGAGCAAATATCAAAGTAAGTCCTATAAAAATGCTAAAAAATAATCCTCAGAAATGCTAACGCTGTGGTGCATCACACGATGCAAACAAGTGTAAATATAAAACTGCTAAATGCCATGCTTGCCACAAGATAGGTCATATGTCACCTGTGTGTAAATCTAAAGACAAAAGTGCTAATCCTTCTGCTAAAAAAGTATCAGCTAATTGTGAACAGAGTAATTCTGAAGAGTATAATCTATTTTCCATAAATGTAAATAAATTAAGTAATTATTCTAACTATATAGTTCAAGTGAAAATTTGTAACAAATTACTAGATATGGAATTAGATACTGCTGCAGATGTTAGTATAATTTCTGAAACGTGGTTAAAACAAAATTTACCACACATAGTACCTAAAAGTATACCAGTTACACTCAAAGATTATAATCAACAACCCATTGCAATAGCTGGGGAAGTGTCAGTCAGTGTTGTGTATGAAAATCAAGTGTGTGATTTACAAGCTATTGTAGTAAAAGGTGACTGACCATCCTTATTTGGAAAGGATTGGATTAGAAAATTTAAATTAAATTGGCACAAAATTTTCTCTGTACATAAAATACTTAAGGACGTGTCTGTTAAAGCTGATTCTATAAATGCATTGACAAATAAGTATAGCAAACTTTTTGAGGAAAGTTCTGAACCTATTAAACATATAAAGGCTTCATTAAAAATGAAACAAGAAACTCAACCTGTGTTTTTTAAAGCGCATCCAGTGCCATATTCTTTAAAGAGTAAAGTTGCTGAAGAAATTCTAAATTCCAAGCAGAGAGGTGTTTGGGACTTTGTGCAACATTCCAGTTGGGCAACTCCACTTGTGATTGTTCCCAAGAAAAATGGTGATGTACGTTTGTGTGGTGACTTTAAAGTTAGTGTTAACCAATTTATTGATCAAAATCAGTACCCTTTGCCAACTCAACAAGATTTATTTGCAACTTTTAATGGTGGACAGTACTTTTCAAAATTAGATTTGCGTCATGCTTATCAACAGATTGAATTAGATGAATCTTCACAAGAGTATCTTACTCTGAATACCCATCTTGGTTTAGTACGCCCTTAAGATTATTATATGGCATAAACAAAACAGTGCATCAGCAATTTTTCAGTCATCAATTGAAAAAATTCTTCAGGGTATAGAATTAGTGATTTGTTTTCAAGATGACATCCTTATTACCGGTGCCACATATGAAGAGCACCTAAGCACTCTGGAAAAAGTGTTTCAGCGATTTAGTGAATATAATGTTAAGCTCAACCTATCAAAGTGTAGTTTTTTACAAAAAAGTGTGGAATTTTTAGGCCATGTAATTGATAGCGAGGGTATTCATCCTACAGATGAGAAAGTAAAATGCATTAAGAAAATAAATGCTCCTTCAAATGTAATGGAACTAAAATCATTTTTGGGTCTTTTGAATTATTATTCAAAATTTATACTTAATCCTGCCATGCTGCTTGCTCCCCTTGACAAATTACTCCATAAGGACACTCCTTGGATGTGGTCATCAGAATGTGAAGAAACTTTTCAGAAGTGTAAAAATCTTCTTACATCAGATGCTATTTTAGTGCATTACGATGACAAATTGCCTTTGAGAGTATCCTGTGATGCTTCGCATTTGGGTCTAGGTGTTGTTTTATCCCACATCATTGACAATGATGAACGTCCAATTGCTTATGCCTCAAGAACTCTTTCCAAAGCTGAACAAAATTACTCGCAAATTGAGAAAGAAGCAGCAGCAATTATCTTTGGAATAAAGAAATTTCAGCAGTATCTCTTTGGTAGAAAATTTACATTGGTTACAGACCATCAGCCATTAATAAGTATTTTTGCACCTAACAAAGCTGTTCCTGCCATTGCAGCAGCTAGACTTCAAAGATGGGCAGTGCTGTTATCTTCTTTCAACTACAGCATTGAGTATAAAAAAGGCTCAGAACACTGCAATGCTGATGCCTTGTCACGTGCTCCTGTTGAATCTGAAATGGAAACGTCATCAGAGATATTTAAATATCATATAGTGAAGACTTACCAGTAACCAGCATCGAAATTGCAAAAGCAACTCGCAATGATGCAGTTTTAGGACAAGCTCTGAAGTATGTTCAAAATGGTTGGCCATGGAAGATAAACAATGAAGCACTTAAGCCATTTTTGTCAAGATCAACTGTCAGTTGATAATAATTGTCTTCTGTGGGGAATGAGAATCATTGTACCAGAAAAATTCAGGAAGAGATTCCTGGATCAGCTGCATGATACTCACTCAGGAATTTCAAAGATGAAAGCCATAGCTCGTAGTCGTATATGGTGGCCAAAATTGGATGAAGACATTAAAAAAGTTGCAAAATACTGTCCTGCTTGTCAGAAGAATAGCCGTTCTCCTAGCACACCACTTCAACCATGGACTTGGTCTAAACATCCTTGGGATAGAGTGCATATTAACTATGCACAGAAAGACAAGAACAACTATCTGTTACTTGTTGATAGCCACTCTAAATGGTTAGAGGTCATGCAGATGCCTGCCACGACTTCTTCACACACCATTAAAGCTCTGCAGCAGATTTTTTCCCGATATGGATTGCCATTAGAATTAGTGTCTGACAATGGTCCTCAGCTAATATCAGAAGAATTTGAATGGTTTCTGAAGTCGAATGGAATAAAACATACTCCCATTCCAACGTACCATCCACAATCTAACGGCTTAGCCGAAAGAACTGTGCAGACATTCAAAGAAGCGCTAAGCAAAATGAACAGTGATGCTACAGATCATAGCTCACTCAACAGAAAAATTTCTCGTTTCCTTATGAGCTATCGCTCAACACCTCACTCTACAACTGGACTTTCGCCTGCTGAATTGTTTTTATCTAGACAAATTCGCACACCATTAGCACTTGTACATCCCAGCACTCAGGCTCGTGTTGAACAGAACCAATGTGCTCAGAAAAAATATTATGACAGAAGCCATACTAGTAATAGAAGTTTTATGTCCGATGAAAAAGTTTTGGTTCGCTCCCATAAAAACCAAGAATGGACCAGAGGAACTTTAATCAGACCACAAGGTAATAAAACTTGGGTTGTTAACATCAACAACAAGATGTATCTTGCACATGTTGATCAGCTTCGTCATGAGTACAGTAAAGATGACCAAGAGTCTACAAACCTCGATAATTTGGTCAGGCAGAGTTGCCATAGTAATGTTGACATCTTTGAAACCATTGATGCAGATGAAAAGCCAGCAGAAATTCGCCCAGTGGAGAGGAATACTTCTACCATCCCAGGTAATCCTGAAATCTCTGAAACTGATGCTAGTGTAAGGAATGAGAAAATACCAACCACCATACATGCTGAGAACAGTCAGATGATACCACAAACGATACACCAGCTGTTGAACAAGAAAATAAAAGTGTCACAAATGTTCGTCGTAACCCACCACGCACTCGTAAGACACCTCTTCGTCTGGACTTATAAATATCTGGACATTCAAAATTTTTAAAGGGAAAGTATTGTAATATATTATTTATATTATTAATTATGTTGGCAACAGCTAACGAATTGTGGTAACTGTAACTTTAACCTACATTGGCAGATTGTATCTCGGTAATAAACATGCATGCGTGCATAGTATCTGAAGGTAACATTTTATCTTAATATTTATTCGTAATAAACCTAGAAGTTATTAAATGATGAATTATCTTAATTTATAAAAGTTAGGAGCTCGGAATTCGGGATAACAAATCTACAAAACATATAGACAAACATGTACTTCAGTAATTTTAGAAATTCAGCAACTAAGGTAGGTTAACCCTTTATCTAATGACGGTACTTATAACTACCAATCACTTTAAAACTTTATAGCACAACAACCATTACTTATATTCTGATGGTACGTCTTAGAAGCAGTCTTTTAACTCAACTTTTTCATGATAGATGACAGTAATTGTTCTAGGCTGATGAATTTTGCGAGGAAGAAAGCTATTTTCAAACGGACATTGTGTTCTTTTGCTGTCATTTTGTACACATTGCAAATCTTATCTTTTCTTTGCTATAAATATATAATATCAAACTAAAGGTAAGTGTTGTATTTTTTTTATTCATTCTGTATTGTCTTAGAATATTATTTGCCCAATCATTATAATATAACAGATTATGTAATGTGATTAACGGCCGAATTATTCCGTGGTACTTATAAGTACCACCAGTACACGTAGTGTTGGAGAAAAACTTTTTTTCATTTTGTCCATGTAATTATGTATAGTATTTCTGTTTGTTATAATGTAATTATGAAAGTGTAGTGTAGCAATATGATTTAGTATTTTTTATAGATTTCAAATATAGATCTTTTTAAAAATTATTTATTTTTTACTAACACTGTCAAGAGCATTTGAAAATGTTAGTATTGAATGTGAATTCGCTTTTGCATTGCGAATATATATATATATATATATATAATTATAATATCTTTGACAATAATTATCTAGATGAAATTATTGATTTTCATATGTTACCATAATTTAGCCTATTGGCTCATAAATCACTCTGATTAGCTTCTATATATATATACCGTAAAATCCCGATTGTAAGCCCCCCCTTTTTCAAAATCAAAAAAGGTTAAATTTGGGAGAGGGGCTTATAATCGGGATTTTTTCTAAAAATCATTTAAAAACATGTTTTTAGCATTAATTTAGAAGTAAAAAAGGGGCGAGAATCTTCTGTATTTCGGCAGATTAAAAAATAATAATAATAATAAAATAAAAATAAATTACCAACCCTAAAACCCTGACCACACCCCCCCCAAAAAAAAAATTAATTAAAAACCATTTTTTAAATATTTTTCTTTATTTCTTATTTTATTGTAACAATAAATACTATCTATCTAAAATCAATCTAAATCTGCTCTCAAATTTACTGTTTCCCCCCTTTTCCCCTTCTCCTCTGGTACCAAAAATGCATAGTTTAACCTCTATACTTTTTAATTTTTAATTTCTTTTTCAGACTTATTAAATACTCTATATTAAAATAAATAAATCCAACCTACCACCTAAATTAACCCACCTCCTAAAATCTCTGCTTCTCTCCCCCTGCTCCCCCCCCCCCAACCTTATCTCATGAAGATCCTTCTCCTCCAAACGCACCGCGTAAAATTTAAAATTGTAAAATAAAAAAAAGAGCGAGAGTCTTCCGTATTTCGGCAGATGAAAAAAAAAATAAATAAGATAAAATAAAAATAAATTCAACCCTAAAATCCTGCCCCCCCCCTCAAAAAAAAGAAAAATTTAAAAAAATCATTTTTTTAATATTTTTCTTTATTTCTTATTTTATTGTAACAACAAATAATCAATCATATAAATCTTCTCTCAAAATTACTGTTTCCCCCTTTCCCCCCCTCTGGTACCAGAAATGCATAGTTTAACCTTTATAACATTTTAATTTTAAACTTCTTTTCAGACTTATTAAATACTCTATATTAAAAATAAATAACTCCAACCTACCATCTAAATTAACCCATCCTCCTAAAATCCATGCTTCGCCCCCCCCTGCCCCCACCCTTATCTCATGAAGATCCTCTCCCTACAAATGCATCTCGTAAAATTTAAAATCTGTAAATTTGTAAAATTTAAAAAAAGGGGCGCGAATCTTCCATATTTCGGTAGATAAAAAAAATAAATTCCCCTCTATAATCATGCCCCCCCCCCCTTAAAAATAAGAAAAATTAAAAAAAATCTTTTTTTTAAATATTTTTCTTTTTTTCTTATTTTATTGTAACAACAAATAATCAATCATATAAATCTGCTCTCAAAATTACTGTTTCCCCCTTTGCCCCCCCCCCCCTCTGGTACCAAAAATGCATAGTTTAACATTTATAACATTTTTATTTTAAACTTTTTTTCAGACATTTTAAATACTCTATATTAAAAATAAATAACTCCAACCTACCATCTAAATTAACCCATGCATCTCGTAAAATTTAAAATCTGTAAAATTGTAAAATTAAAAAAAAGGGCCGAGAATCTTCCGTATTTCGGTAGATTAAAAAATAAATTTCCAACCCTAAAATCCTGCCCCCCCCCCCAAATTTTTTATTTTATTGTATAACAATAAATAATCAATAACCCAAATCTGCTCTCAAAATTACTGTTTCCCCCCTTTGGCCCCCTCTGGTACCAAAAATGCATAGTTTTCTTCTTAATTTTTTCTGTTCTATTTGTGATTTTTTCCCAGCAATATTTTAATAATGATCTACATTATACCCTCCTCCCTTCCAAAAAGTCCTCTTTATTTCCTCTGCCACTTCCCCCCCCCCCTAGTACAGACTTTAAAGTCTTTAAAAAATTTTTTTTTTTATCTATTTAGAACTTTCTTGCAACTATAATTAAATAATTATCTAAAATGCTTCTCCCCCCCCCCCCCCCCCCTCAGCACACAAACTTAAAAATCCTTTTTAAAGATTTTATGTGGTATTGTCACTTTGTAGCAACAATAAATAAATGATCATCTAACTCTCCCTTTAAAGTTCCATTCTCCATCCCCAGAAAAAGGGATGAATTTCTAGACATGGGGGGGGGAGGGCAAAGAGAAGATTTTAGTCTTTTTGTAGTTTGGCTGTTCTCACAGATGATATTTTGTTAATGGATGGGGAGTTAGTTATTTTAGAGAACATATTTATTTCAAAACATAAAACATACTCATGATTCATGGAAGAACAGCCAAACTGCAAAAAAGATGAAAATTTTTGCTTTCCTCTTACATATTTAGAAATCCACTCCTGTTCTTTGGGAAAATAGGACAGAGAAAAAATTTCAAACGGAATGATGATTTCAGATGAGTGATACTTATATGAGATGATGTAAATGAGATGAGTTACCGTACTACAAAATAAGAAATAGATCAACATTTAACAAAAAAACATATTATTAAAGATTTTAAACTACAGTCAAGTCTCTATATAACGAAATCCATTGTTCCAGTAAAAAATTCGTTATATAGAGAAATTCGTTATATAGAGAATGAGTAAAAATTCCTATTTAATGTGTAAATTTTGAACAAAAATTATTTTTTAAGTGTTGAATTAAGCATTTGAAATGTTTAGCTATAAATATTATCCTAATATTGTATTTCTTAATTACGTATTTAAATAGTTTTAAAAAAGAGAACAGACGTTTATTGAAAGCATAATAAAAATCACACAAGGAAAACTTACAGTAATTTTAGACAAAGAAATCTGTAATTTTTCGCTGTTTTGATTTCAAAATTGTTACACTCTCTAAAAAATGTTCACACTTTAGCAAGGAATGAAAAATTGTATCGGGAACATTTTCCTCCATTTGAAGTCCTCGCCTTATAAGATCAAAAGAACTCATCATTTCACTGCGTGATGTTTTTTTTCTTGTAGTATGTTTTCGTTTTCATGCTCATTGTCACTCTCACCATCATCGTTCATAACGCTGCTTAAAATATCACTGCCAGTGGGATACTACGCAATAGTGAGATTGTCATCCACTTCCAAAAAATCTGAGAGAGTAACATTTTTTTCGACATTTCCACGTTCCTTAATTAATTTCCATTTCTCTTTTAAGTCTGCTAAAGCCACATCTTCTTCGTCCTCAGAATCTGCATTATTCTCCAGTTCAGAAAAGACGGCCTTTTTAAAACAATTGTAGATTGTTTTTTCAGTTTCATCAAATCTCCAAGCTTTATAAAGTTCCGCAATGCACTTTCTAAGATTAATGATGTCTTGGGTGGAATCATTTTTTTCAATAGTTATGATCACTTCTTTAAGAATTCTTTTTAATAATGCACCTTTAGATTTTTTATTATTCCCAAGTCCATGGGCTGCAGTTTTGGTGTGCAATTGGGTGGTAAGCAAATAACCTCAACATTTTGCAGTTTTTTTCCACCGTTCTGTGAGTGAGCTGGCCAATTATCAATAAGCAAAGCAATTTTTTGGTGTTGTTTTCTCATTTGATTGTCAGCTGCTTTTAAACATTTGTCAAAAATTTAAACGCCAGAGTTTTGTTTGGGAGACACTTGTAAAAGAGACCTGTTTCGTCAGCATTGAAAATGTTTTCAGGAGTGAATTTTTTTAGAATTTCTACTACTTTAAGATTCCAGTTCTCATATGCTGTCACCGAAGCATCCGCACTTTGACCGCAGATAGTTTTCTGGGATAACCCATGTCTCTTTTGGAACTTTTCTAGCCAACCAATGCTGGCTTGGAAGTCAGAGTGCCCAAGAGATGAAGCATATTCTAGAGCCTTTTCTAAACTCATTGGTCCGAAAGTGGTAGATTCCGGTCCCTTATCCCTTTAATCCACTTAAACATTGCTTCGTCTAAGTCCTCGTATTGGCACATCCTCTTTCTTTTTCGAGCCGAACCAAGATCCGAATTCTGCTCGGTGATTGACTCTCTATTTTTTATGATTGTTGACAGAGTACTTGCCGGAATCCTAAACTTTTTTTCCACATCTTTTTTTTTCAATCCCTTATCGATTTCTTTCAAAATCTTTACTTTATCACAAAGAGTTATTCAGTTCCTAGGAGACATTTTCTGCAGAAGCAGTAAAATAAGCACAAGTTTTGTGAATCTTTCACGCTAAAGAAATTCAGAAACAATAAATATCTACTCTAACAGTAAGGGTTGTGACCTTTAGTTTGGATAGATGAAAACGTATTCTAAATGGTGACAATGATCTGCTCTCGCGGCTGCAGCTGTTGAGGGAAAATTTTCCATTCAAGAAATAGTGTGCTTGCGCTTCTTTTCCGCCCGCTTTTTTCTGGTGCGCATCAGATCACGTGTCATGCCAGTGGATCTCGCGAGCTTAAGAAGGATGTTGGAAGGTATGGGGTAGGGGGATATGAATTCGTTGGCCATTAAAGAACAAGAAGATTCAAGGTAGAAAAGTAAGATAAAAGAAAACTTAGCACTGAATGATAAATCAGGAATCATTGATAGAAAATTGATTCTATGTGATTTGGAAGCTTTTTTAAAACTGAATAAATAAAGAACATTTTATGAAAAAAATTCGTTATATGGAGATAGATAATTTGCTATATGGAGACTGTTTTTTAATGAGATCATAGGAAAAGGGGTCCGTTCCTACTAAAAATTCGTTATATAGAGAAATTCGATGTATGGAGTTTCGTTATAGAGAGACTCGACTGTATTTGCTGGGTGAGAAGACAGAGGGGGAAGAGGAATTTTTGGGAGAAAGTGGGGTAAATTAGATGATTGATTATTCATTAATATTGTTACTAAAGAGAAATAAATGCAGCAGTTTAAAAAAAATAGAGTTTTAAAGATTTTAAAATTTGTGTGTGTGTGTGAGGGGGGGGGGGGCAGACACTTTTGGAGTAGACAGAAAACGTAGGTGACAAATTAGAAGGCAATAAGTAGGACATAAAATTTCTTCACATAAGAGTTTTATAAATTTTAAACTTTGTACTCTTTGGATGAGAGGGAAATACTAATTTCGATGGAAGGAGTTTGTAATTTAGATGATTCGTTATTTACTTATTGTTAATAGAAAGCAACAAAGAGGACAGAGGATTTTTGTTATATAAATAGTTTAATTTATTTTATTTTTTGATAGGGGTTAGCTAAGTGAAAGAAGCAGACATTTTGGTGGTAAACCGATAATTGAAATGGTTGATTAGTTATTTATTGTTACTAGACAACAAAATTTTTAATAAAGATTTTAAACTTTCTATTCTGAGAGGAGAGGGAGGGAAGGAAAGAGAAGTGTAAGTTTCAGAGAGAGAGGAGTAGAGTGGAGGGTAAATTATATGATTGATTATTTACTTATTTTTACTAGAGAGCAACATGTAAAACAGTATATATTTTTTAAATAGAGTTTTAAAGATTTTTTTGCTGGGGGCAGGCAAAAGAGCGGAAGCAGACATCTTCGTGGTAGAGAGAAAATTTAAATGGCTCATTATTTATTTATTGTTAGTAAAGACAAATTGAGCATAATTTTTTTATAAAGAGTTTTAAAGATTTTAAACTTTATATGCTGAGGGAAGGGAGATTGTAGTATAGAGGATTGATTTTTTTTACTAATTGTTACATTACTAGTGAGCAGAAAGAAGTATAGAAGGATTTAAGATTCACTAGTTTTCAAACTTTTTATGTAACAGAGGGCATAGAAGGGAAACAGACATTTCATGTGAGAGGAAGGACTTTATTAACATCATATAAAAACATAAGTGGAAATCTTTCAAAAATATCAAAAGAATGAAAATTGCCTCCCTTGGATTTTTAAAATCAATTTTTTGTGCATAAATTTTTTTTGTATGTGAGAGGGGGGGGCTTATATTTGGGAATGGAAAAGAAAATCAAAATTGCTTAAAAGTGGGAGGGGTACTTACTTTCGTGGGGGGGGGGCTTACTTTCGAGATTTTACGGATATATATATTTTTTGGGGGGTGGCTTATATTCGGGAATGCAAAAGAAAACCAAAGTTGCTTAAAAGTGGGAGGGGGCTTACATTTGAGGGGGGCGCTTACTTTCGAGATTTTACGGTAATATATTTTTGTGCATAAATGAAAAAAAAATTGTTTTTATGATTATCATCAAATGTGAATTTCTAACTTTATTATGTAAAAAATAAAACTATGTCAATTTGATCATTTCTTTGTTTCCTCATGAGTGTTTTTTGGTTATTTAGCATTTTTAAGAAGTTAAATTTCATTAGAAATATCATCCGTAATTTTTTTCTATTATGAGGAAATTTATACATAGTGTACTGACGGTACTTTTAAGTACCACTTTAATTAATTAGTTCTAACAAATTAAATTTCGCACCAGGGAGATTTTTTTCTTGTATATTCTATAATTATCAATAATTATATTATAATTATATTCTATAATTATCAATAATATATATTCTATAATTATCAATAATATATTATAATTATCAATAGTTCATAATGCGGTAGATAAAGGGTTAATTAGGAGGTCAAATATTTTAGGTCATTTTGCCATATCTCAATAGAAATTATAGGTGGAATCATGAAACTCAGGATAACAAATCTACTAAAAAAATAGGTAAACACATATTTCACCGATTTTAGAAATTCAGACATTAAGGGAGGGGGGGTTAAATGGGGGTCGAATGTTTTACGCCATTTTGCCATATCTCAGTAGAAGTTATAGTTAGGAGCATGAAATTCGGGATAACAAATCCACTAAAGGATAGTTAAACATGCATTTCAGGCGATTTTAGAAATTCAACTACAAAGGGGGGTTGAATGAAGGGTAGAAAATTTTCAGTGATTTCACCTTATCACCATATTTTATCAGCAGTTTTAGAAAAAAGCGTGAAAATCAGGATAACAAATCTCCTTAATAAAATAGTTTAAAAAGTATTTCAGCGATTTTAGAAATTCGGCCACTAAGGGAGGTTAAATAGTGGGTCGAATGTTTTATGTCATTTTGCCATTTTTCAATAGAAGTTATAGGTAGAATCATGAAACTCAGGATAACAAATCTACTAAAAAATAGCTAAACACATATTTCAGGCGATTTTAGAAATTCAACTACAAAGGGGGTTCAATGAAGGGTAGAAAATTTTCGGTGATTTCACCTTACCATCATATTTTATCAGCAGTTTTAGAAAAAAGCGTGAAAATCAGGATAACAAATCTCCTTAAAAAATAGTTTAAAAAGTATTTCAGTGATTTTAGAAATTCGGCCACTAAGGGAGGTTAAATAGTGGGTCGAATGTTTTATGTCATTTTGTCATTGCTCAATAGAAATTATAGGTTGGGGCATGAATTTCGCTATAATAAATCTACTAAAGGATAGTTAAACAAGTATTTTTGGCAATTTTAGAAATTCAACTACTAAGGGGGTTAAATGGGGGGTCGATAATTTTTATGATTTCACCTTTTCACCACCATATCTCATCAGTAGTTTTAGTTAAAAGCATGAAATTTAGGATAGCAAATCTACTAGAAGATAGTTAAACATATATTTCACAGATTTTAAAAATTCACACCCTAAGGGGGTTAAATGGGTGGATCGAAAGTTTTAGGTTATTTCGTCTTTTTGCCATATATCAGCAGCAATTTTCGGTAGGAGCATGAAATTTGGGTTAACACATCTACTAAAGAATAGTTAAACATGTATTTAGAGCAATTTTAGAAATTCGACCTCTAAAGGGGTTAAATAGGGGTCGAATGTTTTAGGACATTTCACTTTTTTGCCATATCTCAACAGCAGTTTTAGTTAAAAGCGTGAAATTCAGGATAAGAAATCTATTAGAAGATAGTTAAACACGTATTTCAGGCAATTTTAGAAATTCACCCTCTAAAGAGGATAAATGGGAGGAGGGGGTCAAAAGGTTTAGGTCATTTCGCCTTTAGGTCCTATCTCAGCAGCAGTTTTATGTATTACTAGCCGGTCGCTTCCGAGTGGGGCCCCAGATGCATAGTGCAGTATACTGCCCTGACTTCGCTAGGGGCTCAGAAAGTGCATTTTACATGCAACCAGAAAAATATAAATAAAATACTTTAAATTAAAAGTATACGAAAATAACTAATAAGAATATAAAAAAGCACTTAAATAAAGACTTCGCGACATAAATATTTTTTTTCATGAACCCCTGACAAAGTAATACTGGGCCCTACCCGTGATTATCTAGGGGTGGGGCCCAAGTAGAACTTTGTATCTGGGCCCCACACGGAAGTGACCAGCTAGTTACTTAAATATATAAAAAAGCCATAACTTGTAGAACAGTAGTAAAATCTGCCAAATCGTGGTGATAAACACATTTTTCGGGTAGCTTAGAAAAATCTGGTTATTTATGGCAATCATTTTTTCCTATTTTCTCTCTTAAATAGAAGCAGAGATATTTTGTGTTGAGCATGCTAAACTAGATTTTTAGAGCTTTCTGTGATGTAATTTCAGGTGACATGCAATGAACATGTTTGCACTTACAAAGACTATTCTTGGTTAAAATTTAATAAAAGCCTCAAACAGATTATATAGCCACTATAGAATTCCCTTGCAAAGGTATTCACCCTCTAGGATTATTTATTTTCACATATACTTAATACTACTAAGTAAGAGTCAGATATTGTAATGGAATGGTGTTTATATCTGTCACACTGACTTTATAAGATCAAATTTCGTGTGTAGAAAGATTTTTTTTATATTATTTATTAGTGTTATAAATATCTGCTTGTGGCTTTACGATGTTAAAATTTCATGAATCTTAAATTTCCTTTTCTAACTGAATGGTTTTTTTTTGTTAAAATTATTATAGAGAATCATTTATTAACTAGATAAGCATAACTTAATTAGATAAGCATAAATTAGGATAATAGAAAATGCAAAAAGTAATATCTAACTTTCACAATGCAGACTATTTTTTACTTTTGCCTTGCAAGCTTCTGGCCACTGACTCAGTACTCCTATTATATAATAGAGCTCAGTGAAATACATAAGAATTTATTTTTTTTCCTATATGCAACCACTGAGCTCCATCTATAGAATGAGCTCAGTGGTAGAATCACACCAAGAGAAATCAGTGTGACACCATATCAAATATGTTATCTATTTTTACTTTCTTCTATCTATAATAGAAGAAAATATTATAGTACCCAAAAAATTTTTTCAACATGCGGTTTTTGAAAGATTTACACGGTTTAGGGATTAGAGATTCCAAAATACATGTTTTTACAAAATATTTCTCTGTCCGTGTGTTTGTTTTCTTTCTATCATAGAACAGTGTATGAAGTTATGCATAGAATTGAACCCAATTTTATTAATAGGTTTTTGGCTATGGCCAGCAGTTACCTTTTGAATTTGGTTAAATTCTGGCGGAAGGGGGCACTGTAATAGCCACTTAAAGATTTCAAATTCAAACATATGTTCATAAAAATTAGAAATATTAAAAGTTTCTTTGTTAAATGTCCGACCTTGATACAAGAATTCCAGAGCAGATTTTGTTTTGCCTCTATGTTAAAAAATGCCTGATATATCAGTTTAAATATTTTAATATAATATATAAATCAGTTCAATTTAATATATAAATCAGTTGATATACCAGTTTAAAATTTTAAAGTGGCTGAAATTTTGAAACAAAACAGCAGGATTCTTCCATAAAAGAGTTTAATTTATGAATTTTAATGAACGTGCTTTCTCTGAAATTTTCTTCAGTTGTTGTAACATTTGTTCCAATTCTTATAACATTTGTTTCAATTCTTATATGCTTAACACTATATATTAATATCCGCCTGCATCAAATTCTTTGTCAAGATTGGCAATACTTGGTCAAATATTTCCAATGTTGGCAACAATAATAGGTGGTCATAAATGAAGCCAACCTCATTATAACTGACTAATTTGCAAAAATTCTGATTCAAATTTTATATGTTGACAAAAAAATATGTTGACATGAAATGGCAATGAATCTTCTGTTATCGGGTTCAGTGCATTCTAGCTTAATGTTATCCAGTAATATTAGCTAAAATTCCAAGACCAAGGAATAGGTAGGCTATCATTTCAAACTGGTTTAGGCCAGAAGGAGTTTTTATAGTCATGCAACAAGAAGGTGCTTTGCATCCATATAACCCGATGATTTGCAAGCAGCTGACATACAACAAAATAATGAAAAATATAGATTTTATTGGTGATGTGATAGCAAATTGTGAAGTATTAATAATTATGAGATAAAAGAAAATTTGGGATTGGCACATCTGACTAGTTTCTTCTTTTTTTTTAGTAATTTGTTACATTTTCATATTTTATATTTTAGGTTATATATTTTTTTTTGCGTCTTTCAGTAATTACATTGATACATTTTTGTTATAGTGGCCCCCAAGGAATTGAGAAATGACAGAGATATACTGCCAAATTATCTTGTAAAATCTCATCAAGTGGTTTGCAGTCCTAAAAAACTAGCACTTGTTTATGCTATCGTCATATTGCTTTTATTGTTGATATTCCAGAGCATTTTTAGATATTTTTAATGGAATGTTGTATTGTTTTTCTTTAATTGTCTGCATTTATTTTCATAAATATGGAAAAAAAATCTTAGATTCATCTAATACTGAGATAGTTACAATTTCATTTTTTTTCAAAAGAGAAGGCATTTATCGAAGAAACTATGTGAAAATGGCCATGATATCAAACTGTATGTTACTAATGAGGAAGTTACGTGGAGATGCAATGTAGAAAGTAGTTAAAAAAAAAGCTTCTGTGTTCGAAATTAGTTTCATGATTCAAAAATACTGTAATTGCTTTAAACTTTATGTACTATTATGTAATAGAGCAGAGGAATTATCATTCATAAAATGGTGTAAGAAACAACCATATATGGTTGAAAATGTGATGCTTAATTGGAATAATTACACGAGAACAGTGTTTCTTACACATAGAAGGTTATAACTATGTAATTGTTAAAACATATTTTTTTTAAATTTAAATTTTAGTTATTATTCATTAAAATTAATTATAACTTGTAAAATTTAGCATATTCTTATTAACATAAAAAATTATGTTATTCAATTTAATGATATTTATTTTTATATCTCTAATATGCATGCATGCTTCACAAGTTTGACAAAATTGACTGCAACTTGGCATATTAATTGTAATTCTAGGGGCTGCTAAAACAAAGAAGTAGTATTATTTTTTATCACTAACTTTTATTTAGCATAGATTATGGAACACTTCCAGAAAACTTTAATAAAACTTTGCTGTTTAAGAAGGTAAATAAGATACACATAATACATTTAAAAACAGTATTTAACAATTATCATCCACAGATAGAAAAGTACTCCAATTCTTTTGTGCAGCCCTGTATTTGATCTATACATTTGTACATATACTACACTGTGTGTGAAACTTTAGTTTCTCAAGAAGGGGTATAAGGTTGAAAATCGACCTTCGGCAAATTTTGTCAACAGATGGAAACAAACTTGAATTTTTTATATACACCATGTAGTATGCAAAAATTTGGTTAAATCAAAAAACACATAGCATAACAGAAAACACATTCCCAGCAATCGAATACAGTATCCAATTTATTTCGTTTACCCTGTAAATGAACGATAAATGCTATGTACATCATATTCTACAGCAAGTATCTTGTTTTAAACTTCAATATTTTTTATCAATTTTATTATATTTGAAAGAGTGTGCAACATCATTAAAATATACTGCAAACAGCTTTTCCCCATAGAGCAGGAGTTCCCAAACTTTTAGACCGACATACCACTAAATCAAAGTTCCTGGTGGTAACCAGGTAACAAACATAAAGCTAATATAGAAAAACCTGTAAAAAAGAACCTGTCCCAAATGAAATATATCTCCGGTCTTTTACATTTCCATCTTAGCAGGTTTTATTGTATATAAAAATGAATGATTACATTACTAAATTGGTACTTAGATTGACTTTTTTATAATAACATTTAAGTAAAAAGTAGTATCGTCATGTAATTTTAATAATGCATACAATATCAAAATACATTGTTTTGGTATAGGAAAAAAGCTACACTACTTAATGATATATTGGCGTCCACTGATTCATATACTTTTATAGTAGGCTGATTGCACTAATTTGCTTCTATCGCTAATAAGAATTGTGGGCTGGCTTTATGAAGCACACCTTCCTCATGTCTGGCTCAATATTAGGTGGTTTTATTCAAAAGTCAGATTCGATGTTTAGTTTATTCATGTATTTGTTTTTCGTATAAAGGAGGAGGAAAAAGAACACTCACAGAGATATGTTGTGCTACACACAAGCGGACTTTGAAGATATCAGACGGTACTCTGATATTCTCGTCAACAAAAATTCTGTTGCATTCATCCTATTGAATCTAGACCCCAGTAATCCATCACTGTCGAAAATGTGATTGAAATTGTGAAATAAAAACCAGGTATCGCTGCTAATTCACACTTCTCGCTGGTAAAATAAAGTGATATGACTTCAGAGTTGTGACTGAACCACTGATGAAGTGAGTAATGTATTTGTGTAAGTTTTAAAAAATAATTTATTGTTTCATATTGCCTTTCATTTGAAATATGATACCTGCGAAAAACTTGAAATTATGCCAGGGTTCTTAAAATCACAGGAGAGCTGAATAAATACACTTCTTTCCTCTCTAGTGAGATACAGTGGCAGGAGGGCTCAAATGAGAAACGAATTTCTTATCCAAAACGTAGGTAGCGCATTTAGCATAGGCTCAATACAACTGTATTAATAATCTGCCTATTTTTAAATGTGACAATAATGTTGCACAGTAGGCAAACAGTTGCAAGTTTCTTTTTACATTTATATATATACTACCTCAATAGTACAATGCTTTATCTCAAATCCGCACTGTATATGACCACTGTTTTTGTTTGATTTCAGATTACGATTTTAAATAACCTTACTGTGTTTAAAACTGATTTCAATGAAATAGAAAGAAATTATGACACATTTTGTACAAGAGAAGAACAATATTTCAATCAACAGACTGAATTAATTTATGAATTTTGTTTGAAATAAAACTTTTATTTCAACACCTCCTAGAAGTTCTTCTAGTACAGAAAACAACGTGTTATAAATTACACTTGGAATTTTGTTTAGTTTTAACTCCTCCTACTCACACAAGTTCCTCCTACTTCCAAACATCCTGACTTTACCTTAAGAAAATTCAATTTATAAAGCACAGTTCTTCTTATAATTAATTCTCATTAATTTTAAAATTAGGTTTTTATTAAAAAATTCAATTTTTATCCATATAAATCTAATAATTACGTTCTTAACTCTGGAAAACTGGTTGTATCATAAGCGGTGTGTCTGAATTTCAGCAAGTCTGTTATAACAAACATATCTCGTTACAAAAAAAATAGAAAAAGTGTTTACAGATCCTAAATCACATTCTAAAAAAAAAAAAAATCTAGGTTAATAAAGACAAGCCCTTTTTGATTCCATAATAATATGCTGCATTCTGTAATTTATTCTACGTACCAGTATCGAACTTCTGTGTACCAGTAGCAAGAGCTTTGCATACCAGTACTGGTATGCATACCATAGTTTGGAAAGCCAAGCCATAGATCATTATGTAATGAGATTCTTTTGTGTTGCACATAAATGAATAATAAATGCTTTGCACCTGATATTCTACACAATGCATGTTTTATTGCACTTGACACATGAATATAAATTTCGTTATGTTTGAAAGGGTGTAACATCATTAAAACACTTCAAATGATTTTTTCCCATTGGCCGTAATATAACACTACTTTTGAATGTCCCTCTAAAGGCAGTGCTACACACTTAATTCTCAATAGCGATCAATCTATAGTAAATGCTGAAAACAGAAAGTTATAGGGCAATCCTGGTTTTTTATGCATGAACACAACCAGACAAATCAAAGCAATAAACCATACTTTTCGAGTATGTTGGAATGTAAAAAAACATATTTGAAAATTGCTCAATTTATTGTACTCCCTCCATTTCTAGTCAAATGTGTGGCACCTAAAGCGATTCCTTTACAATTATTGTAACACTTGCTTTATATTTCTCTTTAAATATTAATTCTTTTTAATTAAATATAATTGCTGCATTATTTTTTATCCCTTCATAGTTCCAATTTTAGTTTCTATTCAGTATTTTTTTTTTAAATATGCTTTAAGGATGTGTTGTTCCATGTAAATATGTTTTTTCTTTCCTTCATAATGCATAAGATTTATTTTGTATTTATTACTATACTATACTATGTAATTTATATTGTTTAATCTAATTATCTATATTATTTAATCTGAATAAAATATACTTAATTATATAATCTTTTTTTAATGTACAATTCATATTCATACTTATTCATTTTTACTGTTATTTTCTTTTAATATATGTATTTTATTTTATTATTAACATTTATTTTGTGTTTATGTCTTTTTTTCTCAATAATTTATCAGTATTTCTTTTTCTTCTTAATAAAATTTATGGAAAATTCATATGAAAAATTGGCAATACATTTCAGCTATTAAAAGAAAGTATTCCACAGGGGCATATGGAGTACCTTTGATAATGTTATCAAAAGTGCACCATGCCTTTAGTTGCTTTATCTTTGCTATTTTTATTTTGCTTTGTTAATATGAAAAAAAACATTGTTATAACATATAAAGTAGTATAAACTTGTGGAATCGCCTGCATTTGAAGAATTCTTACCAGCAGATATTCCTGGAGAAACTAGCACAGAGCCAGTAATATATGAGTTAGTGACTAGAAATAAAACTTTCCAACCCGAGCAAAATCAGTCAATTTCAACTTGTGAGCAAGTGCAACCATTTCCAAAATCTGAGCAGCATAAATTAAAGAAAGGGAAATGAAAGAAAATAAAACAAGAGTATTGACAGATATTCTTGTCATAAATCATATTGGAATTAAGACACTGGAAACAGAAGCTAAAAAACATCTGTCAGTGCTTGAAATTCAAATTTTCTGAGGAGGAGAGACCTCCCAACATTTATATATGGAAGGGAGTTGAATAGTTTGGAAGGAGGCAAAAATTCTTTAAACCCCACTACCATTTTACATGCTATATGAAGAATTACATTAATACAGGTATAACAAAATACCATTAAAAATTTTTAATCGACAACTCAGAATAATTATGCAAAATGTTTATTTTTATTTTTAAAAAGGTAGAAAGAGCAACTTTTATAACTTTGGAAAATATCGGAAATTTATGATTATGCTGTCTTAATTTTTTTTTTCCAGAATACTTTTTTAAATCTGATGTGCTTTCATTTTTAATTACTTGCATGAACAGTGCATATTTGGGGGTAGTGGAAATAATTGTGTTAAAATTAATCGTGTGTTTCATCAATCTGTCGAAAGAAGATTAAATGAAATTGCCAGTCAGTCACGGTAAATATCTCACAATTTGTCAATTAGTTGTGGAAGAAAATGACAAATTCATCAATCTGTTGTGGATAAATCACCACAAATTTCATCAATTGGTCGCGGGAAAAATTATCACAAATTTCGTTGATCGTCATTTCAAAAAGCAAAATTGTTCCAAAAATGGTAAAATTTTTTGGGCGGGAAACTCCTACCAACAATATTCTTTTTTGTAGATTTCAATACTTTGCACGCGAATCCCGGATCCCGTCCTGAAGAAGTTTACAAACTGTACCTCTAGCTCTGTGCTTGAAAGTTTTAAACAGCAAAAAAATAAACTATGTTTCCTGTCAAGAAAATACCAAATTTACAGTAAAGTTCAGATACAGAAGATTCAGTTCATGATGATTCTGACACTTTAGACAATCCAGAAGTCTTTGTAACTTATGATCTTACTGTTTTAACTGAACTAAAAGTCAATGACTATGTTTTAGTTAAATTTACAATGAAGAAAACTTGCAGGCATTGTATTTGAATTATTGAGAAGAAAGAATTGGATTTTAAAATCCAATTTTTAAAGAAAATAGATGATGTATGGAAGTTTTATTTGCCAGACATTTCAGATGTAAGCCTGGTGGGCTTTGACAACATTGTTCTAAAATTGCTTTCTCCATGACTTAACTATTCGGACAATTGCTGCAATGAAATTTCCTATAAACTTGTCTAAATATGCAATCCTAGAAATGGTGCAATTAGCATTCTATGAACATTATAAATACCCTTAATAGGCATTTCATAGGCTTTGCACTGTTTTAACTGAACTAATGACTACATTTTAGTTAAATTTACAACAAAGAAAACTTGCAGGCATTGTGTTTGAATTATTGAGAAGAAAGACTTGGATTTTAAAATCCCATTTTTAAAGAAAATAGATCATGTATGAAAGTTTTATATTCCAGATATAAGCCTGGTGGACTTTGACGACATTGTTCTTAAATGGTTGTCTCCATCATGAAACTATTCAGGCAATTGCTGCAATGACATTTCCTATAAACTTGTCCAAATAAACAATCCTATAAATGATGCATTTAACATTTTTTGAAAATTATAAATATCCTTAAGCATGCCTAAATTCGTTTCATAGGCTTTGCAGATATTAGTAGCAATGATTGGATTTTATTTTGTATGATTCATCAAAAATGTTTTTGATTTCTGGTTCTTTTTCTCACTGTAAATATTAATTTTAAAACCACAAATATAAATGAGATTCGGGGGTGAGAACAGCTAAACTGCGAAAAAGAGGAATTTTTTGCTTTCCTCTCACACATTTAGAAATCCCCAGCCCTTTGGAAAGGAAAGGACAGAGCAGAAATTTCAAATGGATGAAGATTTTAGGTGAGTGATGTACTTATATGAGATGATGCAGATGAGATTTTAGATGAGTCACCTTACAAAATAAGAAATAGGGCAAACTTTAAAAAATATATTATATTAAAAATTTTAAACTATTTGCTGGGTGGGAGAGAGTGGCACTTTTGGAAAAAGGATGATAATTTAGATGACTGATTATTCATTTATTGTTACTAGAGAGCAACAAATACAACAGATTTTTATTTAATTAGAGGTTTAGAGATTTTTAATTTTGTATGCTAGAGGGAGGAGGCAGGCATTTTTGTTGTAGAGTGATAATTTAGGTCGCAGATTATAGATTTATTTTTCCTAGAAAGAAAAAAATAGGACAGAAGATTTCTTTAAATAAGAGATTTAAAATTTTTAAACTTTGGATTCTGGAGAAATGACAAGGAAACATGCATTTTGAAAGAAGGTTGTTTGTAATTTATATTTGATAATTACTTATTCTTAATTACTTATTTTTAATAGAGAGCAATAAATAGGACAGAAGATTTACTATAGTGTTTTAAAGATTTTCTTTTTTTATTTTCTAGAGTGTTGCGAAGGAGCGAAACAGACATTTTGGGGGTAAAGTATAGGTGCAGATTCTCAAAATTTGTCAAAAAAAATGAAAAAAATGAGGAGTTTACAATTAAATTTTACAGCAAGCATGCTATTTTATGAGATTCCAGAATGATATTGTTTAAGATATACAAGATAACCCAACATCATATATTTTGCAATGGATGTATGCAAAAAAATAAAATAAAATTTGTACATAACAGAATTGAATTTAAAGAATAAAATACATAATCACTATTTTCGATAATTTTAATTATGAATTTAACTATATGTGAACAAAGAATCCAGAATGACATTTGCAGTGATGGTTTCAGAGATAGAGACCATTAAAAGCATACACACAAACAAATGACAATGAAATACTTTATATCACTTTTAAATTATCAGACACAGAGATTTGTAGTTCTTATTATAAAATGCAATATATATTGTTTCAAGAATTCTGCTTATTATTTAATATTAGATAATCCAACATCATATATTTTGCAATGGATGTATGCAGAAAATATTTATAACTGAATTGAATTTACAGAATATTATTATTTTTAAGAAAGGAAAATAACACTGGGAAATATAGCAATAGTAAACAAGTGATATAAATGTCCATTACAAAAGCACATTGAAACTTGATAATTTTTAAAAGAATAAATTTGTTCTATGGTGAAACAAAGATGTACAATGGATAACATTTATGGTTTATACAATTTTAAGCTTTACTAAACAATTGTATTATTTAATACTCCATCCCATTTTCCCATTATTTACAAGAAGTTAAAGAAAACTACAGATCAACATAAAGTTAAAAAATATGGTGACATTTTATATAATTAACTTAACAATTTTTTAAACAATCCATTCCATTTTTTAAAATTGCTTTAAATGAAAAAAATTCTAGAAATCATACTTTGCATTCTCATTCATTTATTGACAAGAATAAAGGAATTTTTTTTCAAATTATGATTTTTTTTTTCACTTTCGAAAATTCAAATGAAAAAAAAAACATAATTTAACATTGGTTCTAGAGATATATATTTTCTTCAATATTTCTAACTGAAAAAAAAAACAATCAAAAGTTATATTATTCTGAGTGAATGAGCAGATAATTCTTTGAACTACAGAAGATTTTAATTGATTTGAAGAAAATTGAGAAAATATCAATTTTAATGTAATTTGTTCTTAAAAGTACGAGTCATTGAAATACAGCACTGAAGAGAAAACACAGTTTCAACTGTCCATTAAAAAAAGCATGGATTTGAAATAACTTGTTTTGACTGAAAATAATTATTTGCAAAGAATTTATTACTAATAGATATGAAGTAAAAAAAAAAAATTAGCAGAAGAAAAAAAAGTTAATTTATTCCTTCAGCAAATGAGCTAAACAGGTGTTATACAAAAAAAAATATCTATAAGTTTTTAATAATTTTATTTTTTAAAAGATAATGCAAGCCAAACTTTTTCATATATATATTTATATTTAATGAAAACTAAAACAGAATAATAAATGACATTTACAAAAATCTAACATTATATATAATTAAAATTAAAAAAAAAATTATAGCATCATATACAGGAAAGAATTGTACATGAATCGTGTCTTTACAACTCAGAAAAGAAAACAGTTGAAAATGAAATTGTGAATGTCACTATGTAAATGATCAAAGAGCATGGAGTGTTTTTGTCTGGTTTCAAGTATAGTGTACATGCATGCATTATTGCACTTTATGCCTGTAAAGTTTTTTTTTTTGCAGCAATGTTTCAGAATGAATCACAGATCACAGTTTACATTAGCCTTTCAGAAACTTTCCTTCAACATGTATTGAAGTTCTTTGGCTATATACAGTTTTTTCAAATCTTTAGCATAATAACTTCTAACGAACATATTATTGATAAACGTTTTTATATTCTTTTTAAGCTTGAATAACCTCCACCGAACATTTTATTGATAAAAATTTTTGCATTTTATAAAAAAGCATACATACACATATAAATTTTATAATTACATAAATAACTCAAAAAAAAATAAATAATTAGCTTTACTAGATTTAAAAAATGAATTGGGTCAAGGATCTCCTAGGCACTAAGTGCGATTGAAACTGTCGCGCATTTCTAAGAAGAGCTCTGGTCTTAAAAGATGTTTTTTAGTGATCTCAATTGTGTAAATGACTTTGGACAAATTGTACATAAATAACATTTTTCTCCTGTATGTGTTAACCTGTAAGCACACACGCTGGGGTAAAATTCATCCGTCACATTTTTCCCTCGAAAAAGGGGAGAGAGTTTTTGAGGACATTTCAGACCTGTCTTGTACTTTTCAAGATAAAGGTCAAGAAGGGGTGGGTGAAGAAATATCTTTTTTTTGTCTATTAAGAGAGAAAAATATCCTATGGGAGGAAATACTTTCTCTGTTAGAAAGTATTCATTTCTTTCTGTGTTAGAAGGAGAGAAAGTAATTAATATAATAGTATTATCCACCTATTGGAGTAAAAGCTCTCGAACATGTACGAATGTTTCATTTCAACAACACAGTACGAGTAGAGGACGTTTGTTTTTGAAAGAGAACAACATGGAGTTTGATTCCATATGGTAACAAGAAAGGAAAATATGTTCGTGTTATATCTTCCATGCATTGTAGAGCTAATATAGATCTACTATCAGACAACCAGAAATCACCCCTTCTATAATTAAAAAAAATGGAGCTTACACATTCAATGAACAATGTGATACATACTCAGTTTCACAGAAATGTAAACATTGGCTTTTGACACATTTTTTGGAATGATGAATGTAAGTGCTATAAATGCTTACATTGCATACTGTTGAAGCAATGAATCGGAGATTGGGCTCAATTGACGAAACTTTCTGTAAGGGCTTTCTTTCTGTGGAACTGGTGAAGAAGCATCTTGCTGCTCAATCAAATATTCCATCACTTTTTAAATAACATCATAATGGAATTAAAAGTTTGTCTGGCATTGGCATTTAAGAGGATGAGGACAGTGAGAAATTTCACAAACAGACACAAGGGCGATGTGATATTTGTCCATGAAAAGAAGATGTGAAAAATTTGTTGTCATATTCGAAATATAATCGTTTATTATGTAAAAAATACTGTATTAATGAAATGTAAATAATCTGAAAACAATAAAATGGATTAATTGCTACATATACATTTTAAGATAATGTGATACGGATTTTTCATTAATATTCTGAAAATGCTAAGTAATAATGTGCTAAAATTGAAAGATAAAATATGTATATTTCAACAATTTACTCAAAAACTTCTAATGAAAGAGTGGCATAAACACTACTTGTATAATATTGATAAAATGATATTGGATGTAATAAGTATCAATTTTGTGAAATAATTCCAGTTTTAAGTTGTAAAATAAATTGTTTGCATATGTATAGCATATTTTCTAAAAAGCATGATTTTTGCAGAAATTGCAACAAAATCTCTAAATATATATATATATATAGAAAATACGATTATTTCCTTAAACAGAAGTAAAACTGTTGCATTTTACAATATACGTCACCAGATCTGTTTTAAAATGTATTTAGTCAAAAATATAACGGGGGAAAATGGGTGAGATTTACCCATGCATGTGCTAAAGTTGCAAAAATGAATATGTGTGCGTATGGGGATTTTTTTAGTATTCCTTCCAGACCATGCACATACTTTTGGACAAGCTTTACATTTATAAGATTTCTCTCCATTTTTATTAAATAATTTTAAATTTATTTTAAAATTGATTACAACATATATTAAAATTAATTAATATACAAATTTTTTGTTAATTAAGTTAAAAAACTCAAATTATTTTTAGGATTTTTTCCGGCATGTGTTAAAAGATGTTTTTTAGATCTCCTGGTTGTGCAAATGGCATTGGAATAACCCAACAATTATAAGGTTTCTCACCCTTATGTGTTAAACGATGTTGTTTTAATGTTCCTGATTCTGTAAATGAATTTGAACAAACTTTACATTTATAGGGTTTCTCTCCTGTATTTGTTAAAAGATGTGTTTTTTTATCTCCTGATCGCGCAAATGACATTGGACAAATCTAATATTTATAAGGTTTCTCTGCTCTATGGGTCGAAAGATGTCCTTTTAGTGTTCCTGATTGTGCAAATGATTTTGAATTAATTTTGCATTTATGAGGTTTTTCTCCTGTAAATTATAAAAGACGTTTTATTAGTGCTTCTGATTCTGTAAATGACTTTGATCAAATTTTACATTGCAGGGCAGGATGGCAGATTTGTGCTAAAATTTAGAAATTATGCCCAAAAGTACACTATGAGCTTTTGGCTCCCACCCAAAGAATGTTATCATATGCTAGAAAATTTATTTTTTCGAACGATGATGAACTACTGTGACCTACCGACGAATTTCGTAATATTTTCCCGCGACACATGTCATTGTATTCTTTCTGTGATAGAAAAATGAATTTTGTAATTCTTTTTCCCACGACCGATCGATACATGTCATGGTATTTGTACTGTGACAGAACAAAGAATTTTGCAATTCTTTTTCCCGTGACTGACTGACTAATTGCGCGGCTTCTCGCGACAGATTGACAAAATTCACGATATTTTCTCCTGTGTATGACTAAAAATTTTCTAGATACTTTATGGCGATCAACAGGCAAATTTTGCAATATTGTACCAGGATCATTTACGAACTTCTTAAAACTTCCAGTGACTGATTAACAAATTTTGCAATATTTTCCCGCAACCAAGATGAATTTTGCAATCTTTTTGCCACAATATTTCTATGAAATTTGATTTTCCCGTGAGTGCTGGACGAATTTCGTTATTCCCCCCCCCCCCCCAATACTGACTGACAAATTTCTCGATTTTTTAACAGCTGATTGATGAATTTCCCGATTTCTTCCCTTGACCAGAAGTAAAGTTCTAAAAGGTCAGTAAGGGCCACCAGAAGCTGCGTTCTCCCAAACTGATCTAAACTCTGCAGTAAAGAAAAATAAGATTAGAAGAGCTGCAAAGATCTTGTAGTGGACATGAAAAAAAAAATGAACTACAAGGAAACACAAAACTAGTTGATCCTTACAATTCACAGAAATTAGGACTTGACAATTTATAGTTAATATACATTTCTTGTGTAATAGAAGAAATGCATCGACGGCTTCCGTTTCAAATTTTGGATATGGGTTTAAAATATGAATGCATCGTACCTATTTAAATATACCAGGGATTCTGCTTTTGGCTTTCTTTCTCGAGCGCATAAACACTAATTTCTAATAATTTCCAAAGTTATAAAAGTTACTCTTGTGCTGCCTGTCATGAGTGTACCAATACTGAAAGAGGTTTCAGTGCTCAAAATACAATAAAATCTAAATTCAGAAATTCTTTTAACAACCCAATAGTAAATGACTCATAACATTTGGCGAAAATTGAAAAATAGATATTGCATAACAGCTTAATTTTCTTCCTTTCTAAAAATTAATATATATATATATATATATATATTGGATAGTTATTCAGGATTGTTGATTTAAGTTTTTTCAATGGTATTTCGTCATGTCTATAATTGTAACTCGTCAAAAAGCATGTAAAATAATAGTAAGGTTTAAAGATTTTTCTCCCCACCCAAACAGCTCAATTCCCCCCTATTTATAAATGTTGAGAGGGAGTCTTTCCTCCTATGAAAAAATGAATTTCGCGACCTGCATTTACAAGGTTTCTCTTCTGTAAGCGTTAAAAGATGTCTTTTTAGTGTTCTTATCGTGTAAATGACATTGGAGACGTTTAACATTTATAAGGTTGTCCTCCTGTATGTGTTAAAATATGTCTTTTTAGATCTCTTGATTGTGTAAATGACTTTGAACAAACTTCACATATATAAGGTTTCTCTCCTGTATGTGTTAAAAGATGTCTTTTTAGTACTTGTAATATTCTAAAAGACATTGGACACATTTCACATTTATAAGGTTTCTCTCCTGTATGTGTTAAAAGATGGTTTTTTAATGTTCTTGATTGTGTAAATGATTTTGTACACATTTCACATTTATAAGGTTTCTCTCCTGTATGTGTTAAAAAATGTTTTTTTAGTGTTCCCGATTCTGCAAATGACTTTGTACAAATTTCACATTTATAAGGTTTCTCTCTTGTATGTGTTAAAAGATGTTGTTTTTGTTGTCCTAATCGTGCAAATGACATTGTACAAACCTCACATTTATAAGGTTTCTCTCTTGTATGTGTTAAAAGATGTTGTTTTAGTTGTCCTGATTGTGTAAATGACTTTGGACAAACTTCACATTTATAAGGTTTTTCTCCAGTATGAATTAGAAGATGTTTTTTTAGTGCTCCTGATTCTGTAAATGACGTTGAACAAACTTCACATTTCTTAGGTTTCTCACCTGTATGTGCTAAAATATGTCTTCTTAGATCTCCTGATTTTACAAATAACTTTGAACAAACTTCACATTTATAAGGTTTCCCTCCAGTATGTGCTAAAAGATGTTGTTTTATTTGTCCATAATGTGTAAATGACTTTGTACAAACTTCACATTTATACGGCTTTATCACATTTCTATGTATAGAAATAATTTTTGACATTTTTCACATTTATAAGGATTCTCTCCCATATGGATGCAGAGAAGCTGACTAATAGTTTGTCTCCATGAAAAGGTTTTCCAACGTTCAGTTCAAGCATATGCTTTCTCCCCAGTATGTATTATACTATGTCTTTTAAGATTGATCCTCTGCACAAATGATTTTGGACACATTTAACAGGCCTCTCTTCCTTATGGATATGGAGATACTGGTTGATATATCTTTTTCTCTGAAAATGCTTTTTGACATTCAGGATAAATATAAGGTTTTTCTCCAATGTGAGTGAAAATATGATGTTTAAATCTGCTTTTCATTTAAAACTTCTTTCCCATGTATGACAGTTGTAATTTTTTTCTGTGATCAATTTCGACTAAAATATTATTTTCTGCTTTCTATGTAGAATGGGTTAAAACCTAATTTCTGTACGTTCACTTTATTTGAAAATAATTTGTAATATAGATTATAAATCCATAATTTTTTTGGAATTCGATATGATTACATTTCTATCTGATTTGTTTAAAAGTGATGCATTTATTCTGTTACTTAGGTTGTTATTTTTTGTAAGTTTCATATATAGTCTTCCATACCAAAAAACAAGAGTTTATTCAATTTGATTTAGCTCTCAAAAAATTATCTTTCAGGTTAAATTGTACAATAGTGGTATAAACCTATTAGTAGTACTTTTATGTTTCCGTGGATTATTTTTTGTCCTAACACACTATTTTTCTCATATGATTATTGATGGAATGTTATTATGATGCTAATGAACAAATGTTACGAAAAAGAACATTAAACACTATTTATTTTACAATGCTGACATATTGAGCAAAGAAAAGCTTCTTTAATAATTTACCTAAATCTTCTTTACCTTCCTCCATCCTTTTATATAAATGTATAAACGATTTGCAAGGTTAACTTTTAAAAACCTGAAAGTAGACAAAAAGAAAAATTTTAAAAATGCACAATCATTATATTATAGCGTTCATATATACATTACGACTTTTGCTACATATAATGTACTAAGAATTCTGGATCATATGTACCAGAAAATCTGATTAGAATATTTTGACTTATTTAATGACAGAATTTTTGCAATTAAACTAAACAAAAATTTATTTTCTTGAGTACCAGTAATAGAATATTAAGAATACTGTGAAGACCACTCACTGAAAAGGGCTAAAAGGAAAAAGAATTGAAAAAATATCTTACTTTATTTGTAATGCTTTTTATTCATTCAAATGGATTTTAAATAAAATTTACCAGAATGTTAAAAATATACTTCAAAAATCTTTCGTCCTAAATATCTTTTAGTTTGTTTTGAAAATAATTTTAACACAGTGTTTAAAAAAAGTTATGCACCTTAATACTTAACATAAAAAAAAATGCTTATATTAATCATTCAACCAAGGAAAGAAAAGAAGAAAAAATAATAAAAAGGACACGTAAAATTGCTTTAACTGTTTTATGAGCACATGCATTATCTTTGGAACTTTTTCTTTAGATATTCATACAGTAGTTAAATTATTTTAACGTTCTTAGATATTTACCATGCCTTCGAATATAATCCAACATTATGACTAACAATATTGAGAGGAAAAAATTCTGATGCATACAGATTTAAAAATTTAATTAATTTTTCATTTCCTGAAACTTTATGATGGTTAGAACTGCATGGAAATCATATTTTTATAGTGATGAAACATTTTATGAAGTTAATGTATTATGGATGTAATGGGAATTCAAAGCACTTATCCCCATATTACTGAGTTCAAATGTTTATGACAAATTTTAATCTTCCAAATCTTTTTTCATCTTTTTCACCAGACTTTTTAGAAAATACTTGTAAATTCCCTGACTACTTTGAAATTCCCTAACTTTCAGGATTTTCCATGTCGCTGGGAACCCTGAAACCACCCACATCAAACAATGATTAACTTCCGTGACCGACCGATGAATTTCGCAATATTTTCCTGCGAATGATCAACACATTTCACAGTACTTTTACTGCAACAAAGCAACAAATATTTTAATTCTTTTTACCATGACCGACTGACAAATTTCACAGCCTCTTCAGAGAGATTGACAAGATTTATATTTTCCCCTGTATTTGACTGAAAATTTTCTAGATATTTTCTCACGATTGATGACAAATTTTTCAATATTTTCCCTGGGCCAATTTAAGAATTTCTTTAAATTTTCCAGTGACTGATTAATGAATTTTGCTATATATTCCTGCAACCAACAGACAAATTTTGCAATTTCTTTCTCGTGACATATCGGCGAAATTTGATTTTTCCCATGACTGTTAGACAAATTTAATTATTTCCCCCTCCCCTCAATACTGACTGAAAAATTATTCGATTTTTTCAGCAGTCGGTTGATGAATTTCATGATTTTTTCTTATGATAAATTAACAAAATGCAAATTTTTTTTCTTGGGTCTGACTGAAAAATGTTGAGATTTTTACCTGTGACAGATCAATGAAATTCATGATTTTTACTAGTAACCAATCAATGAATTTCCCTATTTTTCTTTAGCCTCAACCAACTGATGAAATTCACAATTTTTTTCCTACCACCAATGGATGTATTTTCTGATTTTTTTTTCCTCTTGACCAAAAGAAAAGACCTAAAAGGTCAGTAAGGGCCACCAGATGCTGCATCCCCCCAAACTGATCCAAAGTCTACAGTAAAAAAAATAACATTAGAAGATCTGCAAAGATCTTGTAGTGCATTTGAAAAAAATCCGAAGTACAAGGAAACACAAAACTAATTGATCCTTACAATTCACAGAAATTAGGACTTGACAATTTAGTGAATCTGCATTTCTTGTATAATAGAAGAAATTCATCGACGGTTTCCCTTTCAAATTTTGGATATGGGTTTAAAATTTGAATGCATAGTACCTAATTCAATGAAAGAAAATACCAGGTATTCCACTTTTGGCTGTAATTCTCGAGACCACGAACATAAATTTCTGTTAATTTCCAAAATTATAAAAATTACTCTTGTGCTGCCTGTCATGGGTGTACCGATTGTGAAAGATGTCTCAGTGCTCAAAATACAAATAAAACTAAATTTAGAAATTCTTTTAACAAGCCAATTGTTAAGGACTCATAACATTTGGTGAAAATTGAAAAATAGATACCGTAAAACGGGGTGAATAGGAACAGCGGGGTGAACAGTAACAAAACTTCCTGGTTATACAAATAAATTTAAAATAAATATACACGAGGACATTTTTAGTTGCCATTTTTTTAAGAAGGTAGTATCATGAAGTGTTGGGAAACTAAGTTTTGTCATCCTGGCACCACTACTGGGTTATATAAAAAACTGCAAGTGGATCCTCAAAAACCTCCTATTTTTCGTATTCTAAACCTAAGAGTAGTGTTTTTTTTTATTAACGATAGACCTATAAACGATATTCTGTATTAGATTTTATGTATTTCTAAAACTACATAATGAAAAAGTGAAAAATGTCTTGTAATATCATAGGTTTAAGATTTACGGGGTGAGTCGGAACACAAACGAAATAAACTATCCCGAAGATTATCGTCTGAAGATTCAAATTCCAATTATTCTGTTCAAGACAGTGATAAAGAGTTCATATTGCCTACTACTTCAGAACAAGATCCAGATTTTGGAAGCCCATAAAATCTCCAACTTCTGAACAAATTTGCTCCAGGAGATTTTCTTGTCGTTAAAGTGCATGAAAAAAGTCCTACAGACTCTAAGTGGCCAAAGTCCTGCACTCAGAAGATGATGGTTATGTGGGAAAATTTTACAAAAGGGTCCTCCATACTGTGAGATTTCAAGAAACGGTGGAAGAGGAGGCAACATTTCTTCCAGATGTGATAAACTTCAGCTAAAGGACAACATTCAAATATCTGCTCGTTTCAAGGATATGATAACTTTTGTGAACAACATGAGTGAATTGAATTTGTACAAAATTTCATCTTTCTCAATTCAAATACATTTTCTTAGAGTAAATTTTAATCTTTCTCGAGCTCAAAGTATTTTTCGAATTTCTGAAAAGTCATACCTTTACTTGTATAGAAAATAAAGAATTTGTTTGATAGTAACTACGTCTTCCTATTCATCCCTTACTAGTATTACCTGTTTTTATTAACCCTATTAAAGTCTGAATTGGAAAAAATAAAGATTATAACACTTGTTCGGATTCACCCCTACATGCAGGGGGAATCGGAACACCATTAAAAACTTAAAAATTATACACAAAAACTGTAAAAAATGTTTTGTTTTTGCTCAAAATTTCAAGAACAAAACAAGACCGAAGTTTCTAGTCAAAAAATAAAATAATTAAAAATCGATAGTTGCTTTTTTTTACGTTAAAGTTGAAAAATGTTCCGATTAACCCCGTCTTACGGTATTGCATGACAGCTTAAGAGCCTATGCTAGTCACGCGAAGAAACGCTCCAGCTAATGTTAAGTCTATGGGAAGGATATCGCGCGATTTCTCGCTCGCATTTTAATATTTTTAAATGATTTTTTTTTGCATAGGATAGCTGAGGTCGATATCTAACGTTGTTAGTTTTTACTTTTTCAATTTTGGTTACGGTTTTTTTTATAAGCGGACATTTTCAATTTTGGAACCGGTTGGAACAGGTTCTGAAAGAGAAAGTACCCTTATATAAAAATACTGGAACCAAAATCGAAAAAGTAAAAACTAACAACGTTAGAGATCGACCTCAGCCATCCTATGCAAAAAAATCATTTAAAAATATTAAAATGCGAGCGAGAAATCGCGCAATAAACTTCCCATAGACTTATCATTAGCTGTAGCGTTTTTTCGCGTGACTGATGTAGGCTCTTAACTTTCTTCCTTACTTAAAATTTTAAAATATATGTCTATTGGATAATTATTCAGAGTTGTTAATTTAAATTTTTTTAATGGTATTTTGTGATGTCTGTATTAATGAAACTCTTTAAATTGCATGTAAAATAATAGTAAAGTTTAAAGATTCCCCCCCCCCCCACCCAAACAGCTCTACTCCCTCTCATTTATAAATGTAGTGAGTGAGACTCCCGTCCTATGAAAAACTGAATTTCAAGCTTTACATTTATAAGGTTTCTCTTCTGTATGTGTGAAAGATGTCTTGTGTAAATGACTTTCAAAAAACTACACATTTATAAGTTTTTCTCCAGTATGAATTAAAAGATTTTTATAATTGCTCCTGATTCTGTAAATGATCTTTAACAAACTTCAAATTTTTTTAGGTTTCTCACCTGTATGCGTTAAAATATGTCTTCTTAGAACTGCTGATCTTGCAAATGACATTCGACACACCTCACATTTATAAGGTTTCTCTCCTGTGTGTGTTAAAAGATGTTGTTTTAGTTGTCCTGATTGTGTAAATGACTTTGAGCAAACTTCACATTTATAAGGTTTTTCTCCAGTATGAATCAGAAGATGTCTTTTTAGTGATCCTGATTCTCTAAATGATCTTGAACAAATTTCACATTTTTTAGGTTTCTCACCTGTATGTGTTAAAATATGTCTTCTTAGATCTCCTGATCTTACAAATGATTTTGAACAAACTTCACATTTATAAGGTTTCTCTTCTGTATGTGTAAAAAGATGTCGTCTTAGTGTTTCTGGTTTTGCAAATGACTTTGTACAAACTTCACATTCATATGTTTTCTCTCCTGTATTTTTTAAAAGATGTGTTTCTAGTTGTTCTAATCTTGCAAATGACATTGGACACACCTCACATTGGTAACGTTTCTCTCCTGTATGTGTTAGAAGATGTTGTTTTATTTGTCCGTAATGTGTAAATGACTTCGAACAAATTTCACATTTATAAGGTTTTATCACATTCCTATGCATAGAAACGATTTTTGACATATTTCACATTTATAAGGATTCTGTCTCAAATGGATGCAGAGAAACTGAAAAATAGTTTTTTTCCATGAAAAGGTTTTCCAACATTCAGGTCAAGTATATGCTTTTCCCCTGGTGTGTATTACACAATGTATTTAAAGATTTGTCTTCTGCGCAAATGATTTTGGTCACATTTAACAGACTTCTCTTTCTTATGGATATGGAGATGCTCGTTGATATATTTTTCCTCTGAAAATGCTTTTTGACATTCAGGACAAATATAAAGTTTTTTTCCAGTGTGAGTGAAAATGTTATGTTTATATCTGCTTTTCTTTTAAAATTTCTTTCCCATGTATGACAGTTGTATTTTTCTTTTTCCATAATCAATTTGGACTAAAATGTTATTTTTTGCTTTCTATTCAGAATCAATTAAAATCTGATTAATTTATATTCATTTTCTTTGACAATCACTTGTAATATATATTAAAATCTATGATTTTTTTTGTCATTTGATATGATTACATTTCTATCCGATTTGTTTAAATGTGATGCATTTATTCTGTTACTATGGTTGTTATTTTTTGCAAGTTTCACATATAAAGTCTTTCATACTAAAAAACAAGAATTTATTCATTTTTATTCAGCTCTCATAAGATTATCTTTCAGGTTAAATTGTACAGAAGTGGCATAAACCTATTGATAGTACTTTTATGTTTCCTTGAATTATTTGTCGCTCTAGCACACTATTTTTTTCATATGATTATTGATTGATGGTATTAGGATGCTAACGAACAAATGTTACGAGAAAGAACATTAAACACTATTTATTTTACAATAATGTCATATTGAGCAAAGAAAAGCTTCTTTGATAATTTTTCTAAATCTTCTTCCCTTTCCTCCTTGCTTTTATGATAAATGCATAAATAATTTGCAAGGTGAACTTTTAAAAACCTGAAAGTAGAAAAAAAGAAAAATTTAAGAAATGCATAATCATTATATTATATCGCCCGTTTATACATTACCGCTTTTCTGACATATAATGTACTCAGAATTCTCAAATATTTGTACCAGAAAATCTGATTAGAAAATTTTGCCTTATTTAAGCACAGTATTTTTGAAAAGAAATTAAACAAAAATTTATTTTCTCAATTACAAGTGATAGAATATTAAGAATACTGTGAAGGACATTCGTTGCAAGGAGGTTAAAAGGAAAAGGAATTGAAAAAATGTGTTACTTTTTTCGTATCATATAGATTACAAAATTTTTTTTTAATCATTAAAATAAAATCCAAAAATCATTCTTCTTTAATATTTATTATTTTGTTTTCAAAGCAACTTTAACACTGTGTTTAAAAAAAGACATGCACCTTAATCCTTAATTTACGAAAAAATGCTTCTATTTCTCATTCACCCAAGGAAAGAAAAGAAGAAAAAAATTATAAAATACCCGAAAAATTACTTTAATTGTTTTATGAGCACATGCATTCTATTTAAACAAACAAAAATATTTTCTTTAGATAGGAAATTAAACTTTTTTAACCTTCTTAGATATTTACTATATCTTCGAATATAATCCCACACTATGACTAACAATATTGAAAGGAAACAAACTCTGATATATATAGATTTAATTTAACTGTCATTTCCTAAAATTTTATGATGGTTAGAATGCTGCAGGGAAATCATATTTTGATAGTGAAACATTTTATAAACTTACTGTATTACGAATTGTTGATCACACCTTCATACACTATTAAATTAAAACATTAAAGGCATTTTTCTCTTTTAAAAAAATCAGATACCTCCAAAACTATTCAGTTGATATTTTTAAGTAAAAATATCTTTGGTTGGATTATGTTACAAATACTTTAAATGCATAAATAAATATGTGAAAATAAATAATATGAAAAAATATATATTCACTGTTCTTCATAAATGTAACTGTGTTTTTGCACAATTATCTAAAAGCAGACTTGCCAAGTTTCTAAAATGAAAAAGTCTGAGACTTTTTCTAGTTATTTGATCGTCATACTGATATATCTAGTTCCACACATTAATGCAATAAGAATACGTGTGTTAAGGCAATTTAACATTTTTCTCTTTCTTTTTTACCATTTCTCACAACTTATGAACAATCAGAAATAAATAAGATGGGAATAGATATTATTCCTTCATACCATCATTTTTTTCATTTGCATTTCAGGTACATTCTGAAATATCTAAACCAATGTCTGTAGTGTTATAATGCCTATTTTTAAACTTAAATTAGAAGAAAAATCTTATAAAATACTAAAAACAAAAAGTAGCCAACTTCAGTGAATAGTTAATGTAATATATTAGATTTTTTTTCTTTCTTTTTTTTTCTTTTGTACAAAAATAAAGACTTATTCCATTCTTTCTGATAATAATAAAAAATTATTCACAACCAACCTAAACATTCTATAAAGCGTAAATGTTTATTAAAGAAACACATTTGAAATTCATAACAAAAAAATAACACACATTGGAACAAACTTAACTTAATATTATTAATCACAACATATTTCTGTTGTAATTTTGGATGTCTTAAATTTGGCCCCATACTGATTCTTTCGAGTTATGTTTAGATTAGGACGATTAAAAAAAAATCATGAAAAGTTCTTTATTAAAAAAAAACTATATATCTGAATATTAATGTATGTGTATACATGTTAATTTTTATACAAAAAAAGAGAAAATAAAATTGACATTAAAGAATGTAATTGTAGATTACTTTTCCATAATTGTACTAAAATGTGATTAATTTTCTTTCGCTTCAGGTTCAGGTTGAAGTGTGTCCATTTGAGATTGACTCTAACAAAAATTTTCGAGTTCAAGTCTGATACATCACCTCTATTTCACATTACTTGTTTAACATCTGTAGCCAAATCATAGCCAGGATAACGGGATAAACTCCGTATATCGATAAATATAAATAAAATTCCCAAATAACTTCCATCTTTCACACTAAATAAAACAAACGAAAACATAAGAATAAAAAGAATTCAATCATCTCTTATGTAAATGCAACGCAGATGCAGCAGAAGATACTAGCTATCCAAAATACAGCTTCTGATCACATAGTACAGAGAATGAATTGAGAGGCAGTGAAGCATAAAATCAGCTTGCAATATGAAGCCAGTTATAGCTCAAATCATTAGGTCCAAGGGCTGACTTGGTTGGACAGAGAAAGGCTGCATGTGTAACAAGGACTAGATCCATTGGATGGGAAGAGATTTTCAAAACAAGCCATCAGTTCTTTGGGCTGACTGTAGGGTTGCATTTTCAGCATCATGCCAAATATAAACATTTCATCTCTATTTATTTCTTGAACTCTATGGCTTTCTGCCTTCATACTTTTCAATGCCTTTGCTGTGTCAACGACTCTGAACGAATGAGCATTTTCTTTTCTGCATACAGGTGAATAGCAGAACGCATGTTTGATTTCATTGGAGAGAGAAACCACTTCTCTTCTTGTACTTTCGGTGGCTACGTTCTTTGCTACGCCGCCAGTGTGGATGTGTGAAAGACACCTATTCTAAGCAGACTGCGCGAAGCACTTCAAAGAATTTCAGATTTACATCAGCACAGCGACCCAGCCATAATGGCCCAGTCGTACACCGTAGATTGAAAACAAAATTTGCATGTTCAAAATTTAAAAAAGCAGTAGTTATTTCACGGTAATCTGAAGATTAAATTATAGTTGAAAATCCAGACTTGGCAAGTCTGTAAAAACATTTTCCTTTGACATCCTTGTTGTCTGAATTTCAGATATTTCTGTTACAACTCTGGCTTTTTCATAAAAGAAGTATAAATTTATTTCCGAAAATTTTCATGATAACACTGATATTAGTGGTGATTGATCTTTCTATCAAATGCATTTATGTATTAATCAAGCTTTTTTGTTTATTAAATCTGGCCAAACATCAAATAAAATTTTGTAATTTTATGGTTTTGATGTAAATTACTAGTGTACCTTTATGAGGCGAGTTTCATTGAATAATTCAAGAAAAATTTATCTCATCATTATTATGAATATTTAGTCATGTACTATTAATTATTTATATAACCGTTACATTATTTCCAATAATTATTTTAATATTTTACTTTATATAAGCATTCATGATAATTTTGAGTGCATTATTACATTCAAATTACTGTTTAAATAATGTAAACAAAACAGTGAACAGAAATCCGTAAAATTCTAAAATCTGCACAACCTCTGGTCCCAAGCTGTGTGGATTTGAGAGATTCTACTGTATTATGAATTTTTTACATTAATATTACTTTCAGAGGATATAAGGAATTCTGTCTAAGTACATTCAAATGCTCCACAAAAAAAATCTAATCATAATGTGGATTAGCAATATTTGTAAATGCACAATAATGACAAAATGGTTTTTAAAATGAATAAACCAATTTTATAGGTGCTACTTCAGTAATGAAGTGATATAAAGGATTATAAACATTTATTATAGAAACCAGCTAAGAAACTAACAGGGCAGAAGGAAGAAAAAAAAATTAAAATAATTTTTAATAGCAGAAAGTCACTCATGCCTTATAAAAACAATTCTTACAGTTAATTTCTAGACCTAAATTAAACTTCTTTTGAGAAATATTCACTCTAATGGAGAATCTAGACACTTGACTATAGCTCTGGCTCAAAATATCTGACACAGGAACTTTATGTTAGTAGTATAGTCATGGGAGTTTTTTCCCTCATCTCTCAAGCAAATTTCCAAAGTTCTTTCAATATTTGTTAGTAACATCTTCCTAACAAACGAGTCAAATGCAGAAAAGTAATAAACAATAATAATAAAGTCTTTTTTTAAATTAAACCTCTACGAAACATGTTTACGTATAATAATGAATAAGATTGCACACTGAAAAAAATATTTCCTGATTTCTGAAATAAAATCTCCTGATTTTTGGCTTTCAGAACTTGGAGAGTCTGTGATTCATACTTTCATAAATATGCAGCAGTTGATTTAAAAACGTTACTGGTAGTTTTGTCCATATGAAGATAGACTTCATAGATTTGTTTTCCACATATAGGGTTGCCATTGCTTACTGGCATCTAAAACAGTTGCTTTAGTAGCCTATGATGAAATAAATGGTACTCAAATTAGTTGCATGCTTACTTGGAAAGGGAGGGAAATTAATCCTTATTTGCCACAAAAATAACCGAAAATATTTCATCCACATTTTATTCTACAATTTATGGAACCACTCAAACTTGCCACTTTTTATACTTTTATTATAAAATCACCCATTATTAATAAAAACTACAATGAGAAGATAAAAAATAAATAAATTATCATGCAACGTATATAAAATCAGAATAGAGTTTGATATTCCAAACTATAGTGAATTTGTGCTTTTCTTGTACTTGAGCATTGTTGTGAGCTAACAGCAAACAAGAAAACTTTTATTGCTTTGTATTAGCTACAATTTAATTCATTTTGTAAACAAAAATGAACTAAAGCAGAAAATTTACCAATAAAAATTGAAAATAGTTTTGTTAAAAGAAGGATGCATTTTATAAAGACATACACAACATTTGTGTGAATAACTTATCTATTCTTTACAAAAAATTATGAAAAATAAAATAGCAAAATTGGTATAATGAAGTTAGATTTTCTAGCCACCAATGGGTTAAATTAAACCATCTAAATATGTAAGAAAGAAAGACAATATTCTAAACTATTAATTTCAACATTTTAAATCTGTTATTAAATTGAAATATAGAGATAGAAAACATGATTACCGTTTTTTAAAGTAGCATTACTTCAGCTTGATTATTAATTGAAATTTTTAGTATGAAACACATTTATCTTATGAGCCAAAAGGAAAGAAACAAATATGCTTAACGCAGCACAGTGAATAAATCTACAGTTTGATCATATGACAAATGAAGGGTTAAATACCTTTAAGAAAAATAGAAAAATACTGTACTGTATACTGCAAAGCATATGGCTACACCAAACTAAAAAAACATCAGTTTTTGTGATTCAAAAGCCAGTAAAATACATAACATTTTTAATGAAATATCATGAATACACTGTGAAGTGTAAATTTTCAACCAAATATTTCATTACTTAAAGTTATAGCAAAATATCAATATTTAAAAAAAGTCTTACCAAATTCATTAGAAAATATGGACAATTTTTAAAAAGATCAAGTTGATTGTTTGCAAACTGCTGTAGCTGGAGTGTGTAGTACCAATTTTAAGAATGCTGTTTTGAAAAAAAAAGTTTTTAGAGATTTTGTTACTGTTTACTTACTTTAATGCATTCTACTTCTATATACTATATATAGAAGTAGAGTTCTGTAACTCCAAAATTACCCTTTCACTTTCTATATGGATTTTCTAGCTACAGTAAAACTGTCTATAGCAAGCTCGGATGGAACATGAATTCGGCTTTAATGAGAAATTAGTGAACAAATGGTTGGACCAGTATGACGCTACATTGCAACAAATTTTGTTATGTAACAGAACGTTGGACATAGTGAGCAAAAATCTGCAAACTCAAAAAAAGTTGAAGGAGATTATTATTAAAGAATAGTTTCTTTGTGAAAACATTTTTTTAATAGTGCATACACAATGTTACAGAAAATGATGAAGATGAGGAGCATTGCAATACAAAATCATACTCGCCAACATCCATCTAAAAAAAATAATTAAAAAAACATACCTTGAACTAGAAAATAAGTTTAATTAAGTGTGGCAGTCACTTGACATCTACTTACTTTAATTCATTATACATTTCTGGTCCAAAATATAATTTTTCTATTTACAAAAAAGCCGGAGGTTGCCAAATGCGAATAAATAGTGAAACTATAGCGTCTAACATAACATATACAGCTGATTTAGATTTCGATGCAAAATTGCAAAGCTTTTTAAAAATGAAAGAGACAAATGAATGTTTTTAGAGAGGAATTGAGTTTAATTAAGTGTAAAAAGTAAAAGAACAAACAAGTAAGTGATGAAAGCGATTATGGAGAAAAAAATATTTTTTAAGGGTTAGATGGGTTAAAATAAGTAGGATTCAAAAATAAATTTATAAAAAATATAATTTTTTGCACTTGTCTTTCCAAATTAGTACAGGTATTAGTTATCTTTTTGCAATGAATGACAAAATATTTATAGTTATATTTAAATTAATATACTTGGCAGCCATTTTAAAATTTTGAATGATTCGACTTGGTTGTAATATGAAAAAAATATTTGGATTTAAAGTAAATAAAAACTTATTTTCAATTTATTTATTATTGTATAGCATAAAACATTTAATCAGGATCAGGGTTGGCAAGTTTCTTCCAAAGTGGAAAAAACTGCGGAAAAAACCATGGAAAAAACTGGCCGGAAGAAATGGAAGAAACTGTTTTTCTTTAGGAATTTACCATATAAGTTGTCACTTTGTAAGATACAATAAAAATAAATGTTTTTCTAATAGATAACCTTAAATAAATTTAATTATACCTATAAAAATTTAATTATATATGATAAATTGATAATTACATCAGTTTTTTAGCCAAGATCACAGATCACACACACCTGTCTAAAGCTTTCCTATCTTTCTGTATCTAAATAAAATAAATGGTACTTTTCCATTATACTAACACTATACCAAAATCTATGCTAATGTGCCATTTATTTCAACCCTGAACGTGCAGAGAATTTTTATTGCAAACCGTGTCAAACATTGCGATTTGCTATTTATTGAACATGAATCTTTTTAATTATTATTATTATTACCTAATCAAAACCTCACAAAACATCTTAATTTGCTATTTTTTTAAATAGAAAATATTTAATATTAAGCTGCAACTTATATTTATTGTTTACACTGATATGGATTTTACAATTTGGCAGTTACCAAATGATGAGGAAGCTGCAATAAAATTGTTTCAGGCCTTTAGATACATAAAAAAGCTTTTATTCAAAAAACCATAATGTCTTCATTCAAAAAGTGAAATGTTTACTGCAATACTAAGAGACATTTACAATTCCATGCCTGTAGTTTAAATTGAGTTTTATTTTATTATTTTATAGTATAATATTTATTTGTTCTTTTATTTTAAGTCTGTATTTGTATTGATTTAATAAAATAGCTCATGAAAGTCTGTAATTTTCAAATGATATATTTTTAATTACTCAATTTTGTGCCAACAATAAGTGTTTTTTAATGAATCGTTTCACATGAATTTCATTTTGTACCAGTTATTATGCTTGGCGACAACAATGGTGTTGGTATAACGGAAATGTACCAAATAAATTTATACAAAATAAATTAAAAGTAATTCAATTCAAAACAGGCAATTTTTTTAAATTATTATTTAAACTTCTGTAACCAGTAGTATTTTAGTATGTGGATTATTTACCTACTGTAGAATGAAACTTCTTTAAATAAAAGACAGTGCTTTTAATTTACATCCATTTTATTGGGAACTAATATACAATAATTACTGTATTGAACGATTTCATTAAAATTTCTATTTTCTAACATGGTATAACAAAATAAAAGTATTTCAGCAGTAGGATGCTGCAATCAATTTTTCAACTTAGAATGGATGAATGCAAAAGATGAAAAAATTCTTTCAATTCCTACAGAACTTGGAAAGTTTAAAAAAATTTTGGCATAACCGTAGGGTTTATTTTTAGAACATTTATCTTTTAAAATCAGCAGTGAGATATGCATGCTAGTACTATACCCAACTACAAATTTGTTTATTATAAGTGTTGCACAATAGTTTTTAAAATATTGCATTTTTATATGATAAATAAAGAAATGGTAGGTAGTTTTTTACAGAAATGACAAACAATGAAAAAATATCCCTACCTCTAAAGTTGTAAAAAACATAAGCTGTAAATACCTGGTGAACCTGAAGTTTGTTATTAAAAAATAACTTATTTTTCCATAAATATTTTTAATATTAAAGTTTCCAATTTAAATTTCATATAATTATGTTTTTAATTTCATTCTTTTATATAGTTAATATATTTTAATTTTGAGCATCTGTTTTGGTTTCTGTTGGTTTCTTCCAGTTTCTTCTTGTTTTTTCCAGTTTCTTCTGGTTTTTTCCAGTTTCTTCTGGAAGAAACCCAACCCTGATCAGGATTAATTTTCTACATTTATTAATACAAATTATGATTCATTTTAGAGCAAAAAAACCTATGTGTCAAAATATATGAGATAAATAAGCAAAAAATATTACCATGCCATAACACACTAAAACAGTTATTATCCTATGATATATCATAGTACACATTTATTTTACATGCCAAAATAATAAAATTTGAATCTTTTTAAAGCTTGCAATTAAAAAGTTTAAAAAAAATTTAAATATTGATCAAACTTTACATTTTTATTACAGTATATTTCACATCTTAAATATTTATATGTTGCTATTCTAAAATTTATTTTGAATGAAGTCTCAATATTTAAAAAACCTACTGCCTCAATATTTCTCCCACATCATATGATATCCAAGACATTGAGATTTGACTGTTATAGAGCATAATATACCATAAATGAATTCTGAATAACTATTTTATGCATAACAATTCATAAATAAGAAAAAAATATGTTCTTATTGACTTAAAATCCAAAGTTTTCTCACCATTAAAACCTTGTGATTTCGTACTACAGCTTCACTACTGTTAAAGTTATGAATGAAAATGCGACTTCAGAATGGAGTGAGATGCCCAGTATTTTTTACTATATAAATGAATTTCAGACACTGGTGCTGATACAAAAATTGTTTGTTACAGTGTCCTGTACCAACCCTTAAAGTTTGTACCATGAATTTGGAATCACTATGTATAAATATTTCTTTTAAACTTATATTCACCAAATAAAGAAATTAATTATGGATTGAAAAGTATGCAATACTTTTCAATCTTTCTTTTTTTTAATTTGAAAAACTGAATGGAAATAATCACCAGAGTGGTAATAATGCTGCTATTTAATATTTTGAGAATTTAGCCATTTCTGCATTCCAGTTCGGACCCTACATCTTGAGGCACTGCTCAAAACTATCACCTAGCCCTTTTTGGGCCCCCTACTATAGCTCCCTTAAGAATAGTCCAATTCATTAGCTGTTTTTCCTAACAACTTTTTAGGATTTCAAGCTACTACATGAACAACAACAAAATTTCTAGGACAAGACACGGGCCTCCTGGACCTCTGTAAGTTTGGTGCCCTAAATTTTTAATAACTTGCCCCTTTTTTATCAGATTTTCTTCATTTTTGGGGCCACTTTCTCCATTTAGAAATTTTTCCATTTCTACATGTCACTTAAGACCCTGGTTCTCAGAGCAGGGCCCCTTGAAGTTTTTGTTCCCTAAATTGTTAATAACTTGCTCCCATTTTCTCTGATTATATTCGTTTTTCGAAGCCTTTTTCTCCATTTAGCTATTCTCCCATTTCTGCATTCCAGTTTGGACCCTCCATCATAGGGCCCTGCTCAAAACTATCAGCTCGCCCTTTTTCGGCCCCCTATTATCACTCTCTTAAAAATCGTCCAATTCACTGGCTTTTTTTTCTAACAACGTCTTAGAACTTCCAGCCACTACATAAATGACAAAAAAAATTCTCAGACAAGAGCCAGGCTCACGGCTGCCTATAAGTTTTTTGTGCTCTAATGACTTGCCCCCTTTTTCTCCAATCATCTTAATTTTTGGAGCCCCTTTCTCCATTTAGTTATTCTCCCATTTCTGTATTCCAGTTCAGATACCTCATCTTAGGGCGCTGCTCAAAACTATCATCTGACCCCTTTTTGACCTCCTACTATAGCTCTCTTAAAAAATTGTGTAATTCAATAGCTTTTTTTTTTTTCTAACAACTTCTTAGGACTTCCAGCTACTAGATGAACAACAAAAAATTATCTGAGACAAGACACGGGCCCCCTGGATCCCTTTAAGATTTTGTGCCCTAAATTTTTGATAACTTAGCCCTTTTTACCTGATTTTCTTTGTTTTTGGGGTCCCTTTCTCCATTTAAATATTTTAACATTTATACATTCCAGTTCAAACCCTGGCACCCAAAACAGGGTGCCTTGAAGTTTTTATTCCTTAACTTATTAATAATTTGCCTCCTTTTAATCCGATCTTCTGCACTTTTGGTGCCTTTTCTCCATTTAATTATTCCACCATTCCAAAGAAATGATATCGAAATTCGAGTGACACTTATAAGATATTTAAAAACCGCTAGCCAAAATCATAAGTAAAATTTATGTAAATGATTATTTTGCATCATAGTATCCAAACAAAGTCAAATGTATGCAAATGGATAATATGATGCAAAATAATCATTTACATAAATTTTACTTATGATTTTAAATACTGTGGCACAAAAGATAAATCAATTTATTAAAAAAAAATACATTTCAATGCATAGTATAAGGTCAGTAAAAGTAACATATTTAACAGTGTATTGGAATATTAAAAGTATTTTTTGTATGTGTATATATTTTTTAGAAGACAAACCAAAAAAAATTACATTTTAAAAGAATCCTATTAAATTCACATGAAGGTGTCACTCGAATTTATATCATTTCTTTTAAAACCCATATTTTGAATTCATGAGAGTTCATGAATGGAAAAAGTATGAGCAAATAAATTTTGTATATCTTTTCATGTTAAAAATAATAATTGCACCTAAAAATATACATGAAAAAAAAATGAAGATTTAAAAAAAAGTATTAAGATAGCGCCACTCAAATTTAATATCATTACTTTTAAGACCCATATTTAAAATTCTTAAAGCCATAAAAAAGTGCTGCATCACACCTTTTAACCCGTTACGGGTTTTTGTACTGATAAAATATTTATTTCACATTTACTATGTCAGATTCACTCAGTGTCAGTTAAATGAAAATATATTCAAATGAAACAGCTTTATGACGGAAAACATAACATATTTTTCTGTTCGCATTAAAACTAATTTATATATTTTTAATTGTAAAGAGAAAATGGCATTAGCAAAGATATAGTAATTCATATTATTTCCCTTTTCCTTGTAACTATGTGATAAGATTACCAAAGGGTAATTAATCCCAATGTATTAATATAGCAGAACAGAGATAATTTATATTTATGCAGATGGAAGATAATGTGCTGAAAGTTCAACTTATATGGAAAAGGAAATCAAAATTACTTTTAAGCTGAAAAAGAAACTAATATATATATATAAGGAATAACAAAATCAAATTTTAAAACAAACATAAGTTCATTTTAAACGAAAATCTTTTAATAACGATTAAAATCATAACATAAAAGTAAAATTATTGACAGATATTAAACAATCAAAAAATAGAATTCTAAATTTAGTATGCACAATGCATACCAACATTATGAGCTATCGCCTAAAATTATAATGACGTGCTCTCATGGTGTTACATGAGCACTTTAAATAGAAATAGACTGAAATACAAAATGAACTAGATTTAATATATAGGAAGTTTTCTTTAGTAAAACAAATTAACTTTAAATGTTAAACAGAAGTGAATTAACTTTAAAATAATTAAATTATAAGAATAGCTTATTATCTTTATGTTGATATCAATTTACTTTATTCAGATTAAATTTATATGCAATTTAAATATATCTGTTTTAAATATAAATGTGAAACTTATAAATATTGATAAGTGAAAGAGAGCTTACTTTAATACAGTAGAAGATCTTTATAACGCAATTCGCCATGTAACGCACAACTTCTCAGATGTAAACAATGAATTTTCAGTTAAGAAACACCTGAATTCCCACATTATAAATAGTTGCTATTCTCTAGAAGACTAAATCTGATACATTAATTTAACTTTATCTCCTTAATTCAACTTAATTACTGAAAAAATTGCTATGATTTGATACAGCTATGTTTGGACAATGTTTATAAAGTAAATTTAACAATGTGTGGAATGATCTATATTATGCAAAAAATTATAATATGTAACTCCCGGTAATAAAGAATGCAATATAAAGATACTCTAATGTATTTTGGTATGTTTCACACATATTTGGCCATGTTTTACAAGCTAAATTCAATGGTGTGTGAAATGTGATCTATATAACACACAACCTCATGTGTTTAGGTTTGCGTCATAAAGATCTTCTACTGTATATCCAAAAAGAAATAAGTTGAAACTTTAAATGCTGAATCAGCCCGTCAGAGAGCCGCAAGAATAATAATAGTAAAACATTTCAGCTTTATATGGTATACTCCAATTATGTAGACAACTTAATACAGATTCAATTCCCATATACATGTTATAACATTTCTATATTTAACTTCACTAACCCGATCAACATCACTTACAATTTCCAATGATAACTTTCTTTCAGAGATCTTAAATAAACATTACTGGGTGTCACTTATCAGATTAATCCCGTAATTGACATAAATTCTCCACGCCTTTTAGCTGACATGAAAGACAAGTATCTGACAAGGGAGAAAATGTGATGTGATGTAAAAATATTTTGAAAGGTAAAACAGATTTAAAAGGTTTGGAAATAACATGTAAAAGAGGATGAAATGAAATCTTTAATAAAAACCTTTGATAAGAAAACATTGACGGACACACAGCGAGCTAGCTTTCTATAACAGCTTCTGTATGCAACAAGCTTCCATGAAAGATATATTTATGATAAAATGAAAGCTAAAATATGATACGATCGTTTAGCTGCTTTAAGAACAACATCTGTCCAAGAAGTTTATGGTCATTTCCATATGGTTTCTGAATACATTGAAGGGCCACCAACATCGGAAACAATTCGAAGTGAAGCTAATGAGCTCTCGACAGATTGGATTATAAATACCCCACTCGTGATAAAGAATCCTTTCATTACACAATTCCATGCCCAGCACACATACGTCACATCCAGATACGAAACATCCGAAAAATGAAATCAGTGACGGTCTGTCATGGGAGAGAAAAGGTGAACGACATCATACCGGCTATGCCGTATATCATCACGCATTCAATCCTCCTAGTAGCCGTGTAATTGAAATGCCGATTGCACGGGCATAGGGATTGTGAAAGGTAAATATTGGCTAAACAAAATATAAAGCGATGTTAATGAAAAACCAATGAAGTTAGAAATTGGATATTTGTATAGAAATGCCTGGATATAAACGTAAGTAAAAGTATAACAAAAGTAACTATTATAGTACATGATTTAAGGAAATAAACTAAAAAAATTTATAAATAATAATGAGTTTTATGGATATAAAAAAAACAAAGTGAACGTAAAACCAAGGAATAAATTATGGTCTAAAGTGGTAAAGTGGTTATAGAGTGATGAGATAACAGGGAAACTGAACACATTTTCCTGTCAATAAAGTAGTCCAATTGCCATCAATGTAAATAAATGTTATAAAAAACTTTTTAAAATTAAAATATAAAAATGGGAAGTATATATATAATCATAGAATAGTATGTAAAATCATAGAAAAGATTTGACATATTGTGGAAATGCACAGACTTTTGGGAGGACATGGGATGTCTGAATTCAACAATGGTACTAACATAAGAGGAAAATTGTCTAAGAAATAATTCATACTGTCAGTACTGTTTTTGCCATGTACAGTAAACATGACAACTCCAACCTCATCTTACACCCCCCCCCCCACCCCCCTCTAGAAAAAAAAAATGTTTGCAAACTTTACGATAAAAAAGATTGTCAGTAATATATAGAGAGAGAGTTAGAAAGAGAGGGGTGTGTGTAAATATATGGTATGTAGCTAAGTCATCTAAATAAGTGATTTTGGCGTTAAAATTAGGACAAGGAGTTTGTATTTTAATTTATAACTCAGCATCGCATGATTGTCCCAATATGAAACTTTCAGATATTATAGGAAATGAGTATAATAAAAACATTTTATTTATTATTTTTTTTTTTTGAAAAATTTAACATGTCCGATTTTGAGGTATGAAGGTCAAAGGACAAAAAATTTGACGTTGAAATTAAAAATTCAAAACATATGTGCATATAATATATCATATGAAAGACCATTTAATACACTTTCTAACAAAAAAATAAAGTCTCTGTGACAATTAGGGAACCAAATATGACTAAATTTTTAATGCAGGAAGTGCAAAAATTTACAATTTTTGTCCATTTTTGAAGTTAATTATCTCCAAAATCAAGAGAGATAGAGATTTACACATTGTATTTATACATTTCTCTATGATCTTAACAACTGAGATTAATATAATAAATTCTGAGATGGTCAGTTTTTTAGCTGTGTTGATTTGATGATATATAAAACTGTGCCAACAACCTTGGCATAATAGTAATTGTGGGGGCCACTATAAGAAAAAAAAATGCTTTTCCTATTGCTAGTAACAGAAACAAGTTTAAAAAAGAAAGAACGAAACACAGAAAAGAAACTCGAAATATATATTTCAAATTTTCTAAGAATTATAAGAAAATGAAATAACAAATCAATATTAACAATAAAAAATGTGCTTGAATTAATCTGTAAATGTATCTTTTTACTGTTAAATTTCCGTATATGTATATCGTATTTAAAAAGCAGCGATTCTTTCTAATAATGATGTAGTGTGCAACTCATTAGGCTTACTCATTACCACTTCTAATTTGAATTAGCGCCTGCTTTTATATTTCACTCTTCACTGGTGCTGAGAGACGTTGTGATAACCAAAAAAATGCTTTAAAGAAATTAGCTTAAACCAAAATGAATGTGTATTTTTAACAATGTAAACAAATTGAAACTTACCATTTAGTTCAAAATGATTAACTGTTAACACCAATAATAATGAAAGGTTTACTTCTCAAAAATCCTAATCACTCAAGAGTAACTTATTGTAAGACTAAGAAAAAAGTAAAGAAAGCAATATTACTTGCTTTTCAAACAATTATAATTAAATTTTACAGATAAAAATCGATCATATTATTACACAAGTTCAACAATCATTTTGAAAATGTCTAATGAATCATTCACCATTTTTGAATCATTCTCTCATCAATTTGTTGCAAAATTCACACAAATCATTTTCCCAAACTTCGCTATTAAAAAATTATGTCATAAATTTCATTTTCTTTCATAAAACGGAGAAAATTGCTATAATTGCAACCGCATCATCTAATTTTATAATCATTTGTGGTTCCGCCGTTCTGCATTTTGGCCGCTGTTGGAGACATGTATTATGAATTAAAACTTGAATCTTTATCTTGAATGATTCAAACAATATTTTTTCTTTTGTTTAAGAAAAAAATAAAACAAAATAACATGTTTGATTAAAAAAAAAAAAAATGTTTTTTATGAAGTGATTGTTAGATGCTTATTAATAATCAAAAATTACACCTGTCCCTGCTACTTTAAACTATTTTAAATTCTCGAAAATAAATTCCTGATATTGTTGGATTTATAAGTTAATTATTTGAAAAGCTGTAAGCGCTTTTTCCCGCCTACCTAGGATAGCAGGACTTGTAAATCATGCAAAATATATGTATATTTCAATTTAATCTAATCAGTAAAATATTCGTAAGTTGACTGTTTCAAATAGAAATAAAAGTTTAAAATTTATTTAAATTTTGTAAAATCTTGTGGCTTATTTCATGAATATTAAACATTCTTTTGTAACTGAATGTTTTTTCTGTTAAAATTATTATTTAATGAATCACCAGAGGCGAAAAAAAATATTTCATTCTAAATGTTCTGTTGTAAAAATATAATGATACAAATCAAATTTGTTGTCATGTTGTTTTGTCCAACATGTTTTTAGTAATTGTTTTAAGTATTTTGTTACATTAAAAAAATTTTTAATGTTAAATTTTTTGGTGCCTTTTGGTAATTATTTTTTATCGGAAATTTTATTTGTGTTTCCTTGAAATTCTCTTCAAATTTCTCTGGCCTTAAATTGGCAAAAATTATTTGGTGCAAAAGAAAAATCGCACCAAGAGAAATCAGTGTCACAACACAATATAAATCTGTTCCCTTTTTTTTTCTTTCTTCTTTTTTTATATTTTGTAACAATTTCATGTTGTAAATTTTAAGTTATAATCTGTTTTTTATGTCTTTAATAATTACTTTGATGCTTCTTTTTTATAGCAGCCTCCGAGAATGATTAACTAAGTGATAGAGATATATTGCCTTGTAGGTTGTAAAATCTCATCAAATGGTTTCCAGCCTTAAGAAACAGGACATGTTTATATCATCTTACTGTTTTATGTTGATATTCCAGAACATTTTTAAAGTTTTTTTTTTCTTTAATTGAATGTTGAATTGTTTTCCTTTATTAACCTATATTTCTTTTATAAAAATTTGAACAATCTTTGATTCATCTAGTACTGTCATGGATGTAATTTCATTTTATGAAAAATGAAGGCATTTATCCAACAAACAACTATGCCTTAATGGCCATGATATCAAACTATATATTACTAATGAAGAAACTCGTATGGAGATGCAATGTAAAAAGTTGTAAAATGAACCTCTGTATTTGAAATTGATAGGTTTAATTGGTCAAGAATATTGTTCATAACTGCTTTAAGGTTGGTGTACTGTTGGGCAAAGGAATTAACATCCATAAAATGGTGTAAGCAACTTCTATATATGGGGGAAAAGGGACAGTCGATTGGAATAGTTATATGGGAGCTATGTGTTCCTTACATGTAAAAAGTTGTTGTATTTGTTAATACATATTATTACTTTTATTTAAATTGTAATTATTATTCATTACAATTAATTGTAATTTGTTGTAAAACATTGTAATATATATTTTATTAAAATAAAATAATATGTTATTCAATGTTATGGTATTTACTCTTATATATATAATATACATGCATGCTCAGCAGTGGGATTCAAATCATTTAATAACTAGTTCTTTGTTCTAAAAACTTGTTCAATTATAAAGAAGAAAAATAAAGATCCATCATGCATTTAATATGAAACACTTCTCAACATTCATTTGTAAGAGAACATTGTAAAAAAAATTTATATTTTGATGCAGTCCAAGAAAAAAAAAATGGGTACTTCAGTATGTTGTTTCCCAGTAAAAGATCCCAATTTATTTAGCATAATACTCGGCAAATGATCAAACTTTCTACCAGAAAATTTATCAAAATTATATAATACAATAAGCTCAAGACCTGCACAACTATCTGGAAAAAAGGCCCACGCCAGTTGGAATCTTCTTATGCTGCATTTACACTATGGCTTATCAGGTCCAAGTTTAGGAGAGTCTCCATTGACTATGTGTCATGGTCTAGGCGTTCCCTTTTCAGGCATGAAAATATAAGACCCAACCAATCAGCGTACTTCATAGTTGTTTATTTTATTCTGCCATTTTAAAAAATGAATGAAGTTTGATGAAGCAGATGACAGATGAAGATTTTGAAGAATATTTCAAATAAAAAAGGATTTACAAACCAAAGGTATGTAATATTTATCAGATGTTTTTAATGTTTCTGTACTTGCTTCATAACTGTAGAAGTTCCTTTTATGTATTTGTAAATTACTATCTTCATGTATTTATGTACTACACTACTAAAATTCATTTGTTGGCTATGTTACTTTTTATCATGAACCTAGATAGATTTCTTCTACATTCATGCTTATTATTTTACCAAACTCTTTATAAAGCCATGTATTCGTAAATTCTTTAAGTACTGTCTTCCTGTATTTATATACAGTGAAACCTGTATATAGCGATATTGTCTATAATGATATTTTATTTGGCCCAGCAGAAATCCTATTTATTTAATGTATATTGAATCTGTCTATAACAATAAATGGGTTAAAGATGAAACCTGTATATAACGATAATTTTGAACTTTTTGAACGATTGCTTTCTATTTCTAAATCCCTTTTAACTGTTTGTTTAAAGACCTCTAAACTCCTAAACTCTCTGAATAATGAGATTCTGATTAACATAGAAAGACCATCAAGGTGCATCCATTTACAGCTGTCTCATTGAGTAGGCAAGTTGATTGATAGCTCAGAGCTACAATGTTATTGATAAGATTTGCAATGAAATATGCTTGTGCTGTACTCAAGGAGGAGTTGCTGTACAGTGGACACTTAACACAGGGAAGGGAACAAAGGGCTGTTTCCCCAAACACCTTTGACATCATATCCTCTACTTTTCAAACAAAGAGTTAGTAAACTAACTGTGGTAGGTGGGATTTTTTTCACCTAGTGTACTTACACCTGAGACCAGGAATACGTTGGATGACGGGTCTTCATTGTTCGACTGGAAGAAACAAACATGAGCTTGTTTTTTTTCACCAAAAGGGTGTCGTTTTTTGGTAGTGATCCCTTTTTTGGTAACTTTTTGTTTCATAAAATTCTTGGTTTCAGGGGGTAGTCGTAAATTTAATGAGAATTTGAAAGAAAAATCCGGTTTGGCATGCTATCCTCCCACCAACATGTGCTGGTGGAAAGAGTGTTGTTTGTTTCAAGAAAAAGTTACCGGTGTTATGAAGATAATCGATTTAATCTTTAATATTGATTTCTTCACACCATTGTTATTCTATCTCTTGTCAACTTCAACATTTAAGTGCATGTTTCCTTTCATTCGTGTTCAGTTTCCAATTGTTATTTATTTTCCTTTCACCATGGTTCTAAAATCATACTTTATCAGTATCGATATTTCTATATGTATTTGTGTCATTGATACTATTCACAGTTTCATCTAACTCCATGCATTTTCTGTTTCTAATTTTGAATTTCCACTATTTATTTCAATCGGTGCTTTCAAAAACATGCACTTCTACTTCAATGTAGAATAAATTTATTCTGCCACTTTCCCCATTGGTCAACGTAACTGTGTTCTAGAATGTTCTCTCCAATGGTATTTGTTCTTGGCTCATAGGTTGTCTATTTTTGCCAACTGATCTTTTTTCCCTCTCTGTTTCTTCAATGCTTTCGCAATACGCTTTTCAACTTGGCAATCCCGTCTGAACCTGCTTGGCACGATATCTTTTATGGCAACCTATTGCTTGTTTCTGCTCACTAACTCATTCTTTGGTCCAGTTATAAAAAGTATACTTACACTTCACTGTGTAAATTGTGTGAAGCGGATTGCTTTTTCATTATTTTTTTGCCACGATTTTGAAATGGCATCGCGAAAAATAATTTATTTTGATGAGAAGCTACAAATTGTTTTAGATATTGACCGAGGACTTAAAAAAGTGGATGCCTCTAAAAAATATGATATTCCACAGTCAACCATTGCTACTTTTTTGAAGAAAAGGAAAGAAACCTGCTGCAGTGAAAGGGGAAATAGACTTAAAAAGCAAAAAGATCAAAGACCCCATGAATGAAGACGTAGACACTGCAATGATCAGATAGTTTAAAGAAATGCAGTCTCAAAATGTACCTATCAGTGGACACATACTTTGTGAAAAGGCAAGGAAATTTGCTGTTATGCTGGGAAATGAGAATTTCAAGGCTAGCAATGGATGGATTGTCTCATTTCGTGATCGCCATGGAATTTTATTTCAGTCAGTCATTGGTGAAGAAAAGTATGCGCCAATAAATGATGCAGAATCGTGGAAACAATGGGAAATGAAGAAATATTAGAAAAATACTCTCCTGAGGATCTTTACAATGCTGATGAGACAGGGTTGTTTCACTGATTTATGCCAGAAAAAACTCTGTCTTTTAAAGGAGAGAAATGCAAAGGAGGAAAAAATCCACAGAGAGACTGATGGTGTTGCTCTGCTCAAGTAGCACAGGTTCTGACAAATTGAAGCCTTTTGTGATAGGAAAATATGAAAACCCAAGATGCTTTAAAAACGTTTAAAAGCTTACCGGTTGACTACGCAGCCAACAAAAAATCGTGGATGACCGCAACACTGTTCAACAAGTGGCTACTTGATGTTGACAAAATCATGCAGAAGAAAATTGCTCTCATCATAGACAATTGTTCTCCCCACTACAATCCACCAAATATGAAAAACATAAAAGTGTTCTATTTTCTGCCTAATTGTACATCAGTTCTGAAACTTTTGGACTTAGCCATCATTAAATGTTTTAAAGGTTACTATCGAAAGCAACTTGTTGATAATGTAATTTTGAAGCTGGATAACAAAATTTGTGATTCATTTGCAATAAATGTAAAAATGCATGTGATTCCATCTCTGGAAGCTGGAGTACCGTGAAGCCTTGCATTATTCAGAACTGTTGGAAGAAAGCTGGTTTTGATTTCAAATTCAATGATTGTGGAAAAAGAACTTTAATTTGATATGGACATCCCCGACAAAGGGGAATGTGCGACAAATCTCAACAAAACTCTATGTGCATACGAAGCTTCCAGAAACTTATCCAACCCTTTCAGTGCAGACGATTTTTTGAATTCAGACAAGGATTTGTTTGTGTTTAGTGGCAGCACTGATGAAGAGATAGTAGCAGATTTAAAACCAAATGATGTCGAAAGTGATGTAGAAGCAGGATGCTAACCTGAACCCCAACCTATAATAGAAACTGGTGCTGTTCAGTTAATTGACACTCTTCAAAATTATGTTTCAACACTACTGAACGTTCCACAAACATATTTGAACTCAATGGATGGATTAAAAAATATATGCATACAGGCTGTGTTCTCTGCAAAAACTAAACAAACAAAAATATCAGATTTCTTTTCTGTTAAAAACATGTGAATCTAACAAACATATAAATGTGTTTGCTATTTACAATAAAAAATCTTATTATTCTAAGGTATGTACTGTTTACTTATTATAATATGTTATAACACTTGCACATTAAAACCTGTCCATAACGATAATTTGCGTATAACAATTTTTTTTTTTCAGTCTCTAGAATATCATTATAGACAGGTTTCACTGTACTATGTTACCAGTTCATTTGTTAATTGTTAGTTACTTTACTTATTTCCAAACTCTTTAAAATAACCTTGTTTCACAAGCCTAAATTAAAAAAAAAACAAATTTGACAGTATATGTATAAAAATTAGAATAATACAATCATAATTCATAATGTACAGTAATGCCTTTTTTTGTGAGTAAATACTCTGATTTATTTCAGGTATTTATTTGATATTATTACTGGCAATTTTGAACTTTATCCTATAATTGGTACCAATAAATTTTTAGCCGTATAATTCATTTCTAATTAACTTCTCAGTTTTCTCTGTTACTGTCATATAATTTATTCTTCCTAATTTATTTTATTCAAATTATTTTACTTATTCCAAGTGATTAAGAAAAATGCAATTTTTGAAAAGGGGCTGTCCATAAATGATGTCACACATTTTTTCAATATTTCTGACCCCCCTCCCCTCTTTTGTCACAAAGTGTCACACTTCACCATACCTCCTCCCCCCCCCCCCTCTTGTCACATGTCACACTATATTACATAAACACATACTTGCAGTTCAGAAACAAAGCACTACGTTATAGATCATATTTCAAATTTTATTTTTAAACTTTATGTGTTTTAATGACATTTGTGAGCATAACAATAAAAATGATTCATGCGCTTATTTTGTATGAAATAAGATTAAGGTTTACAACAAAAAATATAATTAATATACAACAGTAATAAAATATTAATATGAAGGAGCAATTGATTTTTTTTTAAAGAAAGTAATATAAGTAAAAACAAATCATATGAAAGTTGTTTTAGTCCCGATTAAAAAATACCCTCAAATTCTGGTAATTTCAAAATAACTTCAAAATTTAATCTGTTGATTTTAAATGATTTTATTTAAATCAAAATGTGTGATGTCACACTTCTTCTTACCCCCTCCCACCCCCTTGTCACAAACTGTCACAATTTCATGAACCCCCTCCCCCTCCTCCAAACGTGACATCATTTATGGATGGCCCCAAACTGAAATTTAAACATTGTCAGGTGTACATTGCTATTGACCATCCCAAAACTATAGCAGCGAATTTTTTGAGATGATAAATGCAAATGTCTTTTTGCATGTTTTCCGAAATAAGTTTTTAAAAACATTATTGAAAATATCAAGGGATGAGGAGCACATTGTTGAATTCAAGGGATGATCTAGGTGGGACATTCCCCACAGAGGATTGAAATGTGTCCCCTGGAAGATTTGAAATTTTATGCTTTTTTAATGGTCAAAAAGTGCAATTTCCCTACTGGAACTTTATAATGTTTTCTCCTCCCCTCTCTCCCCCAGAGTCACAGAAATCCCTCCTGGAGAAAAATGTCAAAATTCAACACTGAGGATAAATTTTCTTATTTTTTTTTTATTTATTGCATTGTATGTTATATTAGCCATAGTATTCCTGGAAAGATTATATAAAAAATAAAACATTGAAAGCATATTAGAATAATAATACAGTAGAAGATATTTATAATGCAATTCTATAAAATGCAATTCTTATTCTCTTTTTTAATGGTCAAAAAGTGCAATTTCCCTCCAGACCTTTATAATGTTCCCTTCTTTCATCTTGCTGATTAATTTATGCATTTATTTTAATAATAAACTAAAATTTCTCTTTTTTTTTTTTTTTTTAAAGCATGCCAATGAATATGCTTGGCTTTGATGTTATTATTTTATTATTTATCATTTCTTAATTATAATAACCGAAAATTATTAATAACTTGATTCTTCCATTAGATTAAAATGCATACCAGTTTCTGACGAGCAATAGAATAAAGTTTTCTGCAAAGTATCGTGCCATCATCATTAGCGTGGCAGACTGTTATTTATGTATTTCATTTCTCATATATAGTATATCATTATATTCAGTAATAAATTTGTTGTCTAACAATATTTATAATATAGAACAATATTTTGTTGCTTTATTTCTGTAAATTGTATTTTCAAATAAAGGAAGTTTATTAAACATTTTCTGTTATTATTATCATTTGACTATAGTTTTATTATAAATGATCTTTTCATGTATTTATTTGTGTTGTTTAAATAACAGAATGTACATTGAATAATAAGAAAATACTCAAAGCATTTTTTAAACAAAAAAAAAGGGTTAAAAAGAAATGTGTGTGTGTGTGTGTACATGCCACATTTTTAATATTTCTAACGTTTCGCTATTTAATTTGAAATTTTTCGCTTAAAAATACTTTTATTTCCTTTCCAAATGTTGATGACATTATTGAAGGCTTATAAATTTACTCTCCGTTTAAATTCATTCGATTTAAAAAAAATTCTATTTGATCATGAGTCTATTTTATTTTTGTTCGAGATATAAATACTTCGAATGTATTTAGTGCAATTTTGGGGACATTTTACTGCGGTTTCATGTTTCCAAATTAATTTCTAGCGCGGCGTTTCAGTGGATTAGAGCTTTCGTCGCACTGCGTCTTTTGTACCTCTACGCGTTAGCTACAAAAATTTCTACACGAGCTCAGAAGCCATTTTCTTATATTGGCAACTGTCCAAATAACTTATTAAACATAATAGAATTGTTTCACCCGTCGATTTTCTCTCAATTTAATGAATCATTCTCATAGAAATTGATGAAGTATCGAATAGTTTAATGAAGTTTCGTAATGAAAGTTTCTACAGAAATTTGATATATTTATTTTGCGATTTTGTGACACCCTCATGAACATCGTGCTACATATAGAGAGTTCTCCTACTTTGATTAAAAGAATTGGTAAAAAAAAAAATACTTACATTTTTTTGGCTGATTTATTTTTACAGTACCGTCAGATTCTAAAACTAGCTGTCTGTCACAATAACATACCTTACTCGAGACATTACGCCATGGAATTATCCCTCTGTTCGCTGCGGTACAAATTTTTATCTGCTGTTTGGATTATGCAGTCATAATTAAGCAGCTTTTAACATCTTATTCAAAATAACTTATGTTTGGCATACTCCATCGCTGAAAGTGAAAATTATTACATAACCTAAAGCCGGATACGATACGCGGAGTACCTATTCTACAAATCGTGAGAAGATAATTAAGTGTTAATAATATATATATATATATATATATATATATATATATATATATATATATATATATATATATATATATTGCAAAATAATATATTTTTCAATATATATATATGGAATATTATAAAAAGAAAAAAAATTATAGAATAAAAGTTAATTATCACGTAAAATAATAAATTTTTCAATACATATATATGGAATATTATAAAAAAAAATTATAGAATAAAAGTTAATTATCGCGTAAAATAATAAATTTTTCAATATATATATATATATATATATCATCATCATCAACCGTTTTCAATCCACTGCTGGATGTAGGTCTCCCCCAGATTTTTCCATTGTTGCCTGTCTAGTGCTTTAGTCATCCAATTAACACCGGCCACTTTTCTGATTTCGTCACTCCATCTTACTTGAGGTCGTCTTCTTGGTCGTTTTACATCTCTGGGATACCACTGTAGGGTGTTTGTGCTCCATCTATTGTCTTGTCTTCTTGCAATGTGCCCAGCCCATTTCCATTTTAGCCATTTAATTCTCTCGATAATGTCAAAAACTTTCGTCTGACTTCTTATCCACGTTATTCTCTTTCGGTCTCTTCTGGTTATGCCTAGCATACATCTTTCCATACTTCGCTGTGTTGTTTGTAATCTTTGTACCATCCGTTTTGTTAGTGTCCAAGTTTCTGCTCCATAAGTTAGTGCAGGCAAAACACATTGGTTAAACACCTTTCTTTTCAAACAAAGAGGCATGTTACTTTTCAGAATAATATTGTTCTTCCCAAAAGCACTCCATCCATTTCTTATTCTTCTATTGATTTCATTCATGATACTGTTGTCTGAAGATATTTCTTGTCCAAGGTACACATAACTTTCAACATCTTTAATCTCAGTGTTGTTGTAGACGATTTTCTTTTTTGATGCAAATGAATTGAACATCACCTTAGTCTTTTCCAAATTTATTTTTAATCCCACATTAATGCTAGCTTCTGCCAAATCTTTTAGCATATTTTGCAATTCTTCAGGGCTATTACTGAAAATTAAAATGTCATCAGCAAACCGGAGATGGCTTAAATATTCCCCATTTATTCTAATCCCTTTGTTTTCCCAATCCAGCTTCTTGAAAATACTCTCTAAGACAGCAGTAAAAAGCTTAGGCGAAATGGTGTCTCCTTGTCTTACTCCTCTTTCAAGCTTGATCTTCGCTTTTCCTTTGTCCAAACGGATGGTGGCTGTTGCTTTCTTGTAGATCTTCTTTATGATATTGATATAAGGTTTGTCTATACCAATGTTCTCCAGAGAAGTAATTACTGCAGATGTGTAGACCGAATCAAATGCTTTTTCATAATCAATAAAGGCAAGACAGAGAGGTAAATTATATTCTTTATGTTTTCCTATAACTTCCCTTACTGTTTGAATATGATCCATTGTGCTAAATCCACTTCGAAATCCTGCTTGTTCTCTAGGTTGAGCTGATATATATATATATACACATTTCAAAATTTATTATTTTACGCAATAATTAACTTTTATTCTATACTTATTTTTCTTTTTATAATATTCCATATATAATCCCGATTAATTAAATTTAAATCCCATCTTAAATTAAACAATCAATCTCCATATGTAAAGGTATAAACTCTTAATCTACTTAACAATATTTATTTCAAAGTATTTAAATCTAAAAATGGCGCTAACTACTTAAATTTATTCTTTAAATAGAACACTTTTATTTTTAATCCACTATTAAAAATTCATTATCAAGCCCGTGCATATCAAACCGCTATAAATTCTTCATTTAGATGTTAAAATGTCATATCTTTTAAATTATTCCGCTCTAAAAAAAAAAATTTATAAACCAGTCTATTAAATGTCTATTACAATATTTCAAAATGCTCTCATATTATTTTTCCTCCTCGTCAAGGATTCACTTATTTTTTCTTTGTCGTTTGTTTTAAGTCGAAGCTATTTGTAACTGCAATCTCGAAACAGATATTTTGTTTTGCTTATACTTCATTAATTTGAGAACGAGACTATAGAAGAGGCTAGAACATGTTTGGCGCAGGAAGTCTGTTTTCTTCAAAATTAATGCACCGGAAATTTTAATAAAATATCTTTAAAACGATTACGATTGGAACAAAAAGGTAATGACATGTTTTGTAATCTTACGCAAGCTAGGTTAAAATCACAAGCGCGCTCTGATTCCGGCAGAGAATTTGACGATAGGCAGTAGCTGAAGGAAAGAGTGAAACTTCAATCGGCGTCTAATATCCTCAAACATCCTTAATAATGCAGTGATGTAAAGTTCTACAATATTTTGATGGGTGTTTAATGCCAAATTTATACATTCAACTCATCTAAATAAACATCGTGAGTCTCAAAGTGGAGATTTGAAGAATGCCGACTGTAACATAGGAATGTATTAATTCTTCGGTATAATTTTGATCCACCGAAGTGATGTCTTCAAAATGCAAATAAAGTTTTTAGATCACAGGCTATCAAAGCCTGAGAGCTAATGTGCCCGCCCGTTCTGTATGTATGTATGTATGTATGTACGTAACGCGATAACTCTTGATAGAACTAACCGTTTTGCTTCAAATTTTGTTTATAGGTTCATTCTAATAAGGCGCTTCCCTGATTAGTTTTAGGAGTTCATTGGTTAAATATAAAGGGGGCTAACTCCCCCTTAATTTAGATAATGGGTTTTTCATGCAGAATTATCCGTTTTTCTTCAAATTTTGTATATAGGTTCATTGTGATAAGGTACTTCCATGATTATTTATGGGAGTTCATTAGTTAAGTATACAGAGGGTAAACGGGGGCCTAACCCCCCCACCCTCTTAATCAATATAAATGGGGCTTTCATGCAGAATTATCCGATGTTTCAAATTTTGTATATAGGCTTATTGTGATAAGGCACTTCCCTGATTAATTTTGGGGGTTCATTTGATAAGTATAAAGAGGGGAAACGGGGGGGCTACCCCCCCTTAATTTAGTTAAATGGGTTTTTCATGCAGAATAATCCGATTTTCTTCAAATTTTGCATATAGCTTCATTGTGGTAAGGAGCTTTCCTGATTAGTTTTGGGGTCTCATTGGTTAAGTATAAAGAGGGGAAACGGGGGCTAACCCCCCCCCCTTAATTTAGACAAATGGGTTTTTCATGCAGAATTATGCGATTTTCTTCAAATTTTCTATATAGGCTCATTGTGATAAGGCGCTTCTCTGATTAGTTTTGAGGGTTCATTGGTTAAGTATAAAGGGGAAAAGGGGAGCTAATCCCACTCCTCTTAATTTAGATAAATGGGTTTTCTTTGCAGACTTATCCGATTTTCTTCAAATTTTGTATATAGGTTCATTGTGGTAAGGAAGATTCCTGGTGAGTTTTGGGCGTTAATTGGTTAAGTATAAAGGAGGAAACGGGGGCTATTCCCCCTTAATTTAGATAAATTGGTTTTTCATGCAGAATTATCTGATTATCTTCAAATTTTGTATATATGTTCATTGTGGTAAGGCGTTTACCTGATTAGTTTTGGGAGTTCATTAGTTAAGTATAAAGGGGGTAACGGGGGTCTAAACCCCCCCCCTTAATTGAGATAAATGGGTTTTTCATACAGAATTATCCGATTTGCTTGAAATTTTGTATATAAGTTCATTGTAATAAGACGCTTCCCTGATTAATTTTGGGTGTTCTTTGGCTAATTATAAGGCGGGAGGTGGATGACGCCCTCCCCCCCCTTAACTTATTGTCAATTTCTTTTTTTTTCGAGGGGCATTATTCTTTGAAATAAGAGTATAATATACAATTAGTGTGAATAGCCTGTGAGCTCAACGCCCTCAGTTTAACTGGGCACTTTTCTTTTTATTTACTTTCAATTCAATTGTTCGTGAACTGAGAATAATACCACAGGCAAACCTGGTGACGTTTGAAATGGGAATCCCTGTTCAGTTTTGTGAATGTTTATCTTTTACGACTGCAACGCATCGATCAAACCTGAGAGTCGAAATCGTGACATATATATATATATATATATATATATATATATATAATGGAAAAAATTGAAACTGTAGCCTAAAACAGAAAAATTCCTAAATATCAGAAACATAATTTACCACTGAAAAAGGTATATTTTTAATAGGAAATTTTAGATATCAGTACTAGATCTAAGGGTACTAATTGGTACTAAAGAATTACCAGTGTGTGTGCGTGTGTAAACGTCTTTCTTATAAAAATTTTTAATTATGATATTCCGTCATTTCCATTTAATACTTATTTTACACGATACTCGCGAGATTTCTCACACCCCATTATATATGCATTTACATTCAAATACTGTAAGATTCAAATAACAGCAGATTTCGTATCCTTTTAAAAATATCTAGCTTTTATGAATGAATTTTTTTTTAAGTTGAATTTATATAAATATGTGACAAGTTAAAAACGTTTTGTTGAAGGAATATTTCACAGAAAAAAAATTATTTTATCCTCTCGAAAGAGTTTTTTTTTTTTTTTTTTTTTTTTTTTCGATAGAGAATGTCAAAAAGAAACAGTTATTTTCATAAAATTTCCGTTTTGGGATATTTGTTCACAAACGTTCGTGGTTTTAATAATTTTCTGAATTGTTTTTTAATTAATTTTTATTTAGTTGTTTTTTGTTCATATATTGATAGCTCAAATAAAAATATTAGAATAATAGCAGAAAACAGATCTTAATTTATAAAGAAAAAATTTAATCTCCATTTCTATGTTATAAAAGGAAAAATAAGGGCAAGCTAGAAACGCGAAGAGACAACAACTTAACTATTAATTTTTCTGTGATGAAGAAATAGTGAGTTCGGTTGAAAACGTTTTGATTTTAAAAGGATTTTAATCTGTTTTTAAATGTTTTTATGTATGTTTTTACGCACCTTCAAGCAATATATTTACATTTAGTTGTATCTTTATAAATTTTAATTATTAAACAAGGACTGCTCTGAAATTGCATTTGCACTGAAATTTTACCTTTTTATTGAGTAGGTTTTTTAGAGAAGTGAGGTCGTTATTACAACGGTGAATAAAATGTTCTTTTATTGACTCATTACTTTAATAGAGATCACTCTAATGATTGCAGAGATTGTCTATTGCAACTAAATAATGCTCAGTTGATTCATTCTCGTTTGTTAGCTCTTGAACAACACCGGCTTTACTTTATACGTAATTCCAGTAGTTTATATGCAATCACACTTATATTTATACAGCATATATTTGGTAATACACGTCCTCTTCTGGAAGGTCTACCACGGTTTTCCATCCAGTAAATTAGACAATAGAAACCAAAAAGATTAAGTATCAACAATTATTTGTACACGAATAGTAGGAGAAAATTAAGAAGCAACGACGGAGAACTTTATGATTTAATTTCTACTGCAGAAACCAGGTACAGTAAAACACACTTTTTGAATACGTCATGAAAAGCTCGCACAAAAAAATAAAAAGAAGGGAAAAACATATCTTTTTTATTCATAACATCTTACGAAGAATGTATCAAAAATTATTATATTTTTTCCAGTGATTAACGGAAGAAACGTCATTTTCATCATCTGAATTTTCTGTTGTGTTAACAATTAACACACCAAACAGTTAGATGTATCAAAGTTGAAAATTTTCCCGACTCCAATGAGCAAAGCCCGTTATATTAAGCTATAAAACATACTGATTGGTTCAGTAGTTTTCTCACAATAACTTTTAAATAACTTTTTTCTTACAGTACTGTGGAAGCAAGCCGGAGGCTAGCGAAGAGCCATATGCATGCACTCCAATCTGACAACGAAATGGACAACATTTCTTGGAAATGGAGCGGTAAATTACAACATAATTTGCAATCCAATTACGCTTCAAAAGTAAAAATAATTCAAAAAGCCCATGATTCGATTCACATTGCGAAAACTCTTATAACAGCTTTACATATTGTCATATGTAGAGCTGTTGTACCATACGACTTCGCAAATGGTCGGAAGTTTTGTAGTAAAAAAAAATTCAAAGAAAATTTGAACTTTTTAGTTGTAAATATTTTTTCATAAAAGAGCCGACGCGTTGACAATGATTATGATACAAATCTTATCCAGATACGTAAATTTATTATTTTTAAGTTAATCTTTTAAATGCGAACAGAACTAAAGGGACACTCTGTATATCTCGAAACGAGGGAAGTTTTATTTTAATGTTTGACACAACCAAATTTAAAACTTTATATTTTAAAACATTCCCATATCATAAATATTTGATTACCAATGACAAGAGTTCGAGTTCCGAAAGCAGAAATACGTAAAAGTAATTATTATCTGAATTCAGAACTATATATAGATTTGAATATGCAATGAATGTTGGATTCCTTGTTGATTTGTTCTGTAACGGAGCGGAGTTTTAGTAGTATCTGCATCATTTGCATCATTAATATTACAGAAATATGTTTAGTTTCTCGAATACAATTCACAAATATAGCACAGAATGTTTGTAATATCTTACATACGTAATCTCAATTGGAAATCTCCCAAAAGATTGAATTTTAGATTGCGAATGAATAAATCTTCATTAACATATATTGAATCTGTATTTAGAATGTCCTAACAAAAAGTTTCGATAAATAATAGATAAATTTCTTTACACTTGGAAACCATTCGTTTTAATTAGGTTCTGCACATAAATTTTTGGGGGTTTATTTTCATGTATTATTTGAGTTTCTTTAATATACTTCTTTAACGCCATATAAAAATAAACGGCTAAATGGCTGTTTGTATTTTATCTAAATAATCTCATATTGTAATCTATTTTACTTTCATTGAAATTTATTTGGATGATTTCTTCTAGAAGAAACCATCCAAATAGATTTCAATGAAAGTAAAATAATTTTTCTCTCCAATCTGTACTATCCATTCATAATACGAGAAACCATAAAGATATTAACACACAAAAATACAATATGTGACGATGCAGCATCTTTTAACTTAACGAAATTGTGGCTCGCGTGACTCCATGGTTACAGATAAGAAATAAACAACCAAGTAAAAATAAAAGATAACGTGCGAATTTTTAAAAAAGTACATGAAAATTAAATGATAGTATTTTAAATAATAACTTTAAAGACAGTGCAATTAGCGTACATTCTCATTTGTTATTGAAAATGGCTCGGAGTGTGCCGAAACATATTAAACAACCTAATAAAAGTTATTTTACGGTCTTTTTATTATGTTATTAATTTACACCTTTTAACATTTAAAAGAAATATATTATTACAAGGTGTTATAATTTATTATAAGATGTTTATTAATTTATTTTTTGATTTTTGTTGAGTTCCTAAAAGAGTACTGAAACATTTTTAATGAAATTTAAACGGTACCAATTCGAGAGTATCATCTTTCAATTAAAAAAAAATCAAGTGAATTGATCTTGCAGTTCCGAAGTAATCGATGAACTGATATAAAAAAGTACACACGCATCGAATTGAGATATTTCCCCATTTTTAACACTTTCCAACCTAGTCGTAAAGTGTTTATGACCGGTTTGTCTGCCGTCGGCCGTCTGTCCGTGCTCTAACTCCCGTAAATATGCTCGGATTGCCCTGCAATTTTTATGTTATTGTCGTAATCTATAGCATGTTCCCTATTTCAACTGAAGTGTGTAGCACTTATAGTTTTTTACAGGGACACTCAAAAGAATTCCGTTACATTACGGTCTATGAGGAAAAATCATTTGCGGTTTATTTTAATAATGTTACACAATTTCAAACACATTGTAATTGATATATATCACTAAGGTGCATTACAAGAAGCTTAATATGGAATAGGGTGTGCATAGCACGTATAGTTACTTTACAGGGACAGTCAAAAGAATTCCGTTACATTACGTCTATGGAGAAAAATCGTTCGCGGTTTAATTAAATAATGTTTCACTATTTTAAACGCATTGAAATTTATATATATCACTAACGTGCTTTACAGGAGGCTTACTACAGAATCGTGTGTGTATGGCAGTCATCGTTCATTTACAGGGACGCACAAAAGAATTCTCTACTGTCTGTTAAAAATAATTCCTGGAAGTGCGTTTTGTTTTAAGTTGCTGAATGCGATTTTAAATTTAACTCACTTTTTGTCTATTACTTGGTGGTATAAATTCTGTATTTCATTAACAGGGCAGCACAAAAGTTTGCGAGCACATTTCCGTTTATTGACAGAAACTCCAGAAGTAGAATTTTAAACTGTAATACGCGTTTCCAAACTAAACTAAAATTTAGCATTCTATGTAGTATATATACAAATCTATAGATCCTATACAGGGCTGAATAAAAGTATTCGGATAATTTTACGAATATTGTATATGTTGGAAATTCCTGAAATTACGTGTTTAAATGTGTTATGCGTTTTCCAAATTGTTTACTTTGATGTTATCTTTCAGCTTATTAAACGGTAATGATTTGTAAAATAATTTTGGAAGCGTTGGAGAGTGTTACATAATCTATGCTTGACGCATGATTTTTCGTTCTTGTTAAATTTCGTTAAGAAAAATAAGGTGCCAGTACCAAATAAGGCCACGTTAAGGATTCATATCACAATAAATTGTGTTGTATCACCAATAATACATTAAATGTTGTTTGATGTAATAAATATACATGTTTTTACAATATTAAATCCTGCATACTCTTACCGCTGTTGAATATTAACAAAAGACACTTGAAAGTGGCCTTATTTGGAATATGTGTTCTAAATAAGGCCATAATTTATACTAAGTACATTTAACTTTAGCTAATAGATATTTTACAGGTATTACACCAAAATGAAACAAAATAAAAACACGTGTTTTTAAATTGCACAATTTAACTGCAGAAAACGAAATATTTAGTTATAAAAAAAATCAAAATAAAATTATTATTTTATGAAAACATTCAAATGAAGTTATTGACATTTGGGCAAAAAAATAGATATATGTACACATTCGGTTCAGTCCTATCAGGGCTACACTAGATACCGGGCTGGATCATTCATTATCATGACGTCACAAATGGTGGCTGGCCGCAAGCAGTGACTGGTACAAAGCGAAACGAAAAAACTAAAGACATACAGCGATTGGCACAAAACGATGGGCGCGTCGCTTTGTACCGCGACCTACGTTATACACGGCCGATGTATGACGTTTAAAACGTCACATATATTGGATCATTTTTTAACGGCAATTGGTGAAAAACGGGGGGCGCGTCGCTTTTCACCAATCGTCGTGTAAAAATGATCCACTCCATGTGACGTTTTAAACGTCATGCACCGGCCGTGTAGAACGTAGGTCGCGTTTGTACCAATCGCTGGTCGGCCAGCCCCCATTTGTGATGTCTTGATAATGAATGAGCCAACCAGGTATTTAGTGTAGACCTGGTCCTGCACACTCTACATAGACATTTTTCTCCCACTTTGAACAAAGACACATATATAAGACAAACTCCTTTGGCCAAATGAAGCAATATCTTTCTAAGGGACGTCTGGTTTTTCACATATTTCACTTTCATATACAATCAGTGTTAAAAATATAGAATATTTCAATATACATTCTAAAAAATCATTAATTTATCTCATACATCATGCAAAGATTGTAAAATTCAATAAATAATTTAACTTATTTTTAAGAAAGTTTACTGTTTACAAAAATGACCTGTCAAAAGATTCAGTGGTTTGAAAATTGACTACGAAGCTGGTATCGGTTTTGATTGAAACTAAGACTCCTGTAGGGGAGCTGACGCATCTCCATCTTTTAGTCCAACATAACCGCCATACTGTAGTCCAAAGCACCCTTTCGTCCAATCGCTGCCATCGACACATTCGCTGCCGGCTTCTTTCGTCCAATCGCTGCCTGCGATACAACTTTTACGTCCCATTAAATGGCAAATTCTTGAACTTGTATTGTAGGAGTTCTAGTTGATACAATTCGCATTTGTCAAGGACACATAAAATGTCAGGTATCTGCTGCCATATGTCGATCCAAGACTGTTTACTACAAGATATAAGATGATGGCTTTATTAAGAGCATGGTCTTACTTGGTAGAAGTACCTTGGTTTTTAATTAATAACTATTCGGAATTAAAAAGTCAATAATTAATTTATTAACATGTTTTAAATTCTGTAAATCGAACGTCGTAGCCCGAGTTTTTTATGCTTCAATTTGTTTTGATTTATTGTTTTCATTTTGAGTGATACGGTAACATTCACAAAAAGATTGGACCTCATTAATAAAATACAAGGTGCTCATAATTAGTAAAATATAGGTGTTTAGAGCTCAGTTAATAAGATTTTACTGGAGCAAACTTAACATAATTTCGTATACGTACTATTTAGACCATAGTGAATCGATTCATAAAGAAAAATATGGTTCGCATTTTTGGCATCAGGGTCAAACCGCTGCAGACTGATTTTGGCAGTAACGTAGGCATGAAAATTAAAATATTATTCTATTAAACGTTATTCAATCACGTAAAACGCAAACATTTTTAGTTTTATGCCTATTTCACGCCCAAAATCAATCTACACTGCCCCTTTTGCACTTGGTGTTGAAAATGTCAATTATGTCTTTTCTTTATAAATCGATTCACAATGGTCTAAATAGCGATTTTACAAAACATCACGCGTAGAGCGATTGGAGACGATGTCGAATGGTGATTGGTCGACTGCCCGAGACGATGTAGGAGGAGCTTAATGCGCTTGAAGAGGATATTTTTCATTTCGTTGAAGATTCATAAGAGAGTCTGATCTTGCATATTCATGTTTGCTTTATTTTTAATGATGCTTAAGACATATTAAACGTGTCTAACAAAAAATTATTAACTTAATCCAATTAAAAGAAAACAATCCATATGTACAAGTATAATTAGAAACAGCAAATAAAATACTTCTAGCTCTTTTATTTTCGGAGCTCATTATCTAATTCAACTTTTTTTTTTTTTTTTTTTTTTTTTTTTTTTAAATAAAACTGATATTTTAATTGTAAAGGTTGATGAAAACTAATTTAAATTTGTAGTAGCTTGTGTACATTTTTTAAGGGAAAAAAACTTTACGTCCAACATAATTTATTGATACATAACAAACCTTACATAAAGTTAAACATATTTAATTTATAAATTATTATATTCTTTAATATCTATAATCTATAACTTCCAATTTTCAAATAAAGATGACATGTTTACATTTTTTTGTAGTTTTTATTTTAAATTTTATTTATAGTAAATACTAACTACAATTAGCTAGAATTAAACAAAGAAAAACATATTAAACATTATTTCACGAGAATAAACTGAAAGCACAGCAAATAAATGTTAGCTTTCTGAATGTTTAATTAATAAAGAAAATAAAATTACTTGGTTGTTAAAAACTTTTTGAACTGTGCTATTTCATAAAATCAACATATACTTAAGCAATGCAGTTTTCAGATTTTTATATAGTTATTTATTTCATAAAATCAATATATACTTAAGAAATGAAGATTTCAAATTTATATATAGTTTTAAATTTTTTACTGAACTTAAAGGTTTATTAAACAAACTATTTCCTTCATATCTTTAAGTCAAGACAACGTAAAATACAAAATTTTCATACAAATTCATTTAATTTTGGAATTATTTTTTCTTTTTACAATTAAAAACTTGCAAACATTGCATGCATCCACTGCAAAATTTAACTGAAAAAAAAAATCTCATTCAGTATTTAAATAATTTAAAAAGCTATACAAATTACACTTGAACGCCTAAAATCCATACAACTTCTAAGCCGTTAAAAATACACATACACATGTAAATTTATTTTTTTATTTAAATAATTTAAGTGGTTTATTACAAAACACGAGCAGGGAAAACCGAGCTATGCTCGGTCAAAATTATATTTGAGTTCAAATATCATGACCCATGACCAAAATGACCCACTAATTGAATTTTCTCGAACATGTGACTTAGCCCAAGAGTCTTCTCGTGCCCGAAAACCATAGGATGCAAAATTTAGTGTAAATTGAACCGATTTTTAGATCTTGACCCACAATGACCCAAAAATGACCCACTAATCGAAAGTTCTCGAACATGTGACCCAGCCCAATAGTCTTCTCGTGCACGAAAATAGTCGGATACAAAATTTCGTCAAAATCGTTTGAACCGTTTTTTAGATACAATTAGCTTGACCATGACCCAAAATGACCCAAAATGACCCACTAATTGAATTTTCTCGAACATGTGACCTAGCCCAACAGTCTACTCGTGCCCGAAAACCATTGGATGCAAAATTTAGTGTAAATTGAGCCGCTTTTTAGATCTTGACCCACAATGACCCAGAAATGACCCACTAATCGAATTTTCTCGGATATGCGACCTACCCCAATGCTTTTATCGTGCTCGAAACTCGCAGGACACAAAATTTAATCAAAATCGTTAGAGCCGTTTTTTAGATAAAATTAATTTGACCCGCTTTGACTCAAAAATGACCCACTAATCGAATGTTCTCGAACATGTGACCCAGCCCAATAGACTTCTCGCGCCCGAAAATGATCGGATACAAAATTTCGTCAAAATCGTTTGAACCGTTTTTTAGATACAATTAGCTAGACCATGACCCAAAATGACCCACTAATCGAATTTTCTCGAACATGTGACCTAGCCCAATGGTTTTCTGGTGTCCCAAAACGGTAGGATACAAAATTTCGTCAAAATCGTTAGAGCCGTTTTTAAGATAATTTTTGCATATATATATATATATAACCACCCACAAGATTTGCTCGTATTAGAATATATATATATGATAAACCCTCCAATATGTAATAATAATGCTCACAAAATCTGTAGAGGCGCCATCTGTTCATAAAATAAACAATTAATCATTCAACATTTTTTTAAATCAATAAGCAATTAATCATTCAACATTTATTTTCTGCAAAATAAAAATAATGATAACTATATATATTATTACTAGTGTTAGATAGATGTATCTCCTTTACTTTCACTATTATTATTTGCAATACAGTTGTGAAATGATGCCATTGTATGCTTTATTTAATATATTTATAATAATTTAGTTTGGTTGTTATTGTTTTTAGCCTAAATGTACCAAAATTAACATGTAAAATCTTGAAATCAACACAATCCCTGTATATGATTTGCTGCTATTCCAATTTCCACAAAATTCTTGAGATTAAGATGACATTAAAATATATATTACTGATGTAGACGACATATACCAAAAAAAAAAAAAAAAAAAAAAGACTACTGATGTAGACGACATATACAAAATAAATAAAAAGGAAGAAGAAGCAGAAACAGAAATAAAAACAAAAAGTCCTAGCTTCCGGATTTTAATAGTTTAACCAAAAAAGTTTTGTTTCTATTACACATTATTAATAACAAATAACATTAACATACATGTAATGTTTGGGCTTGTACGAAGTGTATCAACCGAAACATAAGATCATATTTCAAGGTATGTCTAAAAAACCCAAGTTTCTCATTAACACAGATTGGTTTATTTTTCTCATAGTTTATATCTTGCTAATTAATCACAAGAGAATGTATAACAAACCTTTACGCAAAAATATCAATTATATATTTGAATAATAATATCAATTATATATTTTAATAATAATATTAATTATATATTTTAATAATAATATTAATTATATATTTAAATAACAATATTTATTTATATTAATTATATATTTAAATAATAACATTTATTTATATTAATTATACGTTTAAATAATAATGCTTATTAATATTAAATGTATATATTTAAATAAAAATATTAATTAATATTAATTATACTTATTTAAATAAAAATAATAATCAAAAATTTAAATAATAAAATGATAGAAAAAAAACTTTAAATATGGTAATCTTCCACAACTTTATCACTACAGATAAACCAGTATTTTGTAAAAAGAATTTTAGTAAATTAATAGAGATTTTTAAGAATAATGCTTAATTTTAAAAGATGAAAACTTTAATTAATTAATTCTGCTAATTTGATAATCATCTGTTACTAAAGTTCTAATAAAAAAAAATTAATGAAAGTTTAGGAGTTATTGCATTTTAATAAATGTTCGTATAGTTATTAAAAAATAGCTTATATGAATTAAAATTTAATTTAATTCTTGAAATTATCTGATATTAAATTTTATTGTATGTAATAAAAATTGTAATTTTTATTTACCTTAACTAGGGGGCTCTGCCCCCTGCTCGCTACGCTCACCAACCCCCGTTCTGATTTCACAGCCTCTTAAACCTGGTAATGGCTCCTGTTTTAAAAAGATGATGATGATGATATCCCGAACGGCGACTATCTTCTGTAATCAGGTTATAATGCTTTTTCATTTAACTGGTTATAATGCTTTTTCATTTAATTCATCTTTTTTATTTTTAATATTCATGTGTAAGCACAATTTTTATGACGTAATTTTCTTTATTTCCTGCTTTCAACACGTGATCATTTAATTATTATTTTAAACTTTCATTATTGTTTTTAATAGTCTCGCGCAAATACATTTTTTATTTGAGATAAAACATAATCCTTTGCGCTTATTTAGAAATTGGCAACAATATAAAAAATGACTTTTTCAATAAAAGATTTTTTACTCGATTTTTAAGGATTTTTTTAGTTTTTATTGTCCAACCCTGATAATTTTTTGAATTTCTGAAAGCTTGTTATATTTCGCGTCTGGTGGTATGATTTTCGAATCCCTAGGATGGCTAGAAAAAAGTAATAACTCCTCAAAAAAGTCCCTAGTGAAAAAGTGATGAGACTAACCCGGAATATCTACGCAGAATTTGATTGGTCTAAAACGTTTTTGGCTCAGTTCCAGATTACTTTTTTTTAATATAGAAGGATTATAATTATAATTTAACATTGTTTAACTTAATTCTAATTAAAATTTAATTATCTAATTGACAATAAAATATTGCAGAGCAATTGATAAAGATCAACTGATCTTTATATCAATGCTTAAGAAGCACTGTTAATAAATATTCTTTATTAACTAATTCAATAAAGATCAAAGCAAAACTCTAAAAATGCAAAAAAATTGGAAAGGACACAACTTGATACATCAAAATTACGAGCCTGGTGCTTTAACCACCATACAAGATCTGACACAAGATTACTAGCTTTTAATACACTTGTTCATTTAATACGCTTTAACTCCGCCCCTCAACAACTACGTAACCATCTTTTAGCCAATCATCATTCGACTACGCCTACAATCGCTATACGCGTGATGGTTTGTAAAATCGCGTCTAAATAGCATGTACATGAAATGGTGTTTTGTTTACATCAGTGGATTATTTATAATTGATCTCTAAACATTGTGATATCGCTGTTAATTATATGCAACCTATATGCAATCGTACCATGATTATTATTTCCTACTTTTATAACATCTTCTGCTTTTGCAAGCATTTACATTACGAACAGACATCATTGTGACTATAAAATTATGAAACATACGATAATAGCCAGTCTGATTCATAAATATACTCGCACATAGAATAAAACACTAAATGTAATGTTAATAACAAAATAATTTCTTCTACAATCCTTTAATTTCTCGCGTGCTGTAAAATTTATTATAACTACAAATTCTTTAAATATTTTTTTTTCCTCACCCAGAAAAAAATTTTGTTCAATCAACAAAAATTTGGTTGACCCAACAAAACTTTTTGTTTAAATATAGATCATATTTGTATCAACAATTTTTTTTTTTTTTTTTTTTTGCAATTTCAAAAAAAAAAATTGTATCGTCAGCAAAAAATGTTTTGTTAATTCAAGTAAAATGGTTCAGTTTTACTTGAATTTTGCTAAAACAACCAAAATGTACTCAACAAAACATGTTTTGTAGTTTTAATCATTTCCTTTTTCTGGGTGTTTAAATGAAACAATATTGTTTAATATTGACTACATAAGGTAATCGCCAAGTAGATAAGTTAAACTCTCTTGGTTCATTATAGATGTTCATTGAGATCTAATTAAGGGATTAAATAACCAGTATTTGTTTCCACAGATTTGTTTGCTCAGATTTGTTTGCTAAGATTTGTTGCCCATACCTGCCCAGACTTGTTAATTGCCACTCTTAAATTTATTCTAACTATGGATTATTTTTTAAATAAATATTTATTTTTAAAATAAATAAATAGTAGCAATAATAATTACAATAAAATATTTTGTTACATAATCCTTTAATGTCCTCGGTGACTTCAAAATTTCCTTTAACTACGAATACATTAAATAAATTATTTTTCTTTAAACAAGTAAGTTGGTAATGACAATAAAATATTTTCTTATCTAATCATTTAACGCCTTTTATGACATTAAAATATTTTTCTAACAACAAATATGATAAATTATTTTTCTTTAAAAAAATAATAACAATAATAAACGTACAATGTAAACAAAAAAGCTCTCAAATTGTCAGAAAAAAATACTATCAAAACTGTCGATTTTAGTGCCAGTGGAAAACGGTTTAATTTATAGAAAATATCTGTATATTTTCATTAAAACAGTTTTTATGTGTAAAAAATATCGATATTTTCTGTAAAAATTACAAATCGATATTTTTTTTATAGGAAGAAAATGCTTTTCTTTAAAATAGTTTTTTTCTGCAGAAAATACAACAATTTTCTGTCAAAATTACAGATATTTTTAGCAATGTAATAATAATAACAACAATAATAAACGTAATAATAATAATAACAAAACATGTTCCTATATACAGGGTGATTTTTTTTTAAGTCGTGAAAGTAAAACCCTATAACGAAAGAACCACTGATCCAAATGACCGGAAATTTCACCAGTATGCTCCCAAAGCAATGGGTATTTTTTAGGCATGGTTAAAAAAAACTTAAAATCTCACCGACAGATGGCGCTGTATATGCAGTAAAGTCGGGAGAGGAGCTTGTGCAAGACACACGCACAGTGGATACTCTTCACTCTGTTGTGGAACATGCGGTTTCACGTTTCCAACTCGTAGCTGAAAACATTGGACAGCACACTGAAAATCGTTTGGGTTAGTTGCGCAGTTCTGTACGAATGTTTTACTTCATATTTTTATTTCGTTCTGTTTCTGCAGTTGTTTGCAGTTCCTTTTCCCAATTACTGCATTCTGTATGAGTATCCACAGGCGAGTGTCTTGCACAAGCTCCTCTCCCGACTTTACTGCATATACAGCGCCATCTGTCGGTGAGAATTTAAGTTTTTTTTTTAACCATGCCTAAAAAAATACCCATTGCTTTGGGAGCATACTGGTGAAATTTCCAGTCATTTGGATCAGTGGTTCTTTCGTTATAGGGTTTTACTTTCACAACTTTAAAAAAAATCATCCTGTACTTATTTATTTCATTTTGTACCTTTAAAGTATTGTCTAATCACAAATACTATAAATATTTTTTCTTCGTTAAATGAAAATTAATTATAATAATAATAATAATATAAACATATACTAATTTATTGTCGTTTGGAGAATTAAAATTCCTTCCCTCTCTTAAAAAAAAAATTACAACACAATACTCTGGATGTATATCTTTAAAGTTTGAAGAACCGAAATATCTAGAAACATATACAACAGTGCCATGTTTATTATTGTAGATTTTCATAAAAATTTTCGCATTTGGAATCATACACATTACGAACGGACATTATTGTAAATATAGAATTTTGAAACATACAAAGATAGGCAGTCTCTCTTATTCATAAATATACATAAATTAGAATAATACTCTATGTAATTGGAAATTCCTTGTGGATTTCGAACGTGTCGAAAAGCGAAATATTTCACGAAACTTTTGAAACATGTATCTGAACCTTATTTGTATCATTGGTACTCTAAGAAATATTTTAGTATCCGTATTGCAAAATATAAACTCAGGACAAAATTATCTTCCAACTACCTCAGCATATCGCAAGATGTAATCTACATAAAAAGAAATTATATACGAATATTGCATGCATAATTACGGTCAAAATAGTTTGATTCATGTACGGTGTAATATTTTCATTATTTATTTGTGAAAGACACTCAAATATTTCTGAATTTATAAATATAATAAGAAGTAACATTTTATTAGTTTTAATAATCTATATATATATTAGGCTATCGTACGTGGCACAGAAATCGCGATTATTTATCATTTGCCGGTGACAACGAGAGGTTTGTTTTCACTAATTTGCGAATATTAAGAAAAGTATTTGAGGTATCGATTTAAAAGTCACCACACATATGTAGAAATTTTTTTTGCATCCGAAAATACAATTTTTGTAAAAATTGGCCGGCAATATTTCTTATTTATTTTAAAAAACTAGCTACTTTCTAAAAAGGAAAGAAAATAAAGTGCGAAATCAAACCAAGAAACGCGCCATTTTGTTATTAAATAAAACATTGACTCCATTGTTGTACCTTATGCAGTTTATCGTCATTGTTGTCCGCATCGTTATGACGTCAATGTTACGAATGCACGCATTTGTTATTTATAATGTAGATTGAGTAATAACAAATAAATAATAATAATCTACTAGATGGAACCCGACAAAACTTGACAATAACAAAAAAAAATTACAATAACAATATTAGTAAAATAAGTTTCTTTATTACATAAGAACAGTCTTTCAAATATTTTATTTTAAAAGTTTTTTCCCCCAGTGAATTATAGTACTATTTCCGATGCAAACTCCAAACAAACAATCCGTAAACAAAATGCAAATCAGTTTGACATTACCGACATATTCCCCATGGCAAGAAAGAAAATTTCCTGGACCTATGCAGTATCATACAAATAGTATATCCCTACGTTCATCTCATATTCAGTCAATAAAAGAACATAGTAAATAAAGCACACATCCCCCCAGGTGATAATGCAACGGAATGAGCTCCTATGCACATGTGCATTGAATCTCCCCAAACGCACCGTCGAAATTCGACGTTAAAAAAAAGGTTTAAAATGTTTTGATCAAAATTTTTAAAATGTCTTTTTTAATCATTGTTCGTTTCAAATCCATATCTTCTGAAACGCATCCATTGTTTTAAGCTAATAAATTTCTATGTAAAGATGAAGAATTTTTTTTTTACAATTATAAATCAATCTGCAGATAAGGGAGATTTTTAATGTTTTCAAGTGTAATTTATTTGTATGGTTTCTTCAGTTCCTTTACATAATCAGGATAATTATTCATTTTCCATAATTAAGAGAAATAATGTAAATAAATAAATATCCAAGATTATTTTTGATTATGTTTTCATTAATATATTGAAAATTTTATTGTTTAAAGTTAGTGATAAATGATACTTTAGTAAATGGGGCTTTTCCTAATTATTATTTTATTATTTTTTTTATTTTTGAGATTTAATGGGAACTTTCTTCCGATTGTTTATTGGGCGCTACAGTCTGGCGAATTATTTGGGGTACTTTTCGGTTAGCCGGGCGCCAGTGAAGTATATATATATATATATATATATATATATATATATATATATATATATATATATATATATATATATATTATATTTATATACAGTTTTTTTTCTTAATGGGACGACGGGATAATGAATATTTTTGATTACCAGAATATTTTACATCATTTTATAGTTATATTAAGAAATACATATTTTTAAGATTTGCTGAATCACTTATTTGTTTACTTTTTCCTGCATTATATTATTGAAGGTTGTTAGTTCTCTTATTCTTTTAAATATACCCTACTTATATAAAAATAGCGTGTGTTCTCTGTGGTGTTTCGCATAAACGTTGTAAAATTCAGGTTATTAGATTTTATCCAACTTTGCTGTCATAACTGCGGATGAAGCAGTCATTTTTGACGATTTTTTCGTTACCTGCAAAATGTTTGTTTTTAGTATAGCCCGAACTAAAAAAAATTTGGGTATTTTTCCGTTATACGGTTACTATTGTCGCCAAGCATACATTTACATGTATGCCATGGTATCGGTATAACGGAAAAGAACCAAAATTTGCGATCGATCAAATAATTGAATTTCGTTAAGCATTAAATTTTCTGGTACTTCTCTATTATCCGGTCGACCACTTTTCATAACAAAAAACTATCGCCAAACTGTAAAATTAAACGCCAAAAATTCAGTCCGATTTACTTGATGTCAGAAGCATTATATGTGTTTGTTACGTCATCAAGTGGTTTTTAATTCGACATTTGCGTCTATTTTTCATTATGTTTTACTGATTTATTAATAATTTCATTAATTAAAATAACAATCGTGTCCTTAAATTCTTATATTTTATTTATTTATTTATTTTGATATTCCAATGGCAACGTTCTCCGGTTTATTTGGCGTTACAGTTTGGCGATAGTTTTTTGTTATGAAAAGTGGTCGACGGGATAATAGAGAAGTACCAATTTTCTTATTTTTAACCTGAAAAAGAAACAATAATCATGGATTTAATTAATTTTGCAATATGTGGTGCAACCAAAACATTTATGATTAAATCGGGACAGATATCGCAGACGCATCGGGGATAATTTTTGTCGCCTAAATGACGATTTTTGCTTTGTATGGCAACCTGGTGTTTTATAATAAAATTGAATATGTGTGCAAATAAATCAAATAAAATAGGTACTTTTATGTTAGCTGGGCGTCAGGGATAACTCTCCAAATCTTGTTTCAATTGGAATAATTTAAATTGCAACATTTTACGTGAGATTTGTTATTCATATTGATATGTTTATGTTTAGATATTTTATTATAATTATATTCTAGCTAATTTTAAGTAAGATTTTAAGATTTTATATTTCAATGTTAAAATATTACCTAGTTGATATTAGCTAATGTCAAAAGATTGGCGAACCACAGAGTTCAGAGAATTAAACTCTATGCCTTGCAAAAGTGGGAGTTGTCGACTTTATGACGTCATAAGCAGAAGTAAAAGTTTAATTGAAAAGTACGGCTAATTAATTAAATTTTCGAACAAACGAATGCATGATAACAAATCTGTGTCCAAATATCTTTCATTAAAAAAAAAGAATGGTGTAATTTCATGCAGTAGTTTGTTCCCACGGATTGTCGAAAGAAATCGCTTAGCGTTTTAAATATATAGATACTAATAAAAGAAAGTTTCGCTCTGTGTGTGTGTCTGTTGGCGATGGCTAGGAGAATCTAGCCCACCTAGAAGGCTGGTAATTTAGATTTAGGTAGTCCAAACCCTCTCCTAGTGCAACATTACATCAGAATTTTAATATTTTAATTACTTTCTGAAATATTAATTAAAATGCACAAAGAACTCTCATTAAAAATACGCTTTTCTTCATCGGTTGGTTGGTTGTGTAGAATATCTTCTCAGAACACATTAAATAAATCAGAGTAACGATGCATAGATAAGGACTTATAACGAAATAGTGCCGACATTGATTGCAGTTACTTGCATATATCCAAACTAATGCAGCGCCATCTACTCACGGCAAATTACATAAACGCCACCTGTTTAAGACATTTACAGGCACGTTTTTCTTCATTATAATTATCTGGGTTTAAGGTTTTTTTAAAACACGACATATATTATTATGATAGAGACTATTATTACAGAAAACTTTATTTAACAAATTATTTGTTATATATTTGCGGGAATGGCGAGGGGTAGGGGTCTAATTACATTTAACAATTTTAACCCGTAGCGTTTAATTGTTGTTTTATATACAAAATACTGCTATTTTAAATCTCAGTTTCTCAGTAATAATGTTTCGAACTTCTCCATTTAGTTCCATTTTTACTAAATTATCGTAAAAATCAGCATTCATTGCTTCAAGGTGTATTTCTAAAAAGCAATTACCAGTATTTCCGAATAATAGCCTAAGCCAAATTTCAAATTAAGTTCCTAGCTTAACCAAATGAATCAATCTTTAAAGATGTATAGTGATCCTCCTAATTAGTTATTTGCTGAAGGTCACTTGAACATCCCCCCTCCCCTCCGGGGCCCTCCTTCAAAGTTTTCTCTAACTATTTCCCGTTTCCATATCTCAGCAACTATCTTTCCGATTTCAACGCAAGTGATTCCAAACATTATAATTAACTTAATAGTTACCCTTTATAACATTAAACTAAATTTATGAGTAGCGGTTACCACTATTTCTGAATAATAGTTTAAGCCAAATTTGTAATTAAGTTTCTATCTTAACCAAACGAAGAAATTTTTAAAGATGCATAGTGATCCTCCTAATTAGTCGTTTGCTGAACGGCACTTGAACATCCCCTCCCGCCCCCCCCCGACCCCTGCTTCAAGGTTTTTTACCCAACTATGCCCCGTTCCCATATCTCAGCAACTATCTTTCCGATTTGAACGCAAGTGACTCCAAACATTATAATTAACTTAATACACACCCTTTATAACATTAAACTTAATTTATGAGTAGAGGTTACCACTATTTCCGAATAATAGTTTAAGCCAAATTTGTAATTAAGTTTCTAGCTTAACCAAACGAACGAATTTTTAAAGATGCATAGTGATCCTCCTAATTAGTCATTTGCTGAAGGGAACTTGAACATCCCCTCCCCCCTCCCTTCCGGTCCCTCCTTCAAATTTTTTCCTCTAACTATGCCCTGTTTCCGTATCTCCGCAACTATATTTCCGATTTCTACGCAACAGATTCCAAACATTATAATTAACTCAATAGTAACCTTCTATAACATTAAAGTAAATTTATGAGTAGCGGTTGTCACTATTTCTGAATAATAGTTTAAGCCAAATTTCTAATTAAGTTCGTAGCTTAACCAAACGAACGAATTTTTAAAGATGCATAGTGGTTGTCCTAATTAGTCATTTGCTGAACGGCACTTGAACATCCCCTTTCCTTCCCCCGACCCCTCTTTCAAGATTTTTTACCCAACTATGCACCATTTCCATATCTCAGCAACTATCTTTCCGATTTGAACGCAAGTGATTCCAAACATTATAATTAACTTAATAGACACTCTTTATAACATTAAACTTAATTTATGATTAGAGGCTACCACTATTTCTGAATAATAGTTTAAGCCAAATTTGTAATTAAGTTTCTAGCTTAACCAAACGAACGAATTTTTAAAGATGCATAGTGGTCCTCCTAATTAGTCATTTGCTGAAGGGAACTTGAACATCCTCTCCCCCCTCCACCTGGCCCCTCCTTCAAAGTTTTGTCTCTAACTATGCCCTGTTTTCGTATCTCCGCAACTACTTCCCGATTTCTACGCAACTGATTCCAAACATTATAATTAACTCAATAGTAACCTTCTATAACATTAAAGTAAATTTATGAGTAGCGGTTATCACTATTTCCGAAGAATAATTTAAGGCAAATTTGTAATTAAGTTCCTAGCCTAAGCAAACGAACGAATTTTTAATTTCTTCTTCTGTTTTTTCTTCTGTGTTTCTTCTTTTTTTGATGCGCTGGTCGTCATCGAGCTTACCGAGCCGCCCGAATTGGTCTGATTGTATTCCCTTGTTTGTTATTTTGTAAACCCTGTTTCGTCACCTTGAGCTTGACAGGGAGCACAGGTGGGGAACTACTGAATTTGGACATTCTTTAGTTCCGCGTATAGGTGTGTGAGATAATTGCTTTACAAATTGATAAGTTTCAATCTAACAGTCGCAGTAGACTTTGGGTCCGGGGACCCCGGATGTTCTTTGTGGGCGTGTCAGAGTGTGTCAAGTTGAACCCTATATATTTAAGATGAGCAAATAAAAATATGATACATAATTAAGTAAACGCTTACACTGTTAGAAATAGTGGGGGCACCGGCCTCTGCAGTACAATTGGGTGAATCATTGACTTAACTTTTATTTAACAGAAACACATTTAGCATAATTATCAAAATATTTATTAAATATATATTTAGTAGTACAGTTGGAATTTGAGATTTTTTAAATCAAATTTTTCTGGAAGGCTGAAGGGCCCTCCGTCTAGGAGATATATTGAGTTTTAGCTAAGTATAACAGCTGTGAGTAGTTATATAGATGGATAATTGCATTAATTAGTGTATAAACAATGACTGAGTTAAGATACAGCTTGGAAAATTGTGGTTAATCTAGAACTGCAGTGTAGGTCATAAAGTTTGACTCCGAACACTGGCCTAAAAAAAAAAAAAAAAAAACTAAATAATTTAGCAATTTCATTAATTAGCAATGATATTAATTAGACAGAATAGTTATAGTTAGACAAAAATAGGTGGCGCCAATGAAATCTCCGCATCTAAAAACCACTGGAGCATTTCATCAAATTTTACTGGAATGCCGTTGGGCCCTCCGTTAGGAGATATATTGAGTTTTAGCAAGATATAACGGCTGTTATTATTTACATAGATGGATAATTGCATTAATTAGTATATAAACAATGACTAAGTTAAGATATAGCTTGGAAAATTGTAGAGAATCGAGAGCTGCAGAGTTAGCCAAGAAGTTTGACACCGAACACTGGCCTAAAAAAACCCTAATTAATTTAGCAATTTCGTTAATAAGCAATGATATTAATTAGACAGAACAGTCATAGTTAGACAAAATAGATGGTGCCAATCGAATCCCCGCATCTAAAAACCCCAAGTGCATTTCATCCAATTTTACTGGAAGGCCGTGGAGCCCTCCGTATAGGAGATATATTGAGTTTTAGTAAAATTTATCAGCTGTAATTAGTTATATAGATGGATAAATGCAATAATTAGTATATAAACAATGACTGAGTTAAGATATATCTTTGAAAATTGTTGAGAATCGAGAACTGCAGAGTGAGCCAAGAAGTTTGATACCAAACACAGGCTAATAAACCCCTCTAAACAATCTAGCAAATCATTACTTAGCAAAACTATTAATTATGCAAATTAGTTATAGTTAGACAAATATAAGTGGTACCAAACGATTCCCCGCATCTGAAAACCCCCAGTTCATTTGATCAATTTTTACTGGAAGGCCATTGGACCCCCCCATTTAGGAGATACAATGAGTTATTTTAGAATCTATCTGAAAGTAATTAGTTAAACGCGTAGTGATAGGCCATTGCAGTAATTAAAATATAAACATTGACTGAAGTAGATATTAAGCTTGGAAAATTGTGGGGAATCGAGAAGTACATAATGAGCAAAAAGTTTGACACCAAACACATGCCTATAAACCCCCCTAATCAATCCAGCAAATCGTTAAATAGTTGTGCCGTTAATTAGTGATTACATTGTTAAGCTAATACAATAATCGTGTCGATGCCCGTTGGGATATTGATAGTTAAGCCCTAGATACAAAAATAAAAATAAATGCAGAGACCGGAACCACGGGGTCACGTGCTCCTAGGACGCTATGCTGCCGAAATACACGTGGTAGAAGGATATACTTATCCTAATATATATCCCGTTGCTGCTGAAAGCTGTCACGATAGTCCTCACCGCGTGGGCATGGGATCGTTAATTACAGCACTAAAAACATTATTACAACTTAACTAATTGGTATTCGCCATTGCGATTGTTTTAATAAAGTAATATTAAATGTTTAAAATAGTAGTAATAGCACTAAAAGTATTATAATAGTAGAATATGCACGGTCATCCCAGCTAAACCAGATTTATTTCAACACAACAGAAAGTGTAAGCGATTACCTTTATTAAAGTATTAAGTACAATATAACTTTAACAAAACATTCGAATTCTGGAATTGAAAAACGGTATAAATATATATTTTGCGTTTTAAATAATGAAATAAAAAAAGGGGTACTTACTTAAATTCTCTATCAAAATAATTCAGATAATATACGTTTAAAAAATTCGCCTTTTAGAAACCATTTTTATATAAAATTTATCTGAAATTACAAAGCAAAACATATGGCGAAAATTCAACTAGACGAGAAGAATCAGATCCTATCTGTGACGTCAGGTCACGTGTTTGAAAGCTCAAATCAGGCCCGTAGAAAGATGAAAGTTGTTTTCACGATGGCCCCGGGTCACGTCAATGAAGGTCGTACGCCAAGTAGCGGAAGGAGGGTGAACTACTAGAGGTTCAATAATTGTGGTAATATCTATGAAATAACTGCACATGGGCAAACGTAATCGCAAACGATTATTTCATTCATACCAAAACATTTAGACTGTTGTCTTATTTTTTATTTGTTCTTTAAGATTATTTTAGGACACATTTCATTCTTTAAATAAAATATAATTTGTTGGAAGTACTTTTAAAAGTATATTCAGTTTTATCTCATAATGTTTGTAATTAATCTTTGACATTCTGTTTTACTATCTGATGAAATTAAAAAAAAAAAAAAAGTAGGCATAAATGTATCAGCTGTTACCCATTATTTAAAAAATGCATTTTTATTTCTGCAACTTAATTTTTGAGAACCTATTTATGTGGCAATTCTGCTATACCTATTGTTTTTGATTTACGCCAAGATAAGGCACCATACCTAAATAAGATCTGTGGTTTATCCCTTTGAGGGGCGGTGGTATATATTATATACCACCTAATTTTAATCCGATTCAAACCAGAAACTTTTAATTAAATTTTACTTTTTTAACTTTGACGGGAAAAAGTTGAAAAATTGCTTATTTTTATTTTGAACTAAATTATTTCCTAAATTCCGGTGAAAATTCAACGTTATAGGAGCACAAGTGCTTGCCCCTAAGAGGGTTATATTAATGGAACTTTAAGGAAAACGTATTTTTAAAAAAGCCTTATTTTAATTTATTACCAAAAATCCAATTTCTTACTTAAAGAAAAATTGTAATTTGTTTTTCAAATAAACATTAATCAGGTATGGGATAAATAACACGGCAAATACGTTTTTAAAGACGTTATATTGATTCCACATGCCTCACATGAACATATATATTTATAGCAATTTTTTAATAATACTAATAAACTTTGTTTTGAAACTAAAAAAGTTATTTATTACGAATGAAAAAAAAAACGTATTTTACTTACCCATCACACGTAGTATAGGGTAAGTCTTGTAATCGTTTTGAAAATCGAAAAGAATTTTTTGACGGATTTACACGTTTCAGACACTGGAGATTCCGAAAAACATATTTTTAGAAAAAAAAAATTGCCGTCCGTCTGTGTGTCTGTGTGTGTGTCTGTGTGTCTGTGTGTCTGTAAACGCTCTATCTCCCGAAAAATTTGAGATAGAGACTTGCAATTTGGTATGTACTTAGTATGTAATAATGGGAAGAAGCCTATTTCATTTCAATAACCTCGATTAACATGGAACAATTTTTTTCGGTCTCTCGAAATATTCGTTCTGATGAAAGGTATATAAAAATTTTCGAAATTGTTTATTTTAAGAAATGAATATAAAAGACAATAAAAAAACATAAATTTTGCATAAAGCATGAAGTTGATCGGATAATTAGTTGCCGAGATATTTGGAATCCTATTTGCCTCACTCTTCGATTTTTTATGACCCTGTATTTCATCCAAATTTCACTTCAAAGATATATTTTAATTGGAAATTTGACGCTTAATTAGATGCAATAAACCTCTAGTTAATAGGATTATTATTTTTGGAGTTATAAGGATGTTTCTTTCAAGCAATTCCGTAATCGAGACTTTAAAGTTTGCCACGATTTTATTTGAATTGCAATGCACTTTATAAGTAGTTTACACATTTTTATTTTAATATTTTACATTATGCATATCCATGATGGGTAAGTATTACGGTAGCCCCCAACGACTAGTTTTTTTAAATATTACACTTTTTTTAAATTCTATTTTCTTTATATTGTATTTTATTTTGTAACATGCAATATTTTATTTTCTACTTTTTAGTGTTTAAAATATTTCATTGTTGCAATCTCACAACCAGCTGACATATTTTAGAGATCGTGGTTTGGTACATAATTATCTCCATTGTTGAATCTCGTATACAGTTGTAACAATCGTATAGAATTTTTGGGGACTTGTCACCTGCGCCCGGATAACATAAAAAATCCATAAGTTTAATTTATTAATTTTTAATTAAGTTACAAAAATATCAAAATGTTTAACATAATTTTTAGGATTCTAGTATAGTTTTAAATCAATTACAAAATTCCACATTTACACACACACACATATATATATACATATAAATCAAGTTACGGTAAATAAAATAGCGTAAAAAAAGAGTAATTTTAAGAGGTTACTTCACTCACGCGAAAACACCAGCTCCCTAATGTTAATCCTATGGGGAAATTATTTTATATCTTCTTTACATTTAAATATTTTTAAACGATTTTTTTTTTTTTTTTTTTTTTTTTTTTTTTGCATTGATAGATCAGGTAGATATCTATGCAGGCCGTTTTTTACTTTTTCGATTTTGGTTGCAGTTATTTTAATGAGGATACTTTCACACTTTCGGAACCGGTTTCTAAAGTGAAAGTATCTTAATAAAAAAAACTTGTAAACATAATAGAAAAAGTAAAAAATGGCCTGCATAGAGATGAACCTTAGCTATCCAATGCAAAATACTAATAATAAAAAAATATTAAAATGCAAATGAGATATTATAAAATAACTGTCCCATTGGATTAACATTAGCGAGGGTGTGTTTTTGTGTGAGTGAAGTAGCCTCTTAAGAGCCTACAGTAGTCACGCGAAGAAACGTTCACGCTAATGTTAAGTCTATGGGAAGGTTGTCCCGCGATTTCTCGCTCGCATTTTAATATTTTTAAATGATTTTTTTTGCGTAGGATAGCTGAGGTCGATCTTCAACGTTGTTAGTTTTTACTTTTTTGATTTTGGTTAAACTCTTTTTATAAGCGGACATTTTAAATTTTGGAACCGGTTGGAACCGGTTCTGGAAATTAAAGTACTCTTATATAAAAAAGAAACTGGAGCCAAAATCAAAAAAGTAAAAACTAACAACGATAGATATCGACGTCAGCTATCCTGTGCAAAAAAAAATCATTTAAAAATATTAAAATGCGAGCGAGAAATCGCGGGATAACCTTCCCATAGACTTAACATTAGCGTGAGCGTTTCTTCGCGTGACTAGTGTAGCCTCTTAAGTTAGCCGAGCGCAGTTGATAAATCGCTAAATGTTGTTCCCATCGCCAGAGTTTGTATTGCAATCATTTCGAAAATTTAAATAATACATCCATTTAAAACACATGTCCTTTTCACCCGTTATATATAAAATACAATTTTTTTCAATCTCCAACTATAATAAAGAAGGAAGTTTGTGTGTGTGTCAGTTTGTGTATCAGTGTGTTTTTGTGTTGTGTTCTGAAGAGACCGCTGCACGCAGAGCTACAAAATTTGGTGGGAAGGTACCTCTATGTATGTAGTTTTGCACCTCGAAGCCAGATTTTGGAATTTTGGAATTTTTTTTTAATTTAAATTTTAATGTGATTTGTAGTGTTTTTTCACGTTTCGCTGCGATTTTTCTACATTAGTAAGAGGAATCCGGTTCCAATCTTTTAGCCCAATATAGTAAATTTTATCTTCTTTTCAATAAAGTTTATATGAAATTCGTAAAGCGATTTTTGAATTTTTTCCTTCGACACTAAGAAATTTTGCCAGAATGCTTGATTGGTTCGGTGGTTGCGCTTCCATTTCAGCCTCAGGTAAGCTCAGAATCGACATTTGTTTTCAATTTTTAGCTTGGAGAAAGTTGATAATTCTTTGGAGATAAAAAATTATGATTTTAAAAATGCGATTTTTAGTGTTTTTTGACGTTCCGCAGCCATTTACCCACATTAGTAACCGGAATCCGGTTCCAATCTTTTAGCCCAATATTGTAAATTTTATCCTCTTTTCGATAAAGTTTATTTGAAAGTCGTACAGCTAATTTTGATTTTTTGGCAATTTTTTTCCTTCGACACTAAGTAATTTTGCCCGGAATGCTTGATTGGTTCAGTGGTTGCTTCCATTTCAGCCTCAGATATACTCAGAATCGTCAATTTTTTACTCTTTTTAGCTTGGAGAAAGTTGATAATTCTTTACAGATAAAAAAAAAAATCATAATTTTAAAAGGGAAGGGTGGATTATTTATTATCCAGCTTTTTTTATTAGATTTTTTTTATTTCATTTTTTATTCATTTTTTAACAATTGTTTTAATGTTTTGCAGCGTTTTTTTTGTTTCAAATGACGTCACAAATCGCGCATTATAAGTCAAACACCATTGGAGGGCGGTTGTGATTGGTAGCTGATAGAATTGTAGGCACAGTTGGAAGTCAACCGGGCAATTGTGATTGCAGATGTTAGCTGATTGCAATAGCCGCTTTCAGCGTGACGTCAGTCATGACGTTTTGCTTGTTTACTGACTCCAAACAAACGGTTGCTATGTTTGATCTCTTATCTATATATATAAAAGAAAGTCCTTTCTGGCTAGATGATCAACGCACAGCCAAAACTATTGAACCTACAAAGACGAAACTTGCAGGAAAAATACTTCTTAGTATGTAGAGGCGCACTAAGACAGGATTTTCAAAAACTCCACCCCTAAGGGGGGTAAAAGGGGGAATAAACTTTAAAAAAATTCCTTAAAAATAGGGTATTATAGTTACGTGACAAATGATAACATATTTTAATGTATTTTTGTATGCTGAATCGAATAGTATCAATTAAATACTCATAAGTCAAATAGTTCGTGAGATATTGCACATTTTTCTAATTTGGCGAAGTCTTTGACGTCAAAATCTAACAATTCTAACAATACAAGTGATAATTTCTAAAAATACGTCCGTTACTATAGCAATGGAAGAAATTCAAATTAAATCTTTTTGTTTATTTTTGCAGATAGAAACATTAACTGCTCAATTGGGAATTGAATATTATTCTTACGGATATTTATGTAATTGTGTATTATTATTATTTTATTATTATTATTTCTACAAACTCCACGATTTAAAATAAAACGTGATTGCTAAAATAAAGGGTACATCTCAATTATACCGTCGACCGCTTTTCATTAAAAAAAAAATCCTCGCCAACCATGAACTCCAAATAAACAAATGGAAGAATGTTGCCATTGGACCATATTATCCTTCTCGGCTGGTCAATAAATGTTTGTGACGTCAGTTGAAATTGATCTATTGCACTTAACTATGAAACGCAACATTTTTACAATGCATTTTCTCTTTTAATGTCATGGCACAGCCGTTTAATTACGCAATTTTTATTTTAATTAACGAAATAACTAAAATATTAAAAAACAAAATGAAAAATACAGGTAAATGTCGAATTAAAAACCGCTTCAGGACATAACAAACACGTTTAATACTTCTGACGTCAAGTGAATGGGACTGCATTTTTGGCGCTAAATCTTATAGTTTGGCGATAGTTTTTTTTTATGGAAAGTGGTCGATGGGATAATGGAGAAGTACCAAATAAAGTGTCGAAGGTCCGATTAGTATTATGTATTACTTCTCTATTTGTTTTCAGTCTTCAGCCATGTTTCTCTTTTTCTTTGGGTAGCTATTCATGCGATTTTGGGCTAATTTTCCGCAATCGGATACCACGCCAATTGGCATATTAGCCACAATGTTGAAAGCATCGTTTATGTTTGAAGCGAAATCTTCATGATGAATCCTGTTACAGAAAATCATATCATCATCTACTATGAGTATAAACCGCATATTCACATTTTAATCAGGTAATGTTTTTTGAAAGGATTTAGCGTATAGCTATTCTACGTTGCTTTGTTATAGAGCTAAAGAGGAAAGCTCTAAAATTATGTGAACCCGATTATTGAAGATTATTAAAAAAAATTCTACTGAACAAATTTTAATGTAAGTGATTTTTCAGGTATGGTTAATGACCCTATAACATATATCTACTATGTATTTAAAATGCAAATTCGTATTTCATTCCGACCGTTTATAATTTGAGTTCTGTTGTACGGACTTTGGTGGGATTTACACTGTTAGTTAGGCAATTTTGTAGGGATGGTTGGTACTTCTCTGGAGCAAAGTTTTCGTCTGCGATGTGTTTTCTGAAGTGAAAGCTTGACAACGAATCCGATTACAAAAATCATATAATCATCTATAATATTTATAAAACGCAAATTCTTATTCCATTCCGATCGGTTAAAACTCAGGTTCTACCGAACAGATTTTTATATGATTTCACTGTTAGTTAGGTAATTTGTTTTAGAAAGGTTTTAAAACAAAGCACATTGTTCTACATTGCTTATTTATAGAGCCACGAGAGGAAGTTATAGATAAAATTAGGTGAACCCGATTATGAAAAATTACCTTTTTTAAAGTTCTACTGAACAGATTTTGATGGGAGTTTCGCAGTGTGATTATATATTTTAGGAATTGATTTTCTACATTGTTTAGTTATGGAGCTATGGGAAAAGTTGAAAAAAAAAAGAACAGTGCATATACTTTATAGACAGAGGATATATACTAGAGAGTATATATTATAGCTACGGACGGTGTGCAGAATTTCGTCTTAAGAATTCCAGAAGGTTGACGGCGTATACCAGCATATACTTTCTACAAAATCCCTGAGAGTTCTATCAACAGGTGAAGATGATTATGAAAGATACATTTATCTGCCTATTGTGTATGTATAATGCAAAGGGAATTTCGATCCTGCCGCTTATACCTTGAATTCTGGTGAATGGATTTTGCTGGAACTTGCACTGTTAGTTAGCTAAATTTTGAGGGGAAGTTTTAGTGCATAACATATAGTTCTATGTTGCTTGGTTAAAGAATTAGGCGGGTGGGGGGAATTTCTATAATCAGTTGAACCCAATTATGAAACATTAGACTTTTTTTAAGATTCTGCTGAATGGATTTCTATGGAACTTGTATTGTTAATTTTCCAGGGATAGTTTCAGTATATTGCATATCGTTATATCGTTCTTTAGAAAATCATACTGTAAATGATTAAATAAACGAGTTCGTCTTTAACAGCCTAAATTTCGTGTAACACATTAGGAAATATAACAGCGTAATGGCTTTTGTTTTACACCAATGCGGAAGGACATGAAGGTAAAAGTTCATGTTTCTTTAAAACACACAATCAAATTCACCAATATATTTCGTTTGATTCAAGTTTTTTTTTTCTTTGAGAAACCGACCAGCGTAGCGAGCAAAGCCTGCTAGGTAATAATAATGGTTAATTTTATCTGTATATAAAATTCTATATTATATAAAAGAAAGTCCTGACTTGGGAGATCATCAACGCACAGTCCAAACTACTGAAGCTGCAAACACGAAAATTGCGGGGAAAATACTTCTTAATACGTAGAGGAGCAATAAGAAAGTTTTCCTAAAATTCCATCCCTAAAGGAGTTAAAATGGGAACAAACAATAACAAAATTTCTTAAAAATCGGGTTTTATATTTATTTGTCAAATGATAACATATTTCATTGTATTTTTGCATGCAGAATCGAATGGTACCAAATAAAAATATTCTAACTCCAATAATTCGTGAGATATTGCACATTTTCGAATTTGGCGTTGCCTTTGGCGACAGAACCTTAAAATTTATTGCATTGATCGCCAAGTGATATTTTCTAAAATACATTCGTCATTGTTAAAGATCAAACAATACTTGGCGATTTATAAGATACTGGATAAGAAAAAAATCACCTGATATTTTGATTAGATGAAATCTCAATAATGCCAGTTTTCGGGCTCTTTGTTTTAACTTTTTTGTTTGCTTTGGGAATTTGGAATTGAATATTATTCAGTATTTTTATGTTAGCTGGGTGCCAGTGATCGCCTTTTTTTTTTTTTTTTTTTTTTTTGCTAATCTTTTAACGTTAGCTAACAACTAGCCATTATTTTAACATTGCGATATAATATCTTAAAAAACTTATTTAAAATAACTAAAATATAATCCTAATAAAATACATAAACACAAACATATCAATACAAATAAAATGTCACGCAAAATGTTCCAAATCAAATGATGCCAATTGAAACAAGATTTGGTGAGTTTTTACTGGCGCCCAGCAATATAAAAGTGCCTATTATTCTTACGGATATTTATGTAATTGCGATTTTTAAATAAAATATGCTTGCTGAAGTAAAGTTTCGAGAGTCTGTACGGTTTCAATATTGCACATTTTCTATAATTTGGTGATGCCTTTAGCGCCAACTCATCAATATTTCTAACATTACAAGTTATAATTTCTAAAAATGCATCCATTACTGTATCTTCTTTACCGCCACTGCAACATATCCAGGGAGTCTCATCTTGCCACTTCAAGGCACGGCACGAGGTGCAGGGTAACTGGGATCCGAGATCAACACCCTTATTCCTGAAATAATCAGTATGAGGATCATAATTAAAGCCAGACAAATACTTAGTAGTCCAAGGCAATAATTTGATATGCGATCTCTTTTCATATTTTCCTGTAGTTGTCTGACCAAAAGCGTACATTGTTGGAGGAATGCAATTCACCGGTATATTTAGTTTGATTCAAAATTTGTTTGGAGAAACCGACCAGCGTAGCGGGCGAAGCTTGCTAGTTATATATAAATCGTAGAAAATGTTACCACTGCATATAAAGTATTGAAACTCTTAACTGTGAGATATAGCTATAAGATATATCTATAATATGCAGACAAAATAGAGAATCCCACATAGCAACCGTTTGTTTGGAGTCAGTAACCAAGAAAAACATCATGATTGACGTCACGACTGCAAGTTGTGAATTTTCGCGATATGTTTTATGCAATTTTTAGAGTTTTCTCATGTATACGTCGTTTATGCATTTGATTTCAGAAATTAAGAAAGGTAACTTACTGTCTTTGTACGTAAAAAAAAAGTTATTTTGTTTCTGTTTAGAAAATTAAAGATAATTCCTAATTTTTTAACGTATTTGGCTAAAGTCTGGGGGGGGGGGGGAGTGAGTGTTTCGTTGTAGTTTAAATATCGCGGTAATGTTCTGATCGAAACTCCTTTCTCCCCACCCCCTGCCTCCAAAATCAGAACTATTTAATTATTAGTCCGATTCAAATGAAACCTTTTCTCAAGTCCCCAGATAAACTTCGGTATTTTTTTTCAGCTCTTGGTTACCACTATTTCTGAACAGTAATGACCAGGGTGGAGTATTTTCTCGGCTTCTATGAGCCCAATTTCAATGAGAATTAGTTCATTCAACTTAACACGAACTAATTAAGGTATATACAACTAATTAAGATACAAATTTTGCGCCACATGGCAGTAGAAAATGGAACTAAAAGATTCGGCAGCGCGTGCGCAGCACGGCTACTATATGGTGTCATAGGCAGCAGGGACACGTGCCGGAGTTTCGATCTGAAAAAGTTTTATTTGTAACTGAGTGCACCCCTAGCGGTCGAAAGTGAAACTAAACAATTTTGCATTTAAAATTTGTCCGATTCAACGACAATTGTGATTCATTCAACTTAAATGAACTAATTAAGATATAAAACTAATAGGCGCCGTCGGCGCCCTCACGGCGCCGAGCGAGCCCACTCCTCATCGTGCCCAAATCCTGAAGGATTTTTAACGCAGACCATGGCTTTGTCTCGCCAGGTCGCTACGATCGATTTAGAGGGTTCGCGTTCCAGCGACGCCTCCTCATCTTTTGCCCCAGAGTCGACGACAGAGGTCGTTACGATTCGGCGGAAGTTCCCACCATCAAAGGAGACTTCCCCACGTGACACCTGATGGACCGTAGAGACTGTCGAACGGCTTCATCGCCGAACACCCATAAGGGAGTCGGGTCATCCACCTGATGTTCGGCATCCCTACGGCCCTTGCTTTCCCGCGGAGTCCGATCATGAAATGTATGGAAGAACAAGCCACTTGTCTCATCTTCCGCGGGCGACACTACGTGTGTCGGAAGGTGCCCCTGGCCGACCCGAGACCACGGGGAAAATCGGTCTCTGTCTCATAGACGAGACTCGGCTCGGTTGCCCTCGGTGGACGGCGCGAGTTTGAACCCGACTAGGCAGAACTAGCCGGTAAACCAGCGACTGAATCCCTATCATGGGATTCCCGCCACACCGAGTATGGCGACAAGCATATATCACAGTAACACATATCACAAAAACATGCACAAACAAATTAAAAATCTAAAAACACAACAAGAAGGAATCAAGAGGCCGCTATCGGACTCTGGAGGTCGCGGAAAGCTCCCCCAAACGCGCCAAAGAGGCGGGCCCGATCGAGGTTAGTATTGGTTGAAGCTTTGGAGACGAGTCACTCGTCCGCCTGCCAGACGTGGAAGTTCCTGGCTGCACAGAAGACGTGCTGGACTAGGTTTCGGCCCATGATTTGATTTCGAGCCCAGACATCGCCGTTTTACCGACGAGCCTCCGGTCCGCACTCCGTGGCCCTATCTCGAGAAAGGTCCCCCCCACCCAGAAACCTTGCAAGACACTTATCGCAGGCTGAGGCCGTGCTCCCGTGTCGTTGCTCGTTCTGGCCGGGCAATCTCGAACCAGGCTTCGAAGGCGACTCCCAACTGATCCTGCCACAGAGGACTCGCAAGGCGGCCTACAGGGCACCACACCTGTTTCGGTCGCAAAGTTCTTCACTAGGAACCATGCGTGTCATGCTCAACAGATCCTGCCTGTGCTCTCGTCTCCTCATAGACAAAGTTTGCAACCGCCCGATCCGATTTTGTCAACCTTTGCCCTCGCGTCACCCCCCGGCAGCTCTATGCTCCGGGCACGAGGGATTGGTCTACGCGATGTCCTTTCGCCACCTCTGTCGTCCCGAGTGTCCCGTGGAACGGGCCTATTGGACCCCCCGTGAACCTGAAGCCTCTCGGCAACTGCGACACGGGTTTGTTCTACACATAGGACTCTCAAGGGTCGGCATCGGCCTTCCTCCTGGAACACGAAGACCGCACCAATATGGAGGAGGGAGTCGCACTCCGGCTAGACAGACACCGCCTTTAAGCCGTCCCACCACGGCAAGGAATCGGATTCGTCGGCTACTGCTTCCCTCGTGTCGACTTCAGCTTCATGCGTCGGGCACCCGGTCTTCTTCCCGATTGAACGGGCCGATTCGGAGAAACCCGACGAAGCTTCCGCGCAATGCTCGGCTTCCGGTCACCTCCTCTACCGAAAGAGTCGGGTCAGAATCACCGAGAGGAAGCTCGGGACGGAACTAATTAAGATATAGATAACTAATTAAGACATAGATTTGGCACTCATTTTCGTAGCAAGCACTTAAAAAGCACTCATTTACGTAGATATTTAGTTATCGTGGTTTCAGTTTATGTATTATGTATGCATAAAAAGTTAATGATATTTGTTAAAAAAATACATGGGCTTAGAAATGTAACGAATCATGGAGATTTTAGTACACAACTTTTATTAATAATATTCGATGTAAATGTTGTGCACAAATATGAATGTGACGAAATATCAAGGTTTTACCGTATTTCATCGAAGTAGAAATCCTATTGGGTGAATGGTAAAATAGTACAAGAGTGTAATATTGAAAAATAAAATTATTTTAAGTAATTATTCACATCAGTATACGTCTTTTAAGTGTAAGAACGATCGCTTTACAGTATCGGTAAACTGTTTTAAAAAATAGAAATTTGGGAAAACACACAATTGTCAAAATTTTTTAACGGGTAGTTGAAAGTACACATTCGAGATTAAATTTTTCGAAATATATTAATTTATTGTGGTAATTTTCAAGATTTGTAACACTCATAATAAAAAGAAAATGGTTTTAAAAGGTTTCTTAGCTTGTAATTCCTACTAACACATGGGCTCATAAGTTCCCGGTCTAGTAAAGAAAACACAAACATAAATTTATAATTTTATAACTTTAATAAATAACGTAACTTTTATAAGTAATAATAATTTAATAATAATAATAATAATAATAATAATAATAATTTAATAATAATAATAATAATAATAATAATAATAATAATTTAATAATAATAATAATAATAATAATAATAATAATAATAATAATAATTTAATAATTTAATAATAATAATAATAATAATAATAATAATAATAATTTAATAATAATAATTAAATAAATAAATAATAATAATAATTTAATAATAAATAACATAATTTTATAACGATAAAGCTCCAAACAGTGCTCAGAATCATCGACACGTTGTTGTTTTTGGTCAAAAGTCAACATACGCGGCACCCAATTTGACAACAGCTTTTCATAGACAAATGTTCATTCAAAATAAAACCTACACATTCCTTGGATATCTTCAAAGTAAGAGCTATCTCCTGCAACTTCACTTTGCGGTTCCCCAAAACGATTTTGTGGACTTTTTTTTATGTTTTCCGGAGTCTTCACCTCTTTCGTGGTGCATCACTGGTGTCCGTACGACCAAGTTTAAATTCAGCAAACCAGTCAATAATGGTTGATTTACCTGGTGACGATTATCAAGCCAAGCTTTTGTCTGAACGGTGTTTTTCCCCATCAAATAACAATTCTTGAAATTCTTGTTTATCAACTAAGTCGTTCAACTAAAACCACTCTAACGTTTTATCCACACGGCGAATCGTCATAAGATTTTTTCTGCTAAGATTAGTATTTACTAAAAAAGCATCGGTTCGGCGATTGCAACGCCATCTGTGTGCCAGACCGGGAACTTTTCAGCCCATGTGTTATCTCTTATACATTCGAATTATACTCTCTGAAATAATGCTTTAAAATCTGTTCAAAATGAAGGAAAAAAAGCAGACGAAATGAGATATTATGACAGATGACGAGAATTTAAGGAAAAGAAAAATAATGTTTTTTGCTTTTTCGTTCATAATATAGAAACTATCTTCCTATAATATGATAAATAAGTCAGTATAATTCATAAAATTATTTGTATTAAAATATTTATTATAATTATTTATGATGAATACCACGATTATCCAGAAAAATCTTAAGTAGTACCGAGGCATACGATACGTGTGAAATCAATCACCAGAGGGCACTATAACCTTTCTGACCAATCGTGCAAAGCCTAAACCAAAACTAAATCTCACTCTGACCAATTCCCTATCTGGGCAGGGTAGAAATATGTTGATTTAATAATAATTTGGGCAGGGTTTGTGCTAAACCATGTGGCTAAACCTGGCAACGCTTTTTGCAAGGTTTTTGGCGAAATCAATTCGGCTTTCTATAATTACGTATGCTACGATAGTACTAACCGAATAATTACATTTAATTTAGATGTTCATTTTTATTGTTATTTTTAACAGTGGCAACAAACTGAAATGATATCATTAGAATAGAATGATTTCTGGAGCAAAGAATATTGTTTCTCATTTGATTAGAAGTTAATTCTCGGAATTTTGCCATCATGACGATACAAATGGCAAAACCGAAACAAACTACTTTTCAAAGTGTAAATATGCTATATTTATTTGTTATATGAATTAAAAAAAATATGTATTATTGCATTAAATTTGATTTTATAGAATAAGTTAATCCACTAAAGTTGTCTGTTGTTTAAATACATTGCTCTATTTTATATTTGACGTAAATACTAAAAAGAGCCATATTTCGAAACTTAAAATTATGAAAAGAAGCATCTGAAATATTTTTTTTTTCTTGTATAGAACTGGAAGACAATATCGCCAGATTTTAAGACTGTAACAGGATCTTGTCAGTTTGAAAAGAAAATCATGACAGTTACTATCTCAAAAATAACGTATTTGAGAGGTGTTTTTCCAGAAAAAGCTTATGATGAACGACATATGTGCAGTAAGTTTTATTTATCGTTGCATGACGCATGATTTTTTTCAACTCTATTTTTAAATTATCATCAAAATGTTTAAGATGACTCGTGATGTACAGATAAAGGTACTACTCTATTATCCCGTCGACCACTTTTCATAACAAAAAACTGTCGCCAAACTGTAACGCCAAATAAACGTGAGAACGTTGCCATTGGAATATCAAAATAAATAAATAAATAAAATACACTGCTCAAAACAATTAAAGGATATTTGAAGTTTTATATAAAATAAAGATATAAACGAAATTTTTTTTGCCGAAAATAGAAGAAGATAATCACAAATGCAAATTTTTCTGGTTTTCAAACTGTGGAGTATGCAAATTTTGTGTTCGACGTCAAAAACGTCGCTTCAGCGGCAGCGAATGAAATTGGACTTTCAACTGGATAAAAGAGAATGAAGACAAGGATGATCGGCATTCAGTGATTGCTTTGTTTCGATGAGTACGATGTCTCAGCGAAGTCATTTGACAGATTCAGAAGCTTGGAGAATTGTTGGTAGGTTAGAAGGGGGCCAAACTCAAGCCGAAGTAGCGCAAGCCATTGGAGTGTCACAAAGTGTCATTTCCAGGATCTGGAACCGTTTTTTGGAGAGTGGATGTGCAGGCCGAAGACCAGGGCAAGGTCGTAGACGGGCAACAACGCCCAATGAAGATCGGTATTTAGCGTTAACAGCTCGGAGACACCGAAACATGAACGCCACTCTTCTCCAACAACACCTTCGCTCGGCTACAGGCACCACGATTTCAACTCAGACTGTCCGAAACCGGCTCCATGCTGTAGGTCTGTATGCTCGCCGACCGATGGTATGTGTTAGATTAACATCAAGGCATCGTCGCGACCGCAGGGAGTGGGCAACCGAGCATGTCAACTGGAGGAGAAATGAATGGAGCAATATTCTGTTTTCTGACGAGTCCTGTTTTTCTGTGCATCCGGATAATAGGCGTATTTTCATCTGGAGGGACCGTGGCAGTAGGAATAATCCTGCGTTCGTGCACGAAAGTGTCAGATTTGGCGGTGGAGGAGTGTTGGTGTATGGTGGCATCTCCATTGACGGGCGCACTGATCTCTACATCATTCGAGATGGAGCTCTGACTGGTCGCCGATATAGGGATGAGATCCTCAGATCTATTGTAGTCCCTTACGCTGCAGCAATCGGAGATAACTTCATTTTAATGGACGATAACTGCAGGCCACATCGTGCAAACCTGGTGGAGGATTTCCTTTTCGAGGAAGGAATCGTTCGAATGGAATGGCCAGCGTGTTCTCCAGACATGAATCCAATCGAGCACGTTTGGGACACTCTAGGAAGACGAGTTTCTGGCCGCCAACAACCCCCACAAACTCTCCAAGAACTGGAAAGAGCTCTTTTGGAAGAGTGGGCAGAATACCCCAACTCGTCATTAATAGCCTCATTGAGTCCATGCCTCAAAGGTGTTCAACGTTGCTGGCCACCCGTGGAAACCATACCCCCTACTGAAAATGATTTTCTTTGAAGAAAACACCTTTTCTTATTATTTTTTTCTCATATGCACAAATTGTGTTTTTTTCCTTTTGTACACAAATGCGCAATAAAATGCATTTTTTTCTGCCAAACATGTGTAATTTATTCTCATATAACCTACTATGTCTGTCGACCATCTATCAATCAGCTAAAAAGTTTCCCAGATACAAAATCCACCTAAAACTGCAATATCCTTTAATTGTTTTGAGCAGTGTATAAGAATTTAAGGACAAAATTTTGTATTTTAATTAATGAAATAACTAATAAATCAGTAAAAGATAATGAAAAATTCGGGCAAATGTCGAATTAAAAACCACTTGATGACATAACAAACACGTATAATGCTTCTGAAATCAAGTAAATGGGACTGTATTTTTGGCGTTTAATCTTACAGTTTGGCGATAGTTTTTTGTTATGAAAAGTGGTCGACGGGATAAAAGAGTAGTACCCCGATAAAATACAAATCTCAATTTGGTTTTTAAAATATAAAATACCTTTTGTTAGCTTGTAACGAGTATATTACAAGCTGAAAATTAAATCGAAGCTACATTGGCTCGTAATGGTTTGTCTTAAAAAAAAAAAAGTTTGCATGAATAGAAAATAATGAATTTTAGAAAGCCATTTGCATTGTTAGAAAATATCAATTTATAAATCAGACTTATTTGTTTTCAAAGTTGCCAATATGAATTAAAATAGTGAATTCTAGTTTGTTATTCACTATGAAAGAAAATATGCAGCTTAAGGTTTTACTACAACAACAAGTTGGAAATTGTACGTGCGTACGTATTATAACTAGTTTCAGTGATATGAATTATATCGTCTGCAAAGATATGATTAATTTCCGTAATAAAATAAGTACATTTTAAGTTGGGAACATTTTATCTTTTGTTGACATTTACCGAAAATGTCTATAGGAAACTTAAGCTTTGCTTTGAAATTTTCAGAACTTGAAATCCATATTTAGACCCTTTTTCCATTTAATATCTATTTCTCAGGAAACACCTATCCAAAAAACTGTCGTTAGATTATAGGATGCTATAATTAAATAATTTTAGTAAACAAATTCGGTTTTTAAATTCAGTCATGCGGAAATAATATGACTCCACCATAATTGGACGTAATCACCATGGCAACCTAGAATCATTACCTATCATGAGATATCATTAAATTAATTACGCATGATAAGGATTTAATAGAATGAATACAACTTTTATTACTATATTTTTACGTTTTGATTTGATTTTTATAAAATTTGAAATGACTCGACAAAATTCTGTAACGATTAAATATATTAAATTTCAAATCATTCGGTTGGGTAGATTTTGCACTGAAATATGCGGTCAGACGGACGGATCATACGACACGACAACTATAGGTGGTAAGTATTTATAGAATTACCAACGCACCTAATAATAAACAGTTATATATAAAGTGATATATTACACAAAGATATTTTGGTACTTCTCCGTTAGACGAACATCTCTGCACGATCATACCACACGAAAAATTTTTCTTTTTAACACTTTCCAACCTAGTTAAAATGTGTTTATTCGTTATTTCGTGTTACTTCGGTTTGTCTGGCCGTCTGGCGTCTGTCCATGCTCTAAGTCCCGTAAATATGCTCGGATTGCCCTGAAATTTTTGTATGTTATAATCGTTTAATATAGCATGTTCCCTTTTCAACTGAAGTGTGTAGTGCTTATAATTTGTTTACAGGGACAGTCAAAAGTATTCCGTTACATAACAGTTAATGGGAAATAACCGTTTCAAGTGCATTTTGATGACGCTATGTCATTTAAAACATAATGAAATTTATATATAATTATGAAGCGCATTAAAACATGCTTTTTGTAGAATGTGGGGTGCAAGGCATTTATTATTCATTTACAGGGTCAAAGAAAATAATTTTGTTACACATCGTTCTATAGGGAAAAATCGTTTGCAGTGTAATTTAGTGATATTTCACTATTTCAAACATAATGAAAATTATATGCATTACTGAGGTGCATTATAAATTGCTCTCACGTGTGCATTGCGTTTGTTTACAGGGACACACAAAATATATTATTTACAGTACATATGCGATATTTACAGTCTATGTGTGATAAGTGCGTTTTCATCTTTGGTTTGCGTTTTTAAGTTTAACTAAAATGATCATAGTACGTGTGGGTTTATAAACTCGGTTGATCATACACTGGTCAACACAAGAGAATTCGTAAGTATTACAAACTATAGGAATGAATCGCTTAAGGGTAGTTTTTAATCGCGTTTACGCATTTTCCTGCTGAACTGTATTTAGTAGACTAATAGAAGTTTGTAGAAAATAATTAACTTCATATACAGGGCTACACAAAGAAAACGATACATTCTCGTTTATGGTTGGTAATTGCTGCGAGTGAGTTTTAAGTTGCCTTTTAGCTTGTGGTGTGTATAAAAGTCTTCTGATAATATACAGGGCTGTACAAAAGATTTCGAGTGCATTTCCATCGATTGGTGAAAATTGCTAAATGTGAATATTCTAACTGAACTAAACTTTATCATACTATATATCCACATCTACTGATCATAAACAGGGCCCCCACAAAATATATTCGACTACTTTTTTGACATTGGAAGGTAATTTTGAAAATGTATTTTTCAATGTGTTATATGTTTTCTAAACTGTTTACTTACATATCTTCTGTGACCTTATTTAACGGTGAAGTTTCGTTACAGTTTTCTGGCTGTATTGGAAAGTGTTTCATAATCTGTGCTTGACGCATGATTTTTCGTTCTTGGATGCTTATTAAATCGTTGCGATCAATCATTCGATACCTGTAACCATTCATTTTGTATAGCAAAAATGATTTTATTTTTAACCTTTTCCAACATACTTTAAAAGTGTTTATATATTAGGTTTGTCTGTCTGTCAGTCCGTGCTCTAACTCGAGTAAATATACGGGAATTGCCATCAAATTGTTATATGTTATTAAGGTTTACCATGGCATGTTCGGTATTGGAAATGAAGTGTCTAGGTGTTTTTTTTTCAAGGGATACTCAAAAGAATTCCGTTACATAATGGACTACGGGTGTATTTTATTACTTTATATCTTTTGGTGTGTATTTTATTACTTAATTATTATTTTATATCAGATAAAATAATAATTTTATATCAGATTTTCTATCAGAGCAAATCTCGTGTGTCTACCTGTGTGTGTGTATACAAATATTATCTTAAAAAAGGCTCTAACGATTTTAACGAAATTTTGTATTCTACCGTTTTCGAGCACGGGACTAAGTGACATGTTCGAGAAAATTCAATTATTGGGTCATTTTGGGTCACTATGGGTCAAGGTCAAGCTACTTATATCTAAAAAAGGCTCAAATGAATTTGACTAAATTTTGTATCCTACCGTTTTCGAGTACGAGAAGGCCATTGGGTTAGGTCACATGTTCGAGAAAGTTCGATTAGAGGGTCATTTTTGGGTCATTGCGGATCAAGCTAATTTTGTCTAAAATACGACTCTCGCGATTTTAACTAAATTTGGTATCCAACCATTCTGTATTACGAGAAGACCATTGGGCTGGGTCACATGTTCGAGAAAATTTGATTGGAGGGTCATTTTTTGGTCAGTACGAGTCAAGCTAATTTTGTCCAAAAATCGACTATAGCGATTTTGACGAAATTTTGTATCCTATCTTTTCGGGGTACGAGAAGCACATTGGGCTAGGTCACATATTCTAGAAAATTCGATTGCCGAGTCATTTGGGTCACTACGAGTTAGGGTCAAGCTAATTTTACATAAAAACTGTTGCAACGATTTTGAATAAATGTTGTATCCTACCATTATGGATTACGAGAAGACATTTGGGCTAGGTCACTTGGTTGAGAAAATTCGATTACTGGGTCATTTTGGGGGTTACTAACGATCAATGCTTTTCAATGTGAATGCATGAAGTTTCAAACAGTTATTAAGTTGTTAAACAGTTGTTAGTAAAAGAAGTTGCAAAGTTTGCAACATTGGCGAGAAAATCAAATTTCAAGATTAGCAATGCCAAAACGCATGCTTGTCGTAAAATGAAAGAATGTGCCAAGTTTGCACATTTTCTCCAAATTTTGGGGCATTTGGCAAAAAAATTGGATTTTAGAATTTCAACGAATTTTCTAGAAATTCCCAATATTAGCCGAGATACATGATTCAACCAATCAGCGTCCTTAAAACGTTCTCGAAAACTAAATTCAACCAATCAGGATACATAGAACTGATTATTATATGTTGTACAGATAATTTATTGTTATATCGAGTTAAACGCAAAGCTAATTTTAACCGAGCATAGCTCGGTCTTCCACGCTAGTATATAATAATATGAGCAAATCTTGTGTGTCTGTCTCTCTGTGTCTGTATGGAAATTTTATCTTAAAAAACATGTGTAGCATTTTTAACGAAATTTTGTATCCTACCATTTTTAGAGCACCATTGCACTAAGTTGCATGATCGAGAAAATCCGATTAGTGGGTCATTTTTGAGTCACTACGAGTCAGTGTTAAGCTAATTTTATATATAAAACGGCACGGATCAATGCATTTCAATGTGAATGCATGAAGGTTGCAACAGTTATTAAGTTGCTGAACAGTTGGCAGTAAACAAATCGCAAAGTTAATCACATTTCGTCTTATATCGCCAAATTTGACTACATTGGCGATAAAATCGACTTTCAAGATTAGCAATGCCAAAACGCATGCTTGACGCAAAATGAAAAATGTGCCATGTTTGAGCATTTTCGCCAAGTTTTGGCGATATTTAGTAAAAAAAAAAGGCTTTTTGAATCTGACGGAATTTTCTAGAAATTCCCAATAGGAGCCGAGGTGCATGATTCAAGCAATCAGTATCCAGAGAACGTTCTCGAAAGCAGAATTCAAACAATCAGTATACATAGAACTGATTATTATATATTGTACAGATAATTTATTGTTATATTGAGTTGAACACTAAACTAATTTTAACCGAGCATAGCTCGGTCTTTTCCGCTGGTACGGTTCTATACGGTGTGTTTTAATGATATTACACTATTTAAAGCATATTGGAATTGATTCAGGGTCGGTTCCTCGACTGGAGCGCATGAGTAATTGTACATAGTATTCGCATCAGTATCAGTAGTACATAGTATCAGTACTGTACTAGTACTAGTCTACTGTACTACTGTACTAGTACTGTATCAGTAATACATAGTATTCATTGTACATAGTACTGGTGTACATAGCATTCATTCATCGTTCATTTACAGGGACACACAAAATAATTCTGTTACAGTATTGTGTATAAACAATAAATGCTCGAAATGCGCTTTCAGTTATGGTACGCGTTTTTAATTTAAACTAATATTTTGTCTACTACTTGGTGTGTATAAATTCTATAGATCATATATAGAGCAGCACAAAATATCTCGAGTGCATTTCCATTTACTGATAAAAGTTGATCAAGGGGAATTTTCATTTGTGCTATGAGTTTCCTAACTGTTATGTGTTTTCCAAACTTACACCTTATAAACGGTGAATCTTTGTTAAAGTATTCTTGATGTTTAGAAAGTATTTCATAATCTATAATTGACGCATGGTTTTTTGTTGTAGTTTTAGTTGTTTCACTTTAGAAACAATTGTATTAATTACTGATTTTTTATACTGTTAAAATTGTGTTATAATTTTTGCGATTATACAGGGTGTCCCAAAAGTTGTTGACACATTTTAAAATTCAATAAAAGATAAAGCAATTGGCGGACGAAAATTCTTCTTATAATCAAAAATTTTGTTTATAAAAGCTAGTTCAAAAAATTTCTCGTAGAGATGGCGTTACTTATGCAAAGCTACCAAAGAGATAAAATGACTTTATACATAACAGTGGCGAATGACGCACCGTGCGGATGCACAGTTTTTGTCCAAAGTATGGCAACCCACTTTCCAGAACTTAACAATAGTTGCCTTCATGAGTTCGATTACACGAGTGAGACAAGTCAACAAACATTAGTTTGACTATAATAGGAAGCTCGACAAGTGGTTGGGCGATTCGTTTTTTGTGTTTTTTTCAAAATTCGTATCGACCAGTCTCATTTTTTTTTTGTCCGTATGTCATTATTATCGTACAGAGGCATCCTATAAATCTTGGCGAGTTTCGTGTATCGCCAAACTAATAGTTGTTTGCTTGTCTCACTCGTCTAATCGAATTCATAAAGTCGAGTATTTTTAAGTTCTGGAATGTGGCTTACCTTAGTTTCGATAAAAACTGTACACACGCACTGTGTATTTTTCGCCACTGTTGTGCATAAGAGCAATCTACCTCTTAGGTAGCTTTGCAGAAGTAACGCCATCTATGAGAAATTTTTTTAACTAAGATTTTTTATTTTAAAAAAATCAATCATAAGAAGCATTTACGTCCAAACCACTGTCTTGTACGCCAATTGATTAAATTTGTATTGAATTTTAAAATGTGTCAAGGACTTTTGTGACACCCTGTACTTCATTAGACAGTAATTATATATACTATTAAAGTTGTAATTTATGTATATAGTGCAATTCTTAGCAGAATATTTCTCGTTGAAAAATATACATGTAGTAACTACAACTCTGAAAGCTGAATAAATTTTTTTTTTCCAATTTTTAAGCCTCGTCAACATACAGGAAATTTGCCTAAGAGTATTTCTCCATGCTCTATTTTTCTTAATATACAGGGTTTTTTCGAGAAGTAATATGTCAGTGATTTTATGCGAATATACGTCGCAACGCGCTCAGAGCGGTGAAGAGAGACGTTAGTTTTCGCATGCGCGATTGCTCTGTCTTTTCCGATCATCCGGAGAGTGAGGTCGGCGATTTCGGGAACCTTGTTTTCATCTTCCGTACAAGCCGCGATGCGGCGCTCGATTGAGCAAAAGGCTGCCATCAAGTTTTGTGTGAAACTCGGTAAGTCCGGCCCGACATCGCGGACGAGTGGAAACTGCACCATGACAACGATCCAGCACACACTTCCTTCCTAGTGACCGGTTTCCTGGCCGAGTCGAATTTGCCACCAGTTCCCAGCCGCTTTACAGTCCTGACGTAGCTCCCCCCGTTTACTTCTTGTTCTCACGCTAGAAAGCTCCCATGAAAGGACATTATTTCTGGATAGTTGACAAAGTCAAAGAAGCTTGCGCCAAGGCTCTAAAGGACATTCCGGAAAAGGACGTCTTCGATGCCCTGAAATCTCGTTGGAAGCGATGAATCGACGCAGGAGGAACCTATTTGGAAATATTTTAATGTACTTTACCGATCGGATCAATAAATGTCTTTTAATCGACTCGCTGATATTACCTATCGGACAAACCCTGTATGAGAAATGTATTATATTTATCAAAGTTGCAACTTTTGTATATTATTTTGGTTAATTATAAAATATTTGATGCTAATACATGTAGTATCTACAGCTCTCAAACTGAACAACCCCAAAATCACAAACCATTGCCGACTAAAAGTTCTATTTTTGTTTTCTGCTTTAGTTTTACTTTCTTTTATTTAACTCTACTTGGTTTTTGTGCATAAAGAGAGAATTTTTTTTCAACCGACTTTTCACTCACTTCCTTATATGCTAGAATTATAAAAATTACCTTCACAAGTGTGTTTCTGATGGCAATATAATATTTGAATAGTCTTAGAACTTAATTTATAATTAATAAATTAATCTTAACCCCTTTGCGACGAGCGTCCTTTACAAAATTTTTTAATCTTCTGCCACCGGTTTTTCAAAACAGAAATTTTCGGCCAATTGAATCACAGAAATGCTATTATTAAATAAGGCAAAGCTTACAATAAAATTAACTGGTGGGAAAAATCGAAGATTCTGAGCATCCTATGCGACACGTATACGTGTCGCTTGTACCCAAGGGGTTAAGGCATTTTCCGTATACCAACCGCAGGTGATAAATCGCCAAATATTCTTTATGGTTACAATTGTACAAGAGTTACAACAATGGATTTAATTATGCGCCAAACCATGCTCGCCAAAATAGGCCAACTTGATCTGAAACTGTAAAAACGTAATAGTTTAAACACAGAAAAATAGAAAATAAAAATAAAGAGTGAAATGTATTTTTTTCAATACACTTTAATCAATTAATTGTTTCATATTAAATTATTATTATACTTTGAGAAATCAATTTAAAATCCTTAAAAGATAGTATAAATGCTGTTTAAATTTTTTCATACCTGTTGCCATAAAAAAATGAAACAGAGCAAAAATTACATATGTTTTAATACATTCAGTAGCTCTCACATTCTAGTACCAAGCGTAAAAAGAACAGTGAATTTTCCTAGAGTTCGGCGCACCTGCCAAATTAATGTATTGTAATGGATAATTTGGGTGGGTGTGGGGGGGGGGGGGCATGAATTGCACTCATAAAATTAGGCGTTAATTTCAGAGTAAACATTGAATACTCATAAAATAGTGTTTTCAAATAAACTAAATTTGCTTTTATACTTATTTCATAAGTAATCAACTTATTTAGTCGACATAATAATATATTATAATACGAACAAATCTTGTGTGTGTGTGGTTATATACGCAAATTTTATCTCAAAAACGGCTTTAACGATTTTGACGAAATTTTGTGTCCTACCGTTTTGGGGTACCAGAAAACCATTGGGCTAGGTCACATGTTCGAGAAAATTCGATAAGTGGGTCATTTTGGGTCACCATGGGTTAGGGTCAAGCTATCTAAAAAAACGGTTCAAACGATTTTGACTAAATTTTGTATCCTAACATTTTCGGGGACGAGAAGACAATTGGGCTGGGTCACATGTTCGAGAACTTTCGATTAATGGGTCATTTTTGGGTCAACACGGGTCAAGTTAATTTTATCTAAAAAACGGCTTGGACTATTTAGACTAAATTTTGCATCCTATGGTTTTCGGGCACGAGAAGATTGTTGGGCTTGGTCACATGTTTGAGAAAATTCGATTAGTGGGTCATTTTGGGTCACTATGGATCAGGATCAAGCTAATTGTATCTAAAAAATGGTTCAAACGATTTTGACTAAATTTTGTATCCTACCATTTTCGGGCACGAGAAAATCATTGGGCCAGGTCACATGCCCGAGAAAATTCGATTAGTGGTCATTTTTGGGGTCACTGGGGTCAAGATAATTTTATCTAAAAAACGGCTCAGACTATTTAGACTAAATTTTGCATCCTATGGTTTTCGGGCACGAGAAGACTGTTGGACTAGTTTACATGTTTGAAAAAATTCAATTAGTTGGTCATTTTGGTCATGGGTCATTATGGGTCAAGAAAATCATGTCCGAGAAAATTCGATTAGTGGTCATTTTTGGGGTCACTGGGGGTCAAGCTAATTTTATCTAAAAAGCGGCTCAGACTATTTAGGATAAATTTTGCATCCTATGGTTTTCGGGCCGGAGAAGACTGTTGGGATAGGTCAAATGTTCAAGAAAATTCGATTAGTGGGTCATTTTGGTCATGGGTCAAGCTATTTTTATCTTAAAAACGGCTCAGAGGATTTGAACTAAATTTAGTATCCTACAGCTTTAGGGAACGAGAAGACTCTTGGTCTAGGTCACATGTTCGAGAAATTTCGATTAGTTGGTCATTATAGGTCAAGCTATTTTTATCTTAAAAACGGCTCAGACTGTTCCGAAAATTATAACAGAGATTTGGTAATCTCTTCTTTTCAATAAAATCACAATTCACTAACTATTGAAGAGGAGTCAAAAGATTTATTTTTACAGTTTAATTTTACACTAAACGATTTAGATTACAGACACAAATCAGACAAACATACAGGGTGTTTATTATTAAAGTTACCCTGCTTAGACCTACGTAAAGTCCGCAGTGGTTGACATATATTGATGAAACTTATATAAGTTATATGGACCATGGGGAAATGAAATCTGCAATAAAAAAATAGTTCAAATTTCGACCACCAGGGGAAAAGGAGGGGGATGAAGACCAACAATCTCAAATTGGAAATACAAAACTTATTTTAATTTTTAGCATATGTTCAATGTCACTCCATTTGCGTCAAGCACATGTTCAAAGCGTATTATAGAGTGTTCAACAGTAGCGCGAAGGGTTTCTGTATCAATTGCAGCAACATGACGAGTTATGCTTGCTTTCAAATCAGGCAGAGTCCGTGTACTTCCTCCATACACACGATCTTTCAGGAATTCCCACAACCAGAAGTCACAGGGATTGAAGTCCAGAGAACGAGGAGGCCAGGTTGTCGGAAACTTCTCGAAATTACCCGATCATCTCCAAAGTGGGCACGAAGCAGTGCCGTCACTGCTCGGGCTATGTGAGGTGGTGCACCATCTTGCCTGAATACGGTAGCCTCTAAACACTCGCGCCCTTGTAAGGGTGGAATGTCCTGCTGCTGAAGGTGGTCGCAGTAATGGAACATCTTTTATGACCCTGAGAAATGTTCTCCTCAAAAAAAGGGACCAAAAATGAAATCAGCCGTAAAGCCACACCATACACTTTTGTAATCAGGGTACAAAGACTGTTCATGCGCAATATTAGGACTTGCAGTACCCCATACGCGACAGTTTTGAATATTCAATGCTACAGTTAGGGTAAATGCGCCTTGTCCGACCACAAAATGTTCCAAGGCCATGCATTGTCAATGTCTATTCTGACCAAAAATAACCTCGCAAATTGAGTTTGTGTGTCCGGGTCTGCAGGGTTCTACGCTTGCACAACGTGAAACTTGTATGGATACCACTTTATAATGGATTGAAGAACCTTTCGTACTATAGACCAAGGGAGAGACAAATCACGTGACACCGCTCGAGCACTTGTCGATGAATATTGGGAACCGGACGCTCTTTCCAGCATGGCAAGAGCGACTTCTTCGGCAGTTTCATTTCAAATTCGTTTCCGTCCTCTTTCTTGCAGCACACCCAGCTCCCCAGTCTCCTCCAATTTAGACATCATCTTTTTCAAAGCCTGCCTCGACATTGGTCCTTTTCGTAAGCCTTTCAAGCGTCGATATTCTCGCAGTGCAATTGACAAATTACTGCCGTTCTGATAAACCAACTACACTAGTAACGCTCATTCCTTATTCACTAACTGCATGGTGCAGAATGACTTTACGGTAGCTACTACTGGCTTTTTAACAGGGCTGCGAAGTTGGAGTCAGAGTCGTGGAGTCGGAGTCAGGCCTATTTTTGGACAAAAGAGTCGGAGTCACTAAAAAACATTCCGACTCCGACTCCGACTCCAGCTTGTTTTTTAGACAGTTTGAAGTGAAATTAAACCAATTCTATGTAATTTTAAATTTATAAACTGAATTATTATTTTTATATTTGGACTATATATACAAGAAAACCCAGTTTAAGCAGGCGCAGTATACTGTACAGTTTACAGCGTATATGAAAACTGCTTTTAATTGAAATCTCTAGTTTATATTTTATATTAGTATGCAGTACTTTCTCTTGGCTTTCGGGGTTTCCAGAACCCGAGGTAATGTGAAAATTGGAAGTTTCTGCTCTTTTTGGAGTCCACAGAATCCGAAATATCATTGTAATAGAAAATATTTCCCTTTTGTTTTCTTGTTTCCCTCAGATTCTTCAGATCTGTAGGACCAGGAGTAATGCTGAAATTGTAGTAAATTTTCTCCCCTTTATTCGTGTGCATACCCCTCCCCTCCCCCCCAAAAAAAAGTGAAATTGCATAGGATGCAAAATTTATGATATCAAATAATTTTTTCCTGAGTTTGCAGTACTCAAAATAATGATGAAATAGTGAAATTTCTGTTATCTTTCTCCTTTCGATATTCAGGTCTTGCAGACCCGAAATAAAGCCAAAATTATAAAGTTAATGCAGGATATACAAAATTTTTCTCTTTATTTTTCTTCCCTTACATCGGAAGTTTTCGGGTCTGGAAGACACAATAACTCCAAAATTACAACATTTTGAATTTTCTTTTCCAAGTCAGCGGGATCTGAAATAGTAAAATTTCCCTTTTATTTACTTCTTTAGATTTCAATATTTGGAATTTTCGGGTCTGCAGGACCCAAAATTGTACAATTAATAATGCTGAAAATATAAAATTTCTGCCTTTTACGATGCCATGAGAACAGAATTAATGCTAAAAAAGTAAAATTTTCACTTTATTTTTCTTGCATTCCTGCGTCATTTTTCGGGATCTGTAGAACCCAAATGATGCTTAAATTATAAAATTTTCGCTTCCTATTTTTTGGGTCTGCAGGAATAGATATAAAACCAAAATTAAACATTCTTTCACCCACATTTTGGTGAAAAATGGTGAAACTTTTATACTAAAATACTGTCAGAAGTTCGCCACTGCAGTAAATGAGTCCTAGTCTTGACTACCTATCACAGCTTATACCCATAATTCATCCAAAAATATACACATCATATACTTCAAGGTCAAACAGGAATGTAACAGCAGGTTTTAGTGTTGTCAGTTAAGTTTTTTTTAATTCTGATTGCTGGATTGCTGCCATTTTTTTAAATAGTAATATATCCTTTATTTATTGATAAATTTAGTAAAGTGACTATTACTATTTCAAAACAAATGACAGCAATAAAGCAATCTGAATAATAGGAATCAACAGGCACTACTAGTAATTTAAACGTCCCGGAGTCGGAGTCAGAGTCGGAGTCGAAGTCGGTTCCTTTAAAATTTCAGGAGTCAGAGTCGGAGTCGGTCATTTTTCCCACCGACTCCGCAGCCCTGCTTTTTAAACCGCTTTAAATTTGCACAAGTCCTTTCTTGTAGATGAAAACCGCCATCTATCGGTCGAAATTTGAACTAATTTTTTATTGCAGATTTCAATTCCCCATGATCCATATAACATATATTCCAAGTTTCATCCATATCTGTCAACAAGAGTGGACTCTACGTAGGTCTGAACAAGTTAACTTTAATTATAACCACAGAGTTGCCAAGTCTCCGGCTTTTTGAACACCAGTAATTTTTTTGAGAAAATGTTGTTCTTTTAAATCGCAAAATGCTCCGATTCAATAAGACAACATTTCCTGTACTAAATTACTGGTATCCAAAAAGCCGGAGACTTGGCAGGTCTGTAACCACCCTGTATAAATATCTTCTAAATACATTTGGCATTACAGCCGGATCAAATTTAGTTGCTTCTATTCACAATAAAAAAATATAGTGTTCTGCAGTTTTTCATCGGGGGGGGGGGGGGGGGGGAGGGACGTCTGCCACCAAATTCCCCAATAGGTAACAGTTTTTTCCCTGGCGCGATTGAGTTGCAACATCCTCCAGCCCCGATGAATATATTCATCAAATTACTATATTTTAAATTTGCATAGCTATTACTAACACTGTAAATTAGCACCGCATTAATATCTATATAGCTATACTAATCACATATAGAACAAACTTTTTGTATATAATTACAATTGAAATATTCAAACTTAATGTTAATAAAATAATAATGCTAAATAAATGCTAATAATACTAAATACAGCTATCAAATTGTAAAATGAAAATAATAAGAAAATAAGCACAAAACCAAGAGTTTGCCTAGTCTGTACAAGGGAAATACCATCTGAACTGCTCTTTTCAAGACTCCAGTATCAGCTTTCACTGTGACACTTCTGGTCTACCGTCCCTGCCTTTGTGGGTCTCCAGTATCTTCCCCAATTTCCACATGAGCCTGGGCAAACGGTCTTCACCTATCAAAACTATATCATTATCATTAATATATTTTACAGCATTTACTGGTTTAATGAAATGCATACTCTTGAGTTGGATGAGATATTATCCTCTCCACCTATTCCAAAATTGATTTAACAGTTTTTCTCTGTATATATATCGTTTAAGAAGCAATTTTTTATTGCTTGTCACAGACCGATTACTGCTGATAAACCCGGGGAGGTAAATAAGTTAACCTTTTTCCGGTAAGGAAATTAGCAGGAGTGAGAGGGAATGGTTCAGCCGGTTCGTTATAAACGTAAGTAATGGGCCGCGAATTTATTATTGCTTCAATTTCAATAAGAACCGTTCCAAGTTCTTCGTAAGTAATCAATGCCCGCCCCATTACCTTTCTTAGGGCACCCTTTGTTATTCGAACAATTCTCTCCCAGTACTCGCCCCACCAGGCTGCTCGTTCAACAATATATTTCCAAACTATACCCTTTTTACCAAAATAGTTTAGTACAACTTCACTGGTTACATTTAAATAAAGTGTTCTGAGTTCACGGTCTGCAGTTTTAAAAGTTAACGCGTTGTCTTAATATACAATTCTACAAAGTCCACATCTTGACACAGACCGTCGAATAGCTAGCAGGAAATTTCCTGTACTCAGATTAGATACAACCTGCAAATGTATGGTACGAGTCACTGCACAAGTAAACAATGCCACATAGGCTTTATCTATGTCTTTTGTGTATAAAGGCCTGGCGAAATCTACGCCTACTATCTCGAAGGCGCTTTCAGCATGAAGTCTGTCAAAAGGCAATGGAGCTATTATCTGATTGCCTAGTTTCACTTTATATGATCTGAAGATGAGGCATTTATTTAAGCAGGTTTTCACAATCTGTCAACCACGTAAAATCCAGAAATTTTCTCGAAGTTGAGTAAGAGTTTTAGATACGTCAGCATGGTACAGATTTTGGTGCTCTATCATTATTAATAACTCTATAAATTTAGAATTTCTTGGAATAATCCAGGGATGTCGTGCCAAAAATTGGAATTTAGAATGTTGCAGAGGTCCTTCCAGACAAATCAATTTATCTGTAGACAAAATGGGATTTAGACCATAAAGTCTTAAAGCGGCACTGATAGTGGAATATTTCTGAAGTTGAAAATACTCCCTTTCAAATTCAGTTCGTTGAACAAAATGAACCCAGTACCTTTGTGCATCGTCTAATTCTTCTGCTGATATGGGACCTGATTTTCTTTCGGATTTATGTCTGCAATTTTTAACAAAACGGAGAATATAAGCGGTATAACTCTGAACACTTTATTAAGTCTGCTATACTTGTGAATATCAAACAAGGAATCTTTAGGTTCCTGGTAAATTTGAAGAAGAACCTTAGCGCCCTTCATTTCCCTTTCTAATTCTTCTATGTCAACCACAGAATCGACGTTAAACGGAGATGTATCAAATGACAATTCGGCTTTTTGTAGCCAAGTTGGACCTGAAAGCCAAATGGGATCATTAATAAGAGAGTGAGCGGGCATATCGCGCGTGAATTTGCCAGCAAGATTTTCTTTACTTCTGAAATAATACCAATTCATAGGATTCGTTTTCGCTTTAATTTCTATTATTCTATTTCTGACGAATTGTTTTAAGTTTTCAGAAGCTCCCTTAATCCAGTGCAGATATATTTGTAAGTCACACCATAAGTACACGTTTCCTTCATTCAGGATTGGAAATATGCTGCTTAAGTAAGATGACAGTGTAGCAGAAATCCAAGCTCCCAACAGTTCGAGACGGGGTAAAGTTATTTGCTTTAATGGCGCTATGCGCGACATGGCAATTACAAAGCTAGTACAAATTTTTGATGAATATTTAATCCTGAAGTAGGCGAACCGCACCATACTAAAATTATATATTATCATATCCTCAAGTGTAAAAGGTTTCACATTCCGCATTTTGACTTTTTTTTTAAGATGCATGTTATTACCTAGCTCTTATTTAAGGGTTCTCTTTCATAATCTGTTTTTTGCAGGGTGATTCGGAACTCGTGGGCAAAACGTTAAGGGATGATAGAACACTCCTAGATAAGCTCAAAATATCATACAATGCATGTTCGTTATTCAAGCAGTGACACGCCGCTACAGGACGCTTTCTGATTGTGGACAGAACCCTGTTAACTACACAATTAAGACTTCCAGAGCAGAGAGCACTCACAACCGCAATAGCAATGGATGAAATGCGTGTTAGACTTTCCCTGATTAGTATAACAGCAATACTCTTTTGCAATCCACGGTAGAAATGACGACGTGTTTAAAAAACCAGGACTTTGTGGCTTTAATGACAGCGCCATCTAGCGGTTCACTGCCTGCAATACGCCCATGCACTCTATGGCAAAAGTAGCTTGTTCAGATGTGTCTATGACGCTTTAAAATTTTGAACATTAGTTCTGATTCACCCTCAATTTCTTGAAAGCAAATGTTCAATTTAAGATATTCCTCCCCTCCCCCTCACACACACACACACACACACACACACACACACACTCTTCAGCTACTTACTTCGCAATTTCTTTATTTTTTCGTCTAATTTACATCCATGTTAACATCCTTGTTAGAAACACTATTCCACATAAATAAAATCAACAATCATTAGATATTATGTAGAAAACAGTTTTCTCCACAACTAGAAAGCGCTCTGTAGAGCTTCACTGCTTGAGTTAGGACCGTGCATAGTATAGCGTTTTGAGATTGCCTAGACTTGTTCTGTCACCCCTTAAAGTTATGTCAAGGGTATCCTGAATCATCCTGTATATTTATCGTGATCTTTAGATCATCTTTAATCAACATTGAAGGACGATGTCCAAATCCGGATGTTTAGAAAGCTACAAATATTTATGTACATCATACATATTTTCTCTTTATCATGTATGTTATTTTAATCCATCATTGCAAAGATTTTAAATCGTTTTGTCGTTAACTTGTTGTGTACAGTATGCCTTCCTTTGAGTTTTGTGCCATTAACAAGGACTTAACCAACCAATCAATCTCATGAAAGTTGTGCATGTCACACATGTTATATATGTGGACGCAGGGAATAATTACATTATACAAGGCTAGCATAAATGAATGACCGGATTAAAAAGAAAAGAAACTTTTTTCAAAACTTTTTCCCATATACGGGATGGATATAAGAAAATAAAGAAAACAGTCCAAGTTTCTTTTTGTTGTTGTTGTTTTTAGCTCACTGGCTATCAACGCCTAAGAGCTAATGTGCCCGCACGTACTGTATATACGTGCTTGTGTATGTATGTGTGTACGTAGCGCGATAACTCTTGATAGAAATATCCGTTTTGCTTCAAATTTGGTTTACAGGTTCACTGTGATAAAGCGCTTCTTTGATTAGTTTTGGAGGTTCATTGGTTAAGTATAAAGGGGGAAAGGGGGTCTAATCCTCCCCCCTTAAATTAGATGGGTTTTTATACAGAATTATCACATTTTCTTCAAATTTTATACATAGGTTCATTGGGATAAGGCGCTTCCCTGATTAGTGTTGTGGATTCATTGGTTACGTCTAAGGGGGAACGGGGCGATAACCCCCCTTAATTTAAATAAATTAGTTTTTCAAGCAGAATTATCGGATTTTCTTCAAATTTTGTATATAGGTTCATTGTGATAAGGTGCTATCCTGATTCGTTTTGAGGGTTCATTGGTTAAGTATAAAAAGGGGAAAAGGGATCCTCCTTAATTTAGATAAATGGGTTTTTCAAATAATACACTGCCGCGCAAGCGCGGTAGTGTATTATTGCTTATTTTACTATTTATTACTGTTAATGTTACGGTATAATACTGGCAGCTGGGATGCCAGTATTGTACTGTAAAATCAAAATTTGTTTTGCAGTGTACCAAACTCTTTGAAATGTATATTTGAACTAGGCTTGCATCATAACTTTTAAAATTTTCTTTGGACGCCCAGAAAATTTTAACTACTTGCTCTCGACTCTTTTCTCTATGCACTTACTGAAGATCATTATGATTTATCAAATATTTTTATTTTTAAATGATGTACAAAATCTAATTTTTATACTAAAACTCTTATCTACCATTTGCGTATTTACCATTTTTACAATTATGAATATTTTTTAATGAACTTGTGTACCTTCTGTTGCAAATTTGATACAGATTAAGCGAAATGTGCATTTTTTCCAAGCATTTTTTCCAAGCCGCGAGGGCTACATTTTTGGCATCATCGTGTTGTTACAGCTCCAGAGCCATCATTTTTATGTTTGATAAATACATATTTTTATATATGCACGTGTGTATGTGTGTGCTAATGATGTTAAAAATCAATATAATAAATATTTTTATTCTGATGTACAGTTTTCTCAAAAACATCACCAAAAATCGGAGACTGGCGTCGTAAATAGTATTAAACCTTAATGCAAAATATTCACTTGTTTCAGATTAAATAATGCGAGTAATTTTTTGAAAACAAAAGTTGTAACTCTGTCATACTGAATGGCTCATTCAGTACAGACTATAGACAATGCCCTTGAATGTAAACCAATTCAAATATTTATGTGCAGTTCGTTCTGCGTGTTCGCAAAACGCCACAATAGTAGGAAGTAAATGGGTTTATAATGTAAAAAACATAGAAAAAATGGTAAAACGTATAAGGCATGTCTCGTAGCTCTAGGTTTTAAACACAAACCAGGTATTGATTTTAATGGTACATTTTCACCTGTTGTAAAATGTTGTTTATTTTATTGGTTTCTATGTTAAATTGGTATCATATTCAATTAGATGTAAAAGCAGCTTACTTATATGGGTCTTTAAAAGAAACAGTATTTATGAAACAACTTCCTAGATTTGAAATGAGGGGTGCCGAAAATAAAGTTTGTTTGTTAAATAAATATATCTATGGATTACGGTAAAGTGGTCGTGAATGGAATTCTGAATTAAACAATATACTACACAATCTAGGATTTATAAATAAAAATGGTGTAACTGTGTATATAAACTGAAAAGTAATGCAATTTTAGTTGTTTATGTAGATGATTTAGTTTTGTTTGCTAAAGATAAAAATATAATACAATCTTTAACTAATATGTTAAAAAATAGCTTTGAAATTACTGAAATAGGATTAACGAAATATTTGTTAGGTGTTAACTTTGAACTAATTGCTGATTCATTATTTATTCATCAAACAACATACATTGAAAGATTAGAATTAAAATATAAAGGCTTGCGTAAAAGTTATGTTAAATTACCTTTTATAATTTGCTGTATTTTACCAGATAAAGTTAACGAAAATGAAATTATGGAAAATGAATTAATCAAAAAATATCCATACCGATCTTTAATCAGGTATCTGTCAATTTTGTCAAATAGATCAAGACCTGATATTAGTTTTTCTGTAAATGTAATATCACAATTTTGTAATGATTATACATATAAACACTGGTTAATAGTGGTAGATGTTGTGAATTATGTTTGTGCTACTAAAAGTTATAAAATAAACCTCCATAATGTAAAATCCTTAAGTTTATAGGCATATTCAGATGCTAACTGCGGATGTCACCTTTCTAAACGACATTCAAGTAGTGGTTATATAATTTACTTTGGTAACGTTCCGTTTGCTTGGAAATCATCGAAGCAGAAATGCAGTCAGTTCTATGGAGTCAGAGTTTATCTCATTAACAGAAGGTGTAAAGGAATTAACTTGGTATTCAAGAGTCTTAAATGAACTTAATTTATGTAATAAAATAAAACCAGTTTAGTACTGTGATAATGAATCTGCCATTTATTTTTCTAAAAATAGTCAAGAACTTTAACACTAAACATATTGACATAAAATGTCAATTTATTCGTCAATTAATAAATGAAAATGATTTTGAGTTAAAACATGTAAGTTCTAAAGTTAATAAGGCAGATTATCTAACAAAACCTCTACTGTATATAAGATTTCAGAGAGCTATTTTTAATATTTTTGATTTTGACTATAAAAAGAAAGAGGAAGTTTTTACGACCGATGGGCCGCATGTAGGAAATCTGAACAAAGTCTTGTCCCCCAAAATTTGTCAAGTGGTTTTTTCGGGAGTGAAATCGTTCCGAACCGTTTTCTTTTTCTTTTTTTTTTTTTTTTTTTCACTTCGGTCGTAAAGGCACTCTCTTTTAACTAACTTTATGCATATTTTATTCTAGTTTGATATACTGAGTAAACATATCTAGTGTGAAACAACTCCATGGAATGTGATGGTAGGACAGTTGATAGAATGAGTTTAAGTTTACCCCCTTGTTGCAGTTGTATATTAGTAATGTTCAGTAATATGTAATAACCAAGTTCCCAGCAAAGGCTGGAGGTATATGCATATATCTTTATTTAACATTCATTATGAATGAATAAATATAATTCTTATTTCAAATTAAACTGTTCCATCAATGTGCTATATACTTAGTCACACCACAGACCTTAACCACTTATTTTATAACTCTGCTCTATTTGCATCAAAATCATTTAAATTAAGTGTATGCAGTTGGTTCTGTGCGCTGATTCATCAACGGGTAGTTTTTTTCTGAAAATGTTGCATACATAAATCAGAACAATCAAATTTTCGAAAAGATCTTGCAGTTTGCAAAAGTGCTTTTAGGGGACCTATGGAATACAGTGATAAATATTTCCAGTAATTAACCCTTCCAACAGCAGTTGGAGGCATCGTTTTTTAGCTCACAGGCTATCAATGCCTGGGAGCTAATGTGCCCGCCCGTTCTGTATGTATGTACGTAACGCGATAACTCTTGAAATATCCGTTTTGCTTCACATTTTGTTTATAGGTTCATTCTGATAAGGCGCTTCCCCGATTAGTTTTGGGGGTTCATTGGTTAAGTATAAAGGGGGGAACGGGGGGAACGGGGGGAACACCCCCTTAATTTAGATAAATGGGTTTTTCATGCAGAATTATCCAATTTTCTTCAAAGTTTGTATATAGATTCTTTGTGATAAGGCGCTTCCTTGATCAGTTTTGGGGGTTTATTGGTTAAGTATAACGTTGGGAAAGGGGGGGGGGCTAACCCCCCCTAATTTAGATAAATGAGTTTTTCAAACAGAATTATTGCATTTTCTTCAAATTTTGTATATAGGTTCATAGTAATAAGGCGATTCCCTGATTAGTTTTAGGTTTTTATTGGTTAAGTATAAAGGAGGGAACGGGGTAAACTCCCCTTAATTTAGATAAATGGGTTTTTCATGCATAATTATCCGATTTTCTTCAAATTTTGTATATAGGTTCATTGTGATAAGGCACTTTTCTGATTAATTTTGGGGGTTCATTGGTTAAGTATAAAGGCGGAAGGGGGGGGGGGATGATCCCTCTCTTAAAATATTGTAAATTTCTTTATTTTTAGAGAGGCTTATTTCAAATTCTTTGAAATAAGAGTATAATATACAATTAGTGTGAATAGCCTGTGAGCTCAATGCCATCAGTTTAATTGGGCACTTTTCTTTTTATTTCTTTTTCGACTATACAGAATATGTGAAGCTAAATAAAAATCTCGATTAACTCATAGGATACCGTTTCTGTACTATACTTTATATACAGGGCTAGTATAATTAAAATTAATCTATTTAGAAAACTCTAGCGATAGTACTGCAAACGGAATAAAATTTCACTAATATCTGTGTTTAAACCGAAAATTACACAAGTTAAACTGTGATATTGAGAAAGTGTAAGCAGCTAAGGGTCAACATCAGTAGTCCTTTATATGAAGTTTAGCACAGAACCAGTATCCTATGAGTTAATCGAGCTTTTGATTCGAATTTTGATCAAGCGGTCTCGGAGACCGCTCATAATATGCGACAATTTCTGTCACAGTAGTAAATAGTTAAGTGAGAATTTAAAAACTAGAAAACTTTAAATCGGAAACGACTATTTACACGATACTCTAAAAAAAGAAGTGAATAGTTGAGTCTAGCACGCAGTATAGAGAGATATATATCAATAAATAGATACGTATAGTAATATATACATATAGTAACTTAAATATTAAAAGCAAAATAGATTTTTTAACTCTTGAGACAAGAATTGTCGCATAGATACTGCGAGCGGTCTTCGAGACCGCTTAACCGAAGGATCGATAAAAGGCTCGAATAATTAATAGGATACTGTGTTTGTACTGGACTGGATATACATTTGAACTATTATAATCAAAATTCATCTATTCAGAAGTAACTCGTGATAGTACTAGGGCTCCAAACGAAAGAAAATTTCATTGTATGTATAGTTAACCTTTAATTGCTGTGACAGAAATTGTCTCATAACTACTGTGAAGCGGTCTCTGAGAACGCTCAATCGAAAGATGAATAGAAAGCTCTCATAGAATACTAGTTATTCTTAAACTTTATAGTCAGGACTACTGTAATTAAAATTCAACTATTCAAAGTCTCTAGCGATTGTATTAGGGCTGTCAACGAAACAAAATTTCACCAGTATCTGTAGTTAAACTGGAAATAAGAAGTTAGACCATGAAAATTGAAAAAGACAGCGGTCTGCGTGACCGCTAACAGCAGTTAAGGGTTAAACAGAAAATTCCAAGTTAAACTATGAAAATTGTGAGAAGCAGTGGTCTGCAAGACCGCTAACAGCAGTTAAGAGCCTACGCTATTCTTACACGAAGAAACTAGCAAGCTAATGTTGAACCTAACGTAGCGTTCTTTTCAAATGTCTGACCCTTATTTCAATTTATTTAAATGAATTCTTTTGCAATCAATAGCTGAAATCTATCTCTAACAATGTTAATACTTTTCAACTTAGTTAAAAGAATCTATGACAGGGGTATCAGACTATGGCCCGCCGAATACTACTAAAATTTTACAGTAAACTTAGTCTTATCTAATCATCGAATTTCTGCGATTCAAGAAGTCGACTATTTATTTAAAAATTTAGTGGTATCTGGCGTGCCACAGCTTGAGACTTCTGATCTGTGAATTCAGACTGTCTGTAAATTATCAAACGCCCATCAATAGAGTCGAATTTCCATGAAATTAGCATATGTTATTGAGGTTTACTATGACATGTTCGGTATTGAAAATGAATGTGTAGCATAGGGAAGTGTGCATAGATAGTGTAGCGTAGATAGTGTGTAGAAATGGGTAGTCTATTTTCAGGGACAATCAAAAGAATTCTGCTGCATTACAGTAAAGGGAGAGAGAATCTTTTGCGTTGCATTTTATTTAATCTATTTAAAATATATTGAAACTAATAAATACGTTTAGATGCACTATAAGATTCTAACTATAGAATATTCCGTTCATTTACAGGGACACACAAAATAATGCGATTACAGTACTGTCTATGGACAACAATTGCTGAAAATGCGTTTTCAGTTGTAGTGAGTGTTTTTAAAGTTTTTTTTTTTGCATGTTACTTGGTATGTATAAATTTGATATATCCTATACAGATCTGCACGAAGCATATCCAAGTACGTTTCCGTTTATTGATAAAAAATTTTGAAAGGGAATTTTCAACCTGCGCTATGCGCATCTAAACTAAACATTAGCATGCTATGCAGTATATAAACAAATATATAGATCCTATACAGGGCTCCACAAAAGAATTTGAATATTTATCGGTGTATTGTGATGTTAATTGCTGAAATTAGGTTTTTCAAACATGCGATGCATTTTTCAAATAGCTTTACTTAGTCACCCTCTTTCACACTATTAAACTGTTAAGTTTTGTTACAGCGTTCTGAATGTGGTAGAAAGTTTTTCATAATCTATGCTTTAAGCGGGATTTCTGATTCTTAGTTTTTAGTGAGGCTACTACCACTTTTGGAACTTGTTCCAAAAGAGAAAGTAACTAATACGATTAGTACAGATGTCGCAGACTCACCGGGGTATCTTTTTGTCACCAAAAGGACGATTTTATGCCCGGGCAACCGTGCAAATTTGGCTAGATTTTGCTTCGTATGGCAACCCAGTAGAGAAGATTGCGTGTGTTTTATATTAAATTAAACATTGAGTGTATTAATATTTTCATAATAAAATAAAACTAACATGCTATTTTCGCAAGCTTTGCCTAACAGATATCCGAAAATGGGTTTTTATAGTCAAAATGGTGCAATACAAAAATCGCCCCAACCCCGGTCGGTACATCTCCGACATCTGTTTCAACAAAATGTATTAACAGAATATCTGTAGTATGAACACCTGCTGTGAAACCATTGAAATAATGCAGAAAAGACGACAAACGAATTCACAAAATAAGAACTTTTATTTCGTTTAAAACAAAACAAAAATAAATGTGTTTTTTCACATTTTAACAAATATAAATATAATAAAACAATATACAAAAAACGTATGTACAAAAAAACATGCATAAAAGCTTTTTCGAGCTCCGAAAGAGCACAATTATATGTAATGTGGCAATTGTTTCACATTATTTCAAATAAACCATTAAATTTCTTTTCTGAAAAAAAAAACATTAAATAACAATTATGTTTCAATATATGTTAAGTGTCAAACAGTGAGACGTGCTCATTTTTAATAATGTTTTAGGGCAATTCCATTTTGAAGCAAGCCAAAGTACATAAAAATGAAAGTTGTATAAATTAATAAATATGCTTATTTTCTGAAACCTTAGGAGCCTATGCTTATTAAAAAGTAAAAAAATTGTGCTTAATGTTGGCATTTGGTTGAAAAAATTTCTTGATATGTAAAGGACATAAAAAAAATATATAAATGCAGTAATTTTACCTCATTTCCATCTTCGTTATATAAAAAGCTAACAGGCTTAGAACAATAATGGTTAGTTTTTACACGAGACCAAAGCTTTGAGTAAATTAAAAAGGATACTAAAATATCTTCATGTATTATTTGAAAATACCATTAAATATCGATACGTTCGTTACTAAAATTACTTAATATTTTACTTTCTGTAATCATCCTTGATTCAATTTAATTCATCTACTCATTTTTCTAACTTTATTAACAACAGATTGATATAGTAATCTTTAGTAACAAAAATGTTATATTAAAGGATGTTTTATGTTGTAACAGAGGCAGCATTTTTCCATCAATAATGGATTATCATACTAAGTAACAGACGTATCCTATTCAAACTCTTATTAGATTTTAAATATATAAGGTATGTGTACTAGTTGTGGCTAATTAAATTGCTTGATTCTTGTAGTTTAACAATTAGTTTTAAAACTAATTTCTGATTGGTTCAGATTGTTGGACAACCCTCCGGCGTTTTCCCTAATATACACCAGATATAATGAAAAAAAGGTGCGTTTGAAATAGGACTGGTCACAGGAAAATAAAAAGTCTGGGGTGAATAGTGATTAGAAGAATGTAACAAGGGAGCTTCCTTTAACACAAGACCTCCCCACATGTATGTTAAGCAATAAAATAAAAAAAGAACTTGCACAAACGCAAAATGAGCTAAGTGAACGGGGGATAAGAAGCACCTGAAGATATGTTTAGTTATACCATCTCGTTAAAATTCTCAGATGTGTAAAAATCACAGCTGTTTTGCTCATCATTTGGGTGGTCGTGAAATAACAAAACACACTCCTGGGATGCGATTTCTCAGCGAAGAGCAGAAGTTTTTGTAGGAAAAAAAGGTTAAAAAAATATTTCAAGTGTATCAGTTTTGAAGTAGAGATGAGTGTCAGGCAGCCCCTCTCATTACTATGGATTTTGGGTAAGCAAGTTTCATACATCCTTTCTGCTTCAGCATGAGTTAATTTGTTTTAAACCTCATTTTAAAGTCATTGACTTTAAGTAATCGAAAGGGTTTATTTGAAGAATTATAGGAAAAGTGACATGCGTTAAGTTCAAAATTGTATCTAGGGAATAATTCCTGATGACCATAAATTAATTATGAATTAAGGAAATTCAATGAATGTTTTATAAGTAATTGGATAACGTATTCATTTTCCACAAATTTCTGTTCTCTTGATTTGATGTGTATCTGTTAATGATTGCTTTCTAATTGAATAAATGTATTGTAAATTCAAAACATTTTTGTTATATTTTAGTTTAGCATGTTTGTATTAGGAAACGTAACGCAATGCACCACGGCCGATCTTTGTGTTAATATTTTACAAACTTAATTTATAGTAATGTCTTTAAGAAATCATGTTTAGGAAATAAAGTGAAATTCTTTCATGACAATTAATAATTTATATAGAGAAATCGTAAATTTAAGAAAAGGGGATAAGAGTGTCCCAACAATGGTGCTATCTTTGACCAGGTACATCTTTTCAGACGTAGTATTTGATCGCAGCCAATTTTCATTTTTCTCATTGATAACAATAACATTGTAACAATAAAAGTTGAGTAAATTAATTATTTGTTTTGCATATTAATGTCACTTTTCCCTAAATAAAGGTATGCTCTTATGCAGATCAGAGTACTCGCGCTTTATCTTTGTGTATTTATGATCATTCAAACAGCAATTTCTTCCCCTTTTATGTTATGCTCCCATATTACACGAATTTACTGAAATGCGTCATACAGGTTATAGGAAAATTTATGCAAATTATGTCCACTTTCTTGGACAATTTCATTTTCTAGTAGCAATTTTATTCAATGCATACGTATTATAGACAGGAATGATATTATCTTGAAATTTTCTTTTCCCTTAACTATTTTCCACTTACTCTACTATTACATTTTGTTGTATTTATACATTGAATTTTGTCAAGTCTTTGATTTTCGCATTTCGTTAAATCCTTTTTATAAAATTTTATTCAATACGTTTTATTTACCAATTTTCACATCAATTTTATGTCCATTCTCATCTTCCATAAATTTAATTTCATTCCACTTTAAATTTTCTTTTCCATATTATAGTTACATTTATACTTTATTCAGTTTGTGATTTCGGTCTTTCACTGTGCACATGCAAGACTGTAAAATCGCGACTTTGAGTTGAGCAATTTTTTTATCTCTCTCCCTCCTAATAATAATGATAATAAAATAAATAAATAAATAGGGAGAAAAAAATTAGTAAAGATTTGCTGGCGAATATTCATTTTCTTTTCTTTTTTTATTCTTAAAAATTTCAAGTGGTAATTTTTTTTCCCTTTCTTTTATTTACTCTTATGTGCAAAATCATTTTTTTTCTTCTTCTTTAGTACAAGTCTCACCTAATATTTCAAATATTTCCTCTGTACGTAAGCATTGAAATTATATTAATTAAATGACTTTTATGCATTTTTTTCCCACGCCTCTTTTACTTACACTATTTTTTTTCTTCTCCTCCTCTCCTCTCCCAAATTTAAATATTCTCTTATTATTTTAAATTTAATTACGACTCTCATTATAGTTATTACACGACAATTATGAAAATTTCGTCATGTTAAGATTATATTTCATTCAAGGAAAGTTACTTTTCCCTCTTTACTTTATTTAAAAATAAAATTAAAATTTTGTATACATAACTGTGTATATATATGTATATATATATTTTTCGTAATTTTTTCCTCGCTAACATATTGCAAATTTACTACATTTGATTGTGTTAAATTTTGTACTCCATTCTTAATATTGTGCGTACATTTATGATATTGGTTACGAAACGCAAATGTTAGGATTTATTTAGAATTTTACGTTAAATTTATGTAATTATAACTCATGCGTGCTGAGGTAGAAATTGATGGTAAACTTGTTTTTTCCCTTATATTTCAGTTTTTTGGTCCACCCTTGTTTTTGCAAGAAGACACAAAAACACAATATGCAGTTTTAAAGGCTTCTTTCAGTGCGAGACTGCATCTCGACATCTCATTTCAAAAATTGACTTACCAAATTCTGCATGTATTATAAAAGACTGCTTTCATTGCATCACTAGCAAACAAACCTTTATTTTATCACGGAACTTTGGCTTAGCAGACCCAAATGCATTTATATTACGACATCTACAAGATGAATTGCACAACAACAGCACGTCATATGAATGTCGAAGCAAGATCGGTAAACTTTGACTGTAATGACGATCAGTGCTCCGGTACACACGATTTCTGTATGATACGAGATTGCTCAGACTTCAACGATTGTTACTGTACCCTAACGCATCGGAAACCACAATTGATCGCAATAACGGATTCAGAAACTGTATACAATCCGGATCTGCTGACAATAGAGACCTGTTTACATGGCGATCGAATGAACATTGTACCAAAAACTGCTTGAGGGTGAGAGTGCTAACTTTCACCAACACAGCTTGACCATAAAATTTAAAGACCCCATTCTCACACTCCTGACAAGAGAAAAGTAATCCTTCGGAGTAGTGAATTTGAATACATCTTGACTGTCCCAGCTGATCTAATGGAAAAAGGTACCATTTGAACTCCTCGCGTATAAAACGGAAATAACAATCATCTATTAACACACAAGTGGTATCACAGTTAATGGCTTTATTCACGTTTCTGTGAAGTCAGTTACGACAATACTTCACGTGTAGAGAAGTTTTTACTCACTTGAAACGTTTGCATACATATTTTCAGTATTTTATTTTCATATTTTTAGGCATTACTTTTTTAATTTTCCTTACTTTTTTTAAATCATTATTATAGAACTTTGTATATATCATCCGTATTATTTTTAATTTATTATATATGCTTTTTAAACTGTGTAAACCAATGGCCAGATGTTCACTTCTGCTTGGAGCATTTTTCGGGAACACATTGAGAGAATGCATAATGCACAGTTATGCCAGCTTGGAGTCACATAATAAACAGCGGCGTACTGCCCACCTACAGCCACATTGTTTCTCAGCAACCCAAGAAGCTCCCAGACGAAACACAACGAAAGACACTCATAATCAAAGGAATAGAAGAACTCACAAGCAAAGCAATAGACTCTACACTCCGACAACATTCATATGCAGCACCTGTCAAACCCAACAAAATCACAAACTGAAGACACCACATAGAGGTTGAATGTAAAACAACCGAAGACCTTAACACTCTTAGAGAAGACATCCACAAAAACGAAGAACTCCAAGACAAACTACACGCAATCCCCAAGCGACTTCCACTACAAAAGATGATACTCCTAGACGTCCCCACATCAACTACAGAAGAAAAAATTAAAATAGCAATCACCATACGACATCACAACACAAGAAATCAGTATACTCAAAGAACTCCAGAACAGACAAAAAAAGCCACTCAAAAGACCTAATCCTACTCCTGACCAAATCACTAGAACATAGCATCATAGAAGATGGAGGACTCACCATCGACCTAACAACACACTCCCTAAAGCCACACAACACAGTCCCAAGATGCAGAAAGTGCCAATCCCTCAGGCATGTTGAGAAGCACAGCAGACGAGATGCACCAACCTGTGTCAATTGCGGGGAAAAGCCCACACAGACCCAACCTGCACCAAGCAGCATCAACTGTAAGTTCCACAACCAACAACAAGACACACACTTCAAGACAAATCATTAGGCATCGGACCCGACCTGCTGCACATACAGACAAATATACGCAGAAACACGACAACATCTAGAATATGAATTTGCACTAACACCAAGACCCTCAACACCAGCAACCCATACAAGAGAGTTCCCACCACAACAACAACAACAACAATTACCAGAACAGACAAGTTTAAGGCATCCACAGCACTTCAACGTAACACGCCCACCACAAGAAGAACCCACCATGCCACACATTCCAAGCCAGGAGGACTGGAGAAACAGATGGTACCCATTCTTCCACCCTTCTCCATACGTGCCAAAACTACCCAATCTCCATCCGCCACCTAAGCAAAGGAGCGGGCTCCACGATCACTGGTAGCACATTCCCCACCTTCATCATTCTCACCACCAACACAACCATCGTCTGTCAGTGTGCGAGGTTTCAGCGCGTCTGGGTGTGGCGCTCCTTGTCGCGGGGAAATCTCAAATTGACACTCAACAACCAACTGGTGCCGTCTTCTAACGAACTCTGCATTTGGCACAGACGTTCTAAGAACTGCTCTTCTCATCCAACTGAGGACTTTTCTCCGGGTGCAGCCGCACCCTTACATCCCACCATTCGTCTGTCTCTGCCTGTCACGTGGTGACGCTGGTCACAGCGACAGACATTTGTTCTGTATTGTAAAAAAAGAGTTTTTTTTTTCTTTTCTTTTTTTTGTCTTTAGTTTCTGCCGCCTGTCGCGTGGGGCTTTGCCCGGCAGGACCAGCCATTTGGCGAAGTTTGTACTGCCACCGTGTAATACATGCGTGTCGGGGAGCTAGCCGGGGAAGACATTAAACGCGCAACGGCTGGGTTCGCCCTCAGCCGAGTGGTCTTCCTCAGGCATTAATCTAAATAAACAACGATCTAATATTGCATCTTTACCCTTGGTCATTTCGATATGTGCACTTTTGGATTCAAACACCAACACTATCTGCAATACACAATCGATCATTACTTCTGACCTGCGTACATGTGAAGTGTTACAAGATGGCACTAAAAAATGTCAACTGCATTCCCCATCGGAAATTACACTTCCGACAATTTCATCAGAATCCTGCTTATGGTTTACAGACAACAATTATAATCACCTTTTTTCCTTAACACTCAAATTAGAAGCTGTAAAGTGCAATTTTCAAACTGAATGTCAATACTTCACTTTTCCAGTTACCACTCATCATATCTCCCAGGTCTCTGCATTTTTAATAAGTTTTGTGGGCGTGGGTTCCACTGCGTAAAAAGAAGGATTGGGTTGAGTTGAGTTGGGTTGATTTTTGACGGCCGATTATCTACACATGGGATATAGGCCCGGGGGGGAGTGCCCTTCGTGGGGGTCTTTCTAAGGGAACCTAACCCGTATTTACGCATGGATAAATCCACGGCTCGAAGAAAACCACGAAAACTCCGAACGATTAGGCCGACGGGCACGATTGGGATCGAACCCAGCACCTCCCGTCTACCAGCTTCGAGAGCACAACCTCTCAGCCGCTGGTGGGGCAAAAGAAGGATTGGACGTGAAGGCATCAGATTCGAGGCAGAAACAGCCCAAAGCAGAGATTTTCCTGGTATTTCTTCGTGTGATGCAGGCGGACTAGGACATTATTTGCAAATAAACTAGTTTCAAAGAAAATTAGAGTGTTTAAATGAGTACGAGAGTTGTTATTAATAGTTTCGGGTTACAAGATTAAATATAATGGTCCGTTTCGTTACCGGAGAATAAATCAGCTAAAAGGTGTTATTTAAAATGGCTTTCGTCACTTAGTGAGTGAATCATAGCTGAGATTTTGTGCTGTGTTTTCTAATTCATCATCTAATTCATCAAGCTCATGTTGTATTAATTTTTTTGAAGAGTCAAGAGGGGTAAGTGCACCCATTTAATTTCTATTAATTAAAAATGAGTCTTAAAGAACTTAAAGCTAAAAAGAAAATAAACAAAACGAATCTGACAAAACTAAAAGATAAATTATCGATTTCCGAACTAGAACCAAGTGAACTAATTCTCATAAAAGAGGAACATGGTAAATTAGAACAAGCTTTTTCAGAATTATTTGAGTCGATTTATAAAATATGTAAAGAGGATGAAACCGAGGATTTCATCAAGGAAAACGAGGAAATTAATGAAATATTAGAAAATATGGAATTTGAGCTTAGCAAAAGGTTATCAAAAATGAAACTTCAAAATCTCAATTTGGAAAATGCTTCAAAGGCTGAAAATAATATAAAATTGCCGAAATTAACTCTTCCTGTATTTACGGGAAACATGCATGAGTGGTTCTCCTTTAAGGACATATTTAAGGCCACGGTACACGAAAATTCCAATTTGTCGGGGGCAATGAAGTTGCAATATTTGAAATTTTTTTGAGAGGTGATACTTTTAGAATAATTCAATCCATTTCAATTGTGGATTCTAACTATGAGGTTGCATGGTCTCTTTTAGAGGAACGCTAATCAAATTCGCGAGAACAAGTTCACGCGCATTTAAAACTTTTTTTAAATATTCCCGTTATTCAGAGAGTCCCCAACAGCATTATTAAATCTAATAGATATTACAAATGAATGCATTAGGTCGTTGGAGATTTTAGAACAAAAAGTTTAGGGTTTTCTACTACCATGTTTGCTTATATTTTGGCTCAAAAATTAGATGCAAATACAAAAATGTGGTGGGAAAGACATTTTAAGCGAGACAATTTACTGAGTTTAACACAGTTGCTAGAATTTTTGAGAGACCACGAGCGTACACTAAGTGCGTCCAAACAAGTAAATGTGAAACGTAACTTTCAAAATGAAAACCATATAAGGCATAGCCTTTCAAAAGTAACTTCTATGGTTACGAGTTTAAATGAGAAAAATTACCGCAAATGTGTTCTGTGTAACCAGGAAAATCAGTGTTTTTAAATGTCCCAAATTCCAAAACCTTAATGTACCGGAGAGAGTAGATTTTGTTAAAAAACATAATTTGTGTTTCAATTGTCTTTCGGAATCCCACTGTGTTAAAAAATGTAATTCGACGTTTTCTTGTATAAAATGTCATAAACGCCACAATATACTTCTTTGTTTTAATAGGCGTGAGAGGAATTCCACGGCAATGGGAAACCTAAAAAATTCTAACGATAAAGAAGCGCCAAACGCACTGGCAGTGATTGAAAGTAGACAATATCTAAATGTTGACGCGGTACCCTTCGAGCTAAATAACCAAAATCAGATTTTTTCTGGTACTGCAAATGTCAGATCAAGTAATGTTAAAAAAGGTTTGCTTTCCACTGCGGTTGTTTCTATGAGAGATAAATTCGGAAATAAAATTCCGGGCGTGCTTTACTGGGCAATGCTTCAATGAGCAACTTTTTAACTTTGCAGTTAGTTGAAAGATTGGTAATTCGAAAAGAAAAAAGTAATGTTTTAGTATCGTGTTTAAGTGGATCTTCTGTGGCGGTAAAAAATAAAACTAAGGCCTTGATCAGTAATAATTCGGGAGATAACAGTCGAGAATTAGATTTCCTAATCATACAAAAGATTTCGCAAATTATGCCTTCAAGATATATAGATATTTCAATGTTAGAAATTCCAGAGTCAATTATTCTGGCTGATCCTGAATTTAATAGGCCAGGACAAATAGATCTTTTGTTAGGGGCAGAAATATTTCTAGAATTGTTAAAGGTGGGTCGCATGAATGTGCCAAATTCTAAATTAATATTGCAAAATACGGTATTCGGTTGAATAGTGAGTGGGAGTGTTTACGATTGTAGTGGCCAGGAACAAGTTCATTGTAGAGGAGACCACACCATTGAGAAATACCGACGAATTAGCATGTGACACACATTTTATAAACACACATCAGAGAGACCTAACAGGCAAATTCGTAGTACAAATGCCCTTTAAAAAGATTCTAGTTCATTGGAAGAATCAAAATAATTTGCGGGAAATAGATTAAATTCACTGTGGCGTAGGCTAGATAGAAATCCAAACCTCTTACAGTTATATTGTGCATTTATGTCGGAGTATAGAGAGTTAGGCCACATGGAGGAAGTAAAGGAAACAGAAGAGTCAATACATGCAAATTATCTTCCTCACCATGCTGTTTATCGTCCAGATAAAAGTTCCACTAAACTAAGAGTAGTTTTCAATGGATCTCATGTAACCTCATCCGGAGAATCTCTAAATTCCATACAGCTAAATGGAGGTGTCTTTCAAGATGAATTATTTACTATAATATTAAGATTCCGCACACACTGTTATGCATTTACGGCCGATGTGAAAATGATGTATCGGATGATGCTCATTGATGAAATTCAAAGCGCATAGTGTGGAAAGATAGTGCAAATGGCGAGGTGAAATCTTACAAGTTGTGTACAGTAACATATGGAACTACCAGTGCACCGTACTTAGCCATGCGATGTCTTAAACAGCTAGGTATAGACGGTGAATCCCAATTTCCGTATGCTTCAGGTGTGGTGCAGTCAGACTTGTACATGGATGACGTTCTGACTGGAGCAGCTGATTTAAATTTGGCTAAGAAGTTGCAAGCTGAACTTATACAGTTATTAAGCACGTGTGTCATGAAGTTACATAAATGGTTCAGTAACCATCCAGAATTAATGGAATCTGTAAGTAAACCTGAGAACTACACGTTTGATAAAATGAGCGAAACCAAAGAGTTAGGACTTTCCTGGAAGGCACATGACGATACGTTTACCTTTAGTGTATCGTTCAGTGAGCAAACAAAAGTAACAAATAGAAATGTGCTGTCAGATATTGCTCGTATATTCGACCCATTAAGAATACTATGTCCAGTCGTGACGAAAGCAAAGATTTTCTTACAAAGACTGTGGCGACTACAAATAGGTTTGGACGAAATCCTCTCTAAAGCTGAACTTGATGATTGGTTGCAGTTCCGAGAAGCGTTAAGAGCCATCAACAATGTAAGTGCTGTTAGATACATTTTTTTTAAACAATCCAGTGCAAATTAAAATTTGTGGATTTTGAGATGCTTCGAAGAAAGCCTACGGTGTAGCATTGTATGTAGTACTTCCAATTCTTCAGGTGAGTAAACTTCGCAGTTGCTCTGCAGTAAAAGTAGAGTTTCTCCATTGAAAACAATTACTATTCCTAAATTGGAGTTGTGCGCTGCAGTTTTATTAGCTGAATTGATGAATAAGGTTTTCAAAATCTTAAAACTTTCTAAAGAAGCTGTCTACTACTATTCGGACATGTGATTTAAAAACTTTTGTGGCATCACGTGTATCTACAATTCAGAATCTTTCCGACATCAACCACTGGGGTCATGTGGCGTCTGCTGACAAGCCTGCAGACCTTGTGTCTCGTGGAGTGGATCCTGACAAGCTTCTCCAGAATAGATTGTGGTGGAATGGATCCCAATTCATAACTCAACAAACTGACCATTCTTCAAATACTTTTGAACCTGAGCAAAATGATAAGGCTCTGTACTTAAGTGAATTTAAAAAGAGTGTTTCAAAGACTTCTTCTGAGACTTGCTTATTAAGTTCAGACTGTACATCTTTTATCGATAATTTTTTGCAATTAAGTAATAATTATGCTAAATTAATAAGAATTCTTAGCTCTGTTTTCAGGTTCATTCAGAATCTCAAAGAGCCAAAAGCTAGGTTAGATACGTTAACATCTGCTGAACTGAAGAGAACTGAACAATATATCATAAAATCTGTGCAAGAAAAAGAATTCGGTTCTGAATTCACATTGTTATCTAAGGGTAAGGAAATACCAAAAAATAGTAGATTGCGTTCATTAAATCCTTTCTTCGATAAGCATAATTTAATCAGAGTGTGAGGTTGTCTCCAAAATAGCATGTTAAGTTTTGTTCAAAAACATCCAATTGTACTGCCCTCTAAACAAAAACTGACAGAATTGATTATTGAGTATTATCACAAAAAATATCTACATATAGGAACACAAAACTTCCTTTATTGTGTTCGAAGAGAATTTTGGCCTCTAAACGGTAGAGCTAATTGTAGAAAAATAGTACATAAATGTGTTATATGCTTTAGGGCCAAACCAAAAATATCGGAACAAATTATGGGCGAGCTTCCTAAAGAAATTATAAATGTAGATTTTGTTTTTAATTGCACAGGAGCTGACTTCTGTGGCCCATTTTTGATAAAATATAAGGGCCAACGTAAGGGTATTTTTCATAAAATTTATGTTTGTATTTTCATTTGTATGGTAACTAAGGCAGTGCATCTGGAAATAGTTAGTGATTTAACATCTGAAGCTTTTATTGCCACGTTAAAGAGGTTTTTTGCTAGACGAGGCAAACCTCGAAAAATATTCAGTGATAACGCTGGCAATTTTGTAAAAACTAATTTAGAGCTTAAAAAGTTGCAGGCCTTGGTAAACAAACCAGATAACAACTTTACTAATTACTTGTTGTCTGAATGTATTCAGTGGGAATTTATCCCCCCTAGAGCTCCTAATTTTGGAGGTTTATGGGAGTCGGGAGTCAAGTCCTTCAAGTATCATTTAAAACGTGTTGTGGGCAACTCAAAATTAACTTATGAGGAAATGTTAACCATAATTATCCAAATAGAAGGAATCTTGAATTCACGTCCACTTATTCCCTTGAGTGCAAATATTGATGACTTGGAGGTCTTGACCCCTGGACATTTTCTTATTGGTCGTCCACTTAATGCCATTGCTGAATCAGACTTAAGTAATGTTGGTGATAACAGATTAAGCCTATGGCAAAAAACAACTAAAATGGTTCAGACCATCTGGAAAAGTTGGAAAAACAGTTATTTAAGTACCTTACAACAGAGAAATAATGGGTAATAGCAAAAAATAATCTTAAAATTGGGGATATGGTTGTGATAAAGGAAGATGATCTTCCAACTTGTAAATGGTTATTAGGAAGAATTCAGGAGGTATTTTTTGGCAATGACAATAGGGTCAGAGTTGTAAAAGTGAAAACTCAAAATGGAGTGTTCAAAAGAGCAATTCCAAAAATTGCCGTATTACCTCTGGAAAATTAATCCATGCTTTTTTGCTGAGAAATTGTGTATTATTGTAAAATTGCTTTATTGATTGTATTATATATTTGTATAAACTTAAATTAACTGTGACTCATTTACGTTATAATTTATTTATTATTTTGAATGTTAATGCTTTGAATTTTGTTATGTTTTTAATATACAGTCAAACCCCGATTTAGTGCCATCTCGAAATAGCTCCAATTACGTTTAACCGCCAATTGCGTCTATGAACAAATCTGCCACATAGGAATTTCAATGTAATGTATCCGTTAAAGCGCCAACTCGATATACCGCCAAAACATTTTTCGAGAAATTACTGTATTTTCTTTGCATGTCTTTCTTTTTAAAATTTTTGGTTAAAATTTCAAAGGGCACCTCATTTTCATGTGTCTAGATGTTTTCAAGCTCAATTCAAACTTTACTGAATAGCAAAGAATTCGTATTGTTCTCAACACCTGCCAAAATGCACCTGCTACCCATTCTACCTGTCACTGGAAGAAGAAAAATAACGCGCGCTGAGGTGCCGAGCAAGTGAAAGTTCTGAATCAGACTGGTGAGTCACGTGATCCGATGCGCTTTTGCAGCGGGGAGAAAACACAGCGTGGCACGCCATTGGCTGAAAGGGTCTCTCCTCTCTTAGGTGAGAACAATGTAACAAAGAACTTCTCCCTGTACTTTATGTCGATTTCTAGAAAGAAAACGGCGTGCAATGCAAAATTTTGATCGGATGTTGATTGAAACATCGAAGAATTCACCAGCTAAATCTGTAAAATATCATTCTGTCTCTTTATTTTAACTCATTATGGCAAAAAGAGCAGTTTTATCAATTTCGGAAAAGCAGGAAATTTTTGAATATAAAGAAAGAAATGTGAATATATCGCAGCAACACATCTCCAATCATTTCTCTACACTCTGGAAAAAGCCTGTTAGCAGGCGCTGCATCGGAGACATTTTGATGAATACAGAAAAATGGATTAACACCAACAAACTGCAATCATCTGTAAAAAGACTTAAAACAGCGAAACCTGAAGACTTAGAGGATGCCCTTTGCACATGGATACAACAAATGAGTGCTAAAAATGCTACCATAAACGGAGATGTCATCAAAGAGCAGGCAAAAGTCCTTGGCCAGCAGATTAATATTATAGATTTCGAATACAGTAGTGGCTGGTTGAACAGATTTAAAAAGCGACAAGGATTCTCTCAGTACATACGAAGTGGTGAAACTGCAGGTGTTGATGAAGATATTGTGTTAAATGGCCGTAAAAAACTAAGTGCGCTGATTTTAGAATATAAACCAGAGGACGTTTACAATATGGATGAAAGTGGCTTTTTTACCGCTTGCAGCCAGATAAAACAATTTCGAGTGGGCCTGCTAAAAGATGCAAAAAAGATCGTGTGTCTTGTGTTCTGTACGAATAGTGATGGATCTGATAAAAAAACTATGACAGTGATCGGAAAATCAGCTAAGCCACGATTTTTTAAAAATTTTAATCCTGCTCTTTATGTAGATTATGAGAATAATAACAAAGCGTGGATGACTTCAGTATTATTTCAAAAATGGTTAGCGAATTTCAACATAGAAATGAAAAGAGGCAAACGCCATATTTTATTGATTTTGGTAAATGCCCTTGTCACAAAGCATATCCAATGAGCATTATCCGCATTGAATTTTTACCTCCTGACTGTACTGGATTTTTGCAACCTTTGGATGCGGGTATAATAAACTCATTCAAAGATCATTATCGAAAGTATCACGTCGGCCATATCATTGAAAAAATCAGTAAAGATGATTTTTCTCCAATCCTTTTACATGATGCTATTCGCATGATAAAAAAAGCATGGGATGAAATTTCATCAGAAACTACTGTTAACTTCTGGAAACATACTGGATTGATTAAATCTGGAGGATCTACTAGAAAACAAAACAGTACAGCACTTCAGGAACTACAAGACGAAATACACAAATTAACAGATATTGAGCATCCTCTATCGGCAATTGAGTACATTAATATTGACAAAAGTGTTCCAACATTTGAAGATTTGACAATCGAAGAAATTGTTGCCAATCAAAATGAAAATTCAAATTTATCTGACAGCGAATCTGAAGAAGCTGAAACGCCTCATATTACATCTGATGAAGTTAAAAATTGCATTGGGAAAATAAGAATTTTCTTACAAAAACATGCAACTGATAAAAAAATGATGAACAATCTTTTAGTTGTAGTAAAAGATATTGAAAAAATCAATTTTGAAAGGAAAACTGAAACTAGCATTTTAAAATATTTTCCTGTAAAGGATAATTAAAGTAAAATAAATTCAGTGTGAGATTTAATGTATGTGTGTGTCTGTTATGTGCATAATTATCTACTTTATCTAAAATTGACTATATAAAGAGGTAAGTGCATGTTAATTTCATACATTAATTGGATAGTTTTGAATCGTGTAGCATTAAATATATTATGTATATTAATTATATTATATTAATTTATACTATTATAATATACTATATACTATTGGATAATTTAATAAAAAGGCATTATGATGTTTATTTTAATAATAATAATAATACTAGTATAATAGTATGAAAATTAATTTTTATTGTATTCTAATTCGATATACCGCCAAACTCGTTATAGCGTCAAAAATTTCTCGAACGGATAATGGCGGTATAACGAGGTTTGGCTGTATATAATTTTTTAAGTTCTCTCGGCAATGGCTGTAATTGTAGTGTTTTAGTTTAAACCCCCCTCAGGTTTCAAGAGAGGCGGTATGTTTGATAAAGTGTTATTAAAATTTATACTGGCAGATGTCGCACAATGCAGGCGACTGAAATGTAAGAATTTTGCTATCAAAACTACAAGCTGTGTGTTAAAGATATTGTTGTTAAAGATCCCTTTTGATTCTGTAGTCTTTTCTAAGCTGTGTGAAAAAGACATTTTTTGAAAAAATACTTCAAGTGTATCAGTTTTGAAGTAGAGATGAGTGTCAGGCAGCCCCTCTCATTACTATGGATTTTGGGTAAGCAAGTTTCATACATCCTTTCTGCTTCAGCATGAGTTAATTTGTTTTAAACCTCATTTTAAAGTCATTGACTTTAAGTAATCGAAAGGGTTTATTTGAAGAATTATGGGAAAAGTGACATGCGTTAAGTTCAAAATTATATCTAGGGAATAATTCCTGATGACCATAAATTAATTATGAATTAAGGAAATTCAATGAATGTTTTATAAGTAATTGGATAACGTATTCATTTTCCACAAATTTCTGTTCTCTTGATTTGATGTGTATCTGTTAATGATTGCTTTCTAATTGAATAAATGTATTGTAAATTCAAAACATTTTTGTTATATTTTAGTTTAGCATGTTTGTATTAGGAAACGTAACGCAATGCACCACGGCCGATCTTTGTGTTAATATTTTACAAACTTAATTTATAGTAATGTCTTTAAGAAATCATGTTTAGGAAATAAAGTGAAATTCTTTCATGACAATTAATAATTTATATAGAGAAATCGTAAATTTAAGAAAAGGGGATGAGTGTCCCAACAACATAATTGCCACTTCTTACCAATGTCAGATAATTGCCACTTCTTGCAATGTCAGCTTAATAGAAGAAGATATTGGAGCAAAAGCTTCTTGGCATTTCTTTGCCACTTCCCATGGCAAAGGGCCAGTGGCCGGAATTGGTGGTCAATTAAAGCACCATATTTGGGTGGAAACCAAAGCACGTAGGTACATTGTAAATGACATTGAAAATTTTGTTAAATGTGCAGAAACTGTATGCAAGAAGAAAGTAGTCATCTTCATTCCAAAATCTAAAGTTTTTTCAATAGTTAATAAACTTGAAGACAGGTGGATAGGCATTCAAGTAATACCTTCAACCCATTGTACCAATGCTGAAGGAAAATACTGCCGGCAAACAGCCCTACAATGACTAAATTCAACTTTCAAACTGGAAAATCTGAAACCATGAAAACTGAATTAGAAACCACATGGAATCCAAAGCCTGCTACATATGGGAAATGGGTTTTGGTTGAATTTCAGTCAGAGAAGAAAAAATGCCATCACTTTGTTGGTCTGTTTTTGATTCTCCAAGTACCAATATATCAGTGAAATTTCTTAAGAAAGTTGGAGAAAAGTTTGTGTTGTCTAAAAATGATGTTTCTACAATCAATGAACAAGAAATAATATAATTACTCCCAGAACCTTCATTCGACAACAGGTGAAGACTGTCATTTGAACATAACTTCACAGAGTACAACCTGAAATAAGCTGCAATTCTTTAATACTAATAAATACATTTATATGAATTTAACTGTTTCTGTTTACTTGAAATGAGCTGTGATTATTATCTAAAAGCTTTAAAACAAAAGAAAACTTACAAAAAGCTTAATAAATTCAGAGCTGATACGTCCGTTACTTCTGGTGATACGTCCGTTACAACATGTATTTATATAAATGGACAATTTAACCCCATTTTTTTAATTCATAAGAATCTTGTAAAGTCATATATAATTATCATACTTCTGTTGTTTAAAAAATTTTTAAATAAATGTTTTACATGTGAAATATCGGAAAAAATGAAATTTTTATGAAGGTATAAAAATAATTTTCATTTGTGAGATAAATCCCTTACTGAGCAAAAAATTTTTTTATAAATATTGTTTCTGGAAATATTTAAAATTTAATTGCAAAATATAGAATTGGAGTCCATGTTCTTCATAAAGTTCATGCAATGAAACAAGGATCTAACATATTTAGAGACTTTATAGGGTCTTGATACGTCTGTTACCATGGAATTGCCCTTTAGTTAGTTCTATACTATACAATCCAGCAAATTCCATGTGTTCAGAATACATTAACCTCTTGAGACCCAAACTCATATTTTTTGAGAAAATTTTACAATTTTTGTGATTTATGTTTCTTTTGAGTTTAGAAATAAATACATATTTTCATTTATTTAAAAAAAATTAAAAATACTTTGTTTTTTAGCGTATCCAATAGAATAGATATTGGGTCTTAGTCCTGTAAAAAACTTGCTATTGAATTAGATGAATCCAAATGTAAAATTCTTAATATTCGAAAAAAAATAATGACACAAAATTGAATTCTACATAAAATAATGATACAAAATTTAATTAGACATCAAATAATAAAAATAAGAGTTTTAAAAAGTTCATTACCCGTAAAAAATAAATAGATGAACCTGAAATTCAGTAGTTTATAAATATGCTTATGCAATTATTAATTATAGTTAAACGGATATACGAATACAAGTTGCATTTCATGCGCACAATCTTATTTAATATTATAATACTTATCAAGTAAGATAAGATCGCTACATAGGCTTAAAAAACAGATTTTTAAACAAAACACTCAAAAAACAGCATCAAGTTCTTTTTTCTACAAACTGTTCTATCATGAGAAGTGTGTTTTTATCGTTTATACGCCACTTCTAAATACAGTAAACTTCCGATTATCCCCGAGTCTAAATTTCTTTTTTTTTTCTTTTCTTATTCTTGAGAAGAAACTTATTTCTGCGATGTAGGATGAGTTTTCGATCCTTTTTACTAAATGTGATTTCCATTGTAAAACGTGGAACAATCACGTGCACAAAGCAGGTGCAGCTAATCTTGAGTGCGTCATAAGGCCACACACCTGCTGATAAACAATGTACGGGTACTGAAAGTCACGCCGGTTATGATTTTGTTTCTCCCGTATTTCATAAAGCACATCAGTTTGCTTGTTTTAGCTGAGCTGTGAACACTTACAGAAGTTCGTGTTTGTATTTAAATTTTATAGTTTTGCATTTTCAATATTTGAAAAATGTCACAAAAAAGAAAAAGAGTTGTGTTAACGATTCAAGATAAATTAGAACTGATTAAAAAAATTTGAAAATGGTGCTACAAGAAAACAAATAAGCTTGGAATTTGAGAATGCACAGTTAGGGACATTTTAAAACGGAAAATTAAATTGATGCAATTCTCAGCCTCATCAGACAACTTTTCATCGATGAAAAAAAGAAAAAGTATGAAAAGCAGCACTTTTGAAGAACTGGATGCAGCACTTACGTTGGGTAAGACAAGTGAGAAGTGAGGGAACGCCTGTTTCAGAGCCTATTGTTGTTGCAAAAGCAAAACAATTTTTTGAAATGCTGGGATTAGAGGGTTCAGTTGATGCATCGTCAGGATGGCTGACAAGATTCAAACAACTCCACGGGATAAGAGAAATAGGTCTTTACGGCGAGAAATTAAGTTGCGACGAACAAGCTGCAGAAAATTTCAAAGAAGATCTTGTACAATTTCTTCAATCAGAAGGAATTTCTTTCGAACAAGTATACAACGCCGATGAGTCAGGACTGTTCTGGAAATGTTTGCCTATACGAACTCTGGCATTTCAAAGCGAAAATCAAGCTCCAGGACATAAGTGCAGTAAAGAGCGTCTAACAATATTGCCTTGCAGTAATGCTACAAGATCCCATAAACTAAAGTTAGTAGTAATTGGAAAATAAAAAAACCGATATCTTTAAAGGGAACAAGAGCTGAGAACCTACCAGTACATTATTTCAACACAAAGAAAGGTTGGATGTATCAAACAATATTTATAAAATGGTTTGAAGAAATGTTTATTCCCGAAGTTAGGAAATATCTGGCGTCTCAAAATTTACCCCAGAAAACTGTGTTGCTAATTGACAACGCCCCATCTCACCCTGGAGAACTACAATTGAAATCAGAAGATGGAAATATTTTTGCAAAATTTTTGCCTCCCAATGTTACAGCTTTTATCCAGCCTATGGACCAGGGCGTAATCGCTTCAATTAAGAAAAAATACAGAACGAAATTACTGAAAAGAAGAATTGAAGAGGGAGATGATTTTAAAAGCTTTTTCAAAGATTTCACGATTCTCGATAGCATTTATGATGTAAACAGTGCTTGGAAATCGGTACAGAAATCTACATTAATATAATCCTGGCGGAAGATTTTGCCAAGTATAGAAAAATCTCTAGTAGAATCAGAAAAGGAAGCTTCCGTTCATAATTTAGCGAATTTAGCAAAATCTGTTGCTGGTGGAGAAAATGTCGATGAAGATATCATTGAGTGCATTAATTGTGATGATGACGATCCAGGCTTCGAACATGCAACTGATGACCAAAATATTGAAGAAGCGTTAGGTATGAATTTGAAGAGAGTGACGAAGAAGATAAGGTACAAAAGAAAATGAGCCACGACGCAGCTTTAGCTCACGTTGAAGGACTTATCCAATATCTAGAGGAAGAGGATGACGCGTCACTTTGTGATAAAATAGTACTTAAAAAACTTCAATCGCAAATATAGAAGAAGTGTTTCAGTACAAAAAAACAGACACTTTTGACGGATTTTCTAAAGAAATAAACCTACAAGTTTGTAAGTAATGAATAATTTTATTATTCCTGAAGTAATAAGTATCTTTATGTTACCCATTGTGCATAGAAACTGTAAAATGTATGCTTGTGTTACTTATTATGTGTATAAATTGTTCAAGTACATATTTGTGCCCTTTTTTCAAAATTTTGTGGATTATCCGCGATAGTCGCACCACTCAATTCCGTGGATAATCGAGAGTTTACTGTAACGCATAAATTCAATTTTTGCATCATTAAATCGAAAAAGTGTACTTTAAATTCGAAACGTGTTGATCAATGTACTAATTTTCAAAATAATAATAACATTTTATTTTGTTTCTTAACTCTTCCCAACACCAGTCGTTTGTTTGTTAGAATAATAATATTAGAATAATATAGATAATTAGTGGCACAGCTACCACAATTGCAAAGTAAATGCCAAGAAGAAATGTAAAAGAAATCAAAATGAGCTTATTTATAATATTATATTCTTATCTTCAAATATATTGTCTTTAAAATTTGTTTTTGTTTAAATATTATTAAATTTATTAATTCAATTATGAATAGCATAGTAACAGAAAAGTAAAAACCAAAAATAGTTACAATGAATAATACTAACCCATAATAAAAGCTTAATTCTAAGTATCTATTTACCAAATGCCGCAAAAAAAACTCTCACTATATATTTTTTTTATTTAAGAAAATACATTATCTACTTCTGTATCTATTACTTATTTCAATACTGTTTTGATTTTTATGTAAAAACTTAGTCTTTCTTCGGTCAACAAGAGTCTAATATGAATAAAAACAACCCAACGTCCAATAGAATAGACATTGAAGTTTTTTTGGTTTATTCTCTAAAATATACATTAAATTACTTAAACCGGGATGTCATTTCATTGATACAACATTTAAATTTAGATTTGTGTAGCATTAATATCAAAATATATTAAAAATATATATAAAATTAGAGTTAAAACTGCCTGCTTACCTTCAACAGTCTTTTTCTTGCTCTCTGCCACTTTTAAATGATTAAAAACGTATTTAGCTACAATTGTTTTATTATTTTGGTGCACAGATAGCAGCACTAGACTATATAGTATAAAAGGACAGCAAGTATTTACAAGTTCGAACTGAAATTAAGTATTTTATATAAAAAATAAAAATGTCCAATAGAATGGACGCGGGGTCTCAAGAGGTTATTGATTTTCATTCTAAAAGACAGTAATTTAACAAAAGCAGTTTTTAGACAAGTGTCTTAGCTCTCACACTGAGCAAAATAAGTTTACTATAGAACAATGTACAGAAAAACACAATAACCAACAAACAATATAGTAAAACTATATATAAAAAAAAAAGACACATGCATAAAATATTTGAGATCACAAAATAGCACATTTATCTGTGTATAATATATAAATATATATGAGAAATTCCCTTTAACTAAAGCTCAAAAATTTAAGCGGACACTGGACGTTCGGAATGGCAACAATTTATGTTATATTTTTTAACGTGGGTATGGCTGTAACCCTTTGCAAAGAGCAGGGTAACATGAATGCCTCTGCATATGCCATGACGTACATAGTGATGTCACAAAGAAAGATGTGGCAGCATATTTAACCCTCTCATGCATTAAAACCTCATATGAGGTTATCCGATAAAAAAATTTTAAAAACAATTATTTCTAATTATTTGGATTATCAATTGCATAGTAGCCTCATATGAAGCCAAAATCAGCTTGGAAAAAGAATCAAGAGATGGCAGCAGACGTTTTTCATGTTTGTATAGTTTTTATCTTCTATTGTCAAAAGCCAAGTATGCTAAAACAGAATTAGAAAGTACTTCCCACCACCCAGATGAGCACAACAATTAAGTAAAAATATTTTTTATATTTCTTACATCATTTTTATTACGAAAAGAAAAAAGATGAGATTTAAATATATTTTTTTTTGGTGAATGCGAGGCTGTTTTAGTGTGAAACTTTAAATGTGGCTTCCATGCAGTTATAGTATTTACAGCTGTCTCTGCATGCAAACCTCATTTGAGGCTGATAATTATATCATGAGAATTTTAGAAATATAAACTATAAAAAAGGCAATGCTAATGAATTTTATATTTCGATATAGTTTTATAACGGTTTGTTTTATAAATTGCTATTATATTATTATTTCTTGCCTTTTGTAGAATTTATAACAGGCAACAAATGAGGCCTCTCAGAAAGAGATATTTGCCACAAAGAAATAGAAGAATTTATGGTTCTTCCTTGTGATTCCAAAGATGATATGTTTGATGATGATGATGATGACTACTTCGATCTGTATTACATACTAGCTGAGAAAAATAAACATGACAATGAAGCAAAGAGTGATGAAGAGGGAGAGAATATTACACACTCTACGTCAACTATTAGTAAGAATGATATTGATAATCACTACATTTCATTTCTAAGACACCAGCTATAAAAACCAGTATGATCAGTGAAACACGTTGGTTCGCTAACAAAGATAATGATTTCCTTAAAGAATCCAGTTTTTCAAAGTGAAATGAATCAGAATTTTCTGGAGATACTCCTTTATATTATTTTTATTGGCTTTTCCCAGAATGTTACTTAGAAGACACAATTGTTATGCAACTAAGTACATTGTAGAAATAGATACACCACACTCAGTGCAAATGTCTAACCATCCTGTGGAAGGTGTGTATTTAATGGATTCATTTGTGGCACTTTATCGCCATTCTCAAATAAATAAACGTTGGTATTTGCATATTTTCTTTCACTTTTTGAATGTTGCTGCTGTCAATGCCTAACTATGCTAGGCTAACAATGCTTAGGCTAACAATGCCTAATGCTTCTTCCTATTTTTTGAGAAAAGAAGGAAGAGCTGCTAATGACTTACTACAGTTCAAAAGTAGCGTAGCACCAAGCCTAATATATACGGGAACCTCATCATTGATGTTGAAGAAAAGGGTCGACCATCCTCAAGCTGTTCTCCTGTTTTCAAGCGTCCAGAAAAGAAAAGAAAATTGTCTTTTAGTTTCAAAAGAAGGTATGACAATGGCAAACATTGACCAAAAAAGACTGATGGTAAATTTGCTCTGACGTTCAAGAATGAAAGCTGTTCGAATAAACAAGATATATTTGGGGCCGCAGTCAAGTATATTTATGTACAGAATGTTCCGGAAAATCAAAATTTAATTTTTTCCCAGAAGCAAAATAAGTGAATTGTAATAAATGTAACCTTACAACACTATTGTAACAAATGTAACATTACTGCATACAAGCCTTATATGAGGTTACTCACAAAACTGCCTTAAGAATTAAAAAAAAAATTAGAAATCAAGTTTCTTGTGATTATTCTCATCTATTTCATGATAATTTGCCAGACAAATTTTTTCTGACAATTGCAAAATAACTCATGCATGAGAGGGTTAAGCACGAAGGATAAGAGTTTAAAGAGTAAACAACAAGAGGAAAACATGGCGGCCTAGGTATGTTGTGTTAGCTTAGCGCCCTGTTAACATTAAATATAATTAATCATTAGACCGTTTTTTTTCGCCATAATTAATCATATTTATTAAAATGGGTATGGCTGCAGTCTGTGCAAAGAGCATTTTAAAATGAATACCTTAAATAAAAACTTTAAAAAAATGTTTTGAACGTCCACTGTCGCTTTAAAACACTTTTTTTTAAAATAAACAAAATATTTGAATATTTGTTTATCATAATTCACTGCACATTCATGAATGGATGAATCAAAATTTGACATCTATGAAGAAAAAAAAAGTTTGATACTGATTTATTGCTTTTCTTATCAGGATTCTAGATCTAAATTACTAATTTATATTAAGTATATGAATTTATATTTTTGTAAAATATTTTTTGACAAATGAACTCTTGAGTAATTATTAAATAGAGATTTTACTTTGATGACATTCATCAGGTTGTCGCTAGCATAAATTAAATTTAAAATGCCAACTTTTACAGCTATTTCTAGAAGACTTCCTGCTTTTATCGAAAAATTGGAAAAACTGGTGGATTTTACAGTTTGTTTCTTTCTTTTTTTTTAAACTAGTCATTTTAAAAAGTAACTCTAATAAAAGTAATGCTTTAATCATATTTATTATAAAGTAGTATTAAAAAATTTGAACACATTGAAGTTTATGTGACATAGGAGGGTAAAGAATTGGATTGTCAAGATTTAATATATCACTTGACCAACGTAATTGCACAAAGCAAAATAAAATAATAATACAAATAATGCAGTTTTAGACACTAAATTACGGGGGTCTTGGGATAATACAGGAAACGCATAATCTTTTCAACTTTCGAATCCAAATTTATAATTTTATTTGTTAAAATCATAGCGCGAAACTGAGTGAAAATGTCGCACAAAATTGATCATATATTTTTTTAAACAATTTGACAACTAAGAAAAAAAGAGACATTCTTTAAGAACGGTACTCAGAAAACAGAAGTTAATGAGAGTAATTCATTAAGGAGATATATAAAAAACAAGAATGCATCACATAGCACAACATTATAGAGTAGAATTTGAAATCTCATTCATGAAGAGCCTTAAAAATTGTTTTTTAATGAGATAAATTATGAAAAAACATTTTATTAAGAAATCGGTATTTTCATTGATTATATTTTTTCAATTGTATTTAAGAAGTATATGAAAGATTGCTGAGATAGTTTTAAAAAGCATGCTTATCAATTATATAGAATTATTACACTTAGAAAGAAACTGCTAAAAAAAAACCGTCCTCACATTGACGATTTGACGCCTTTTCATGAGATGGCCATCCCGACTTTCTACAGAAAAAAGATATATTGCCTTATACGGATGACTTGCACGAACGCTCACTAAACGGAGCCTTACCTTTTTTTTAAATAGAGAGATAAGTACAAGTGGCCCGACGCAGCTATCCCCATGTTCGTGCATCAATCGGGGTGGCCTGCTACAAATGGACAGCTTTTACGAGTTATTGGTAAGCAGTTTTAAAATTTTGATTTCTTTGATAATTAAGAGTTAACTTTCACGAGGTGTTTGGATCACAATTTTTTGGTTTTATTTTTGGGTTTGAATCACAAATAATTTAACTATTTCCTCTTACAGCAAAATAAAATAAACTTTTTGTGACATGCAGATTGTTACAACAGATACGGAAAAGTTTAAGCTATAGTACTACAAATTACAACTAGTAATTTTTGCATAGAAAACCAGAATCGCAATCTATTTATAATATAAATTTCAAAGGGGATCTTGATATTTATACAGACAGTAATAAATATGTGTTTAATCAATTATTTAGTAGATTTACTTTCCTAAATTCCACGCTCCTGCATCAAACTGCTGCTGAGATAGGGCGAAATAACCCAAAACATTCGACCCCCACCTCTTTAACCTACATCGGGAGGGGGGGGGGTGATTTTCAAAAACCTTTGTTACTGCTTACTTAGGTCATAACAGCTATCTATTGTCCAAATTTCGTGGTCGTGACATTAATAGTTTCAACAGGGCGTTGATGAATCAGTCAGTCAGGCTTTCTCTCTTTATATAATAGTATAGATAATAACTGTGCTTTCGTACAAATGATTGAAAAACAAGGTTATTAAAAAAATGCGAATTGAATTGTCCTAAAAATGCTGTTAATTATTTCAAAAACTCCAATTCGACTAACTAATTTCACACCACCCCCTCATGAATAACGTATAATTAATTCACATACATTCAATACAATGGGAAAAACAGCTGTTTTATTTAATTACTTGTTAAGGCGAAACGCCAGGGGACCATAAGAAATCAGATTTTAGATAGGATTCAATCTTAACAGGTATACTGTCCCCTATCATATATTTTAATAGGGGCAAATCTTGTGTGTGTGTGTGATTATATATATATATGCAAATTTTATCTTAAAAACGGCTCTAACGATTTTGGCATTTTGTATCCTAACTTTTGGAGCACCAGAAAGCCATTGGGCTAGCTCACATGTTCAAGAAAATTGGATTAGTGGGTCATTTTGGGGTCACCATGTGTCAGGGTCTAGCTAATTGTATCTAAAAACGGTTCAAACAATTTTGAATAAATTTTGTATTCGACTATTTTCGGGCACGAGCAGACTATTGGGCAGGGTCACATGTTCAAGAACTTTTGATTGGTGGGAAAGTTTGGGGTCAACGCGGGTCAAGCTAATTTTATCTTAAAAACGGCTCTAACGCTTATAATTAAATTTTGTATAATACGAGTTTCGGGCACGTGAAAATCATTGGGCTAGGTCACATATGCGAGAAAATTTTATTAGTGGGTGATTTTTGAGTCAAGCTAATTTTATCTAAAAAACTCCTCAGACTATTTAGAATAAATTTTGCATCCGATGGTTTCCGGGCACGAGAAGACTGTCGGGCTAGGTCGCATGTTCGAGAAAATTCGATTTGTGGGTCATTTTGGTCATGGGTCATTATGGGTGAAGCTATTTTTATCTAAAAAACAGCTCAGACGATTTGAACTAAATTATGTATCCTGCAGTTTCTAGGCACGAGAAAATCATTGGGCTGGGTGACATGTTCGAGGAAATCCGATTAGTGGGTCATTTTTGTTTCACTGTCGGTCAAAATAATTTTATCTAAAAAAACGGCTCAGATTATTTTGACTAAATTTTGTATCCTACGGGTTTTGGGCACGAGAAGACAATTGGGCTTGGTCACATGTTCTAGAAAATTTAATTAGTGGCTAAATTTTATTAGTAGCTAATTTCGACCGAGCAAATCTTGTGTGTGTGTGTGTGGTTATACACACACACATATATATAAGCAAATTTTATTTTAAAAACGGCTCTAACGATTTTGACGAAATTTTGTATCCTACGGTTTTGGGGCACCAGAAAACCATTCGGCTAGGTCACATGTTCAAGAAAATGCGGTAAGTGGGTCACCATGGGTCAGGGTCAATATAAATGTATCTAAAAAACTGTTCAAACGATTGACTAAATTTTGTATCCTAATATTTTCGGGCACGAGAAGACTATTCGGCTGGGTCACATGTTCGAGAACTTCCAATTAGTGGGTCATTTTTGGGTCAACGCGGGTTAAGTTAACTTTATCTAAAAAACGGCTCCAACAATTTAGATTAAATATTGTATCCTACGATTTTCGTGCACGAGAAAATCATTGGGCTAGGTCACATGTGCGAGAAAATTCGATTAGTGGTTCATTTTTAGGACACTGTGGGTCAAGCTAATTTATCTAAAAAACGGTTCAGACTATTCAGACTAAATTTTGCATCCTATGATTTTCGGGCATGAGAAGACTGTTGGGCTAGTTCACATGTTCGAGAAAATTCGATTGAAGGGTCCCTTTGGTCGTGAGTGATTATGTGTTAAGCTATTTTTATCTAAACAACGGCTCAGGGGATTTGAACTAAATTAGTATCCTACCGTTTTAGGGAACGAGAAGACTATTGGGCAAGGTCACATGCTCAAGAAATGTAGATTAGTGCGTTATTTTGGCCAAGGGTCATTATGTGTCAAATATTTATCGTAAAAACGGCTCAGACGATTTGAACTAAATTTTGTATGTTACAGTTTTAGGGAACGAGAAAATCATTGGCTTGGTCACATGCTCGAGAAAATGCGATTAGTGTGTCATTTTAGGGTCTTTGAGGGTCAAGCTAATTTTATCTAAAAAGGATTTGACTATTTTGACTAAATTTATATCCTACGAGTTTCGGGCATGAAAAGAGAATTGGGCTTGGTCACTTGTTCGAGAAAATTTGATTAGTGGGTAATTTTGATTATGGGTCATTATGGGGTCAAGCTATTTTTACAAAATAAAAGACATAATAGTAATAATACAGAAAAATATATAGATTTGAACTCAAAGCTAATTTTGACCGAGCGTAGCTCGGTCTTCCCTGCTCGTAAATGTTTTGAACGGTACAGAGTTTACGAAATTTTCCCTTTTAAAACACGATTCCGTTTTAACTGATTTTATTGTAACTCTTCGGTATTTTTCAAAGTAACTTCGTTCAGAATCATCGATCATATACATTTTATTGTTTATATTTCTGAAATTATCTCATAAATTATTACTATCTTACTGAGTGTTTATCTACAAGAAATTAATAACAAAATAGCTTTTTACATATGAAAAAAAAATAATTTTCCGTGTAATATAAATCTTAAGGGGCAGTTCAATTGAAAAATTACCTTTTTTAAATCAAAGTTTTATAGAGGCTGATGACTGGATTCTGAAACCCAGTCTATCTAGCCTCTCATTCATAGGGTGGCTCTGAGTACCAAGGGATCCGAGATCGAACCCCGTTCTGGATTTTTTTTCACTCTGTTGGTTGTACGCTGTTTAGTACAGTGATAAATCACATCCTTTGTATATCTCGTTTGCATTTCAATAGTTGTATTTTTTTCTTTTTGCGTTGGATAACTGAGGTCTGTCTCTATGCATGTCCTTTTGTACTTTTTTGGTTATATATTTTTTTTTATTAAGATTCTTTCTCTTTCGAAACCGGGTTCGAAACTGAAAGTATCCTCAAAAACTGCAACCAAAATCGAAAAGTGAAAAAGACCTGCGTAAAGATTGACCTCAGCTATCAAATGCAAAAAATTGAAATGCGAACGTGATATCTCAAAATATTTCCCCCATAGGGTATTTTCGCATGAGTGAAGTAGCCTCTTAAGTAAATGAACCAAAAAAGTTATTATTTAAACACTAGCAAAACCCACTTTTTGGGGATTGTTGAAATGCCGCAAGTGGCGTTTGTGTGCCTGCTAATATTAGGGGGAAACTATAATGCTATAAATATTACCAATTAAATCACAATTTGATGAAACTTCACTCTTGTTCTGCATTAGGTGATTGCGATATTTGAAATGATTAGAGAACGTTCATTCCAACCAGTTTGTAGCCGCACTCTTCCAAAAAACAGATACAATGTAGCCTACTTGGGAGCTCTGTTTATCAGCTAAGGTTCTGTGAAAAATCTTTTACAATCTGTTTAGTTCTTTCAGAGTTTATTTCCTACGCACAAACAAATGTATTTGTTTATACTATTAATCTGCATGCATTGACCGTAAAAATCAAAATACAATTAAGTAATAATTAGAAAAACATTGATTTGCTATATTCAACCTTCATATGTGTTCGGCTGAATAATCCACCCATGTATTATCTCTTTATCTTGTTGGAAATCATGTTTCTTCATTGCTACCATTTTAATTATATTACAGCGGCATCCATATTTTTTCCATTGCTCAGAAAACTTACACGTAACACTGAGCATTCTTCTCTTTTCAATTTTTAAACTTTAAAAAAAAAGCACGTCGTTCGTGTACATCTACGACTGCACCAAATTTAAAATTTCAAATCTGACATTTTTAGAGAATTCATAACAATATAAAACGTTTTCCTCCTATTTCACTTATTTGAAATCACATTTTTTTTCTTTTACTTTTCTTAAAGAGACAGCTTTTAGAGCATCACGTTTCATAGAAACTTGCTTGTCAAATTTAAAATTTCTATCCCCAAAAGTTCTAGATTAAACGTAATTGCTGTGATAATATTCCAATAATTTGATCCTTTTAAATCTAGTGTTTAAAAGAAAAACAGTCTTAGCAAGCATTTAGAAATCTGAACATTTTTTGCTTTTGCACCCAATTAAGGGTAGTTTGTACAGAAATAAAATATACCTTATTTTCAAGATTAGCTTATTTTTAATGAATGTCATATTTATTATCCTGAAAGAATATTGGAAATCGTTTTTGTAGCTCCAAGGTAATCCGGATTTTAGAACGTATTGCACTAATTTCACTCTTTTAAATTTCGATTATCTCGCAGCGACTTCCAGATAGTTATACTGCTCTACCCATAAATTTCACGGAAAATGTGGCGGAGAATAGAAGAAAAATATGTGCAACCGTGAAAGGGCTTTTTGAAAATTTGGCGTCTCACAGAAAAGCTTTTTGTTAATGTTGCAAGAAACGCTTCAAAGTAAGTGAGGTTGGCAAGTAAAAAAGTTTCATACATCGCATAGTTTTTTTTTTAACTAACACTGCCCTGGATAATGAAACTTTAGAGCTAAAATCCTTCTATATTAAAAAAAGTAATCTGGAACTGAGCCAAAAACGATTTAGAAATGGACCAATCAAATTCTGCGTAGATATTCCGGGTTATTCTCATCGCTTTTTTACTAGGGACTTATTTGAGGAGCTATTACTTTTTTTTCTAGCCACCCTACGGATTCGAAAATCATACCACCAGACGCAAAATATAACAAGCTTTCAGAAATTAATAAAAATTATCACGGTCGGACAATAAAAACTCAAAAAATTCTGAAAAAACGAGTAAAAAAACTTTTATTGAAAAAGTCATTTTTTTATATTGTTGCCAATTTCTAAATAAGCACAAAGGATTATGATTTATCTTAAATAAAAAAAGGATTTGCGCGAGACTATTAAAAACAATAATGAAAGTTTAAAATAATAATTAAATGATCACGTGTTGAAAGCAGGAAATAAAGAAAATTACGTCATAATAATCGGGTTTACACATGAATATTAAAAATAAAGATGAATTAAATGAAAAAGCATTATAACCTGATTACAGAAGATAGTCGCCGTTCGTGATATCATCATCATCATCTTTTTTAAAACAGGATACATTACCAGGTTTTAAGAGGCTGTGAAATCAGAACGGGGGTTTGTGAGCGTAGCGAGCAGGGGGCAGAGCCCCCTAGTGTTATATATTAAAGACTTTTATACATTATAAATTTTAGACTATTAATACATTTTATGAGGTGCTGGTCAGCAAATGCTCAGATTCGTTTTACTCATCATTTCCTACCACAAATTTATGTTAAATGGAACTACTCATCGCATAATGCGAATTTGGACAGACCAAAATGGGTATTTAAATGGTATAACCAAAATGAGTTAACACTGGTAGCCAAAGCAGGCATGACCCATTTTTAACACTTTCCAACCTAGTTGAAAAGTGTTTATGACTTCGGTTTGTCTGGCCGTATGGCCGTCTGCCCGTCCTCTAACTCCCGTAAATATGCTTGGATTGCTCTGCAATTTTTATATGTTATTGTCGTTATCTATAGCATGCTTTTTATTTCAACGGAAGTGTGTAGCACTTATAGTTTTTTTTACAGGGGCACTCAAAAGAATTCCGTTACATTACGGTATATGGGGAAAAATCATTGGCGGTTTATTTAAATAATGTTTCACTATTTTAAACGCATTGAAATTTATATATATCACTACGGTGCATGACAAGAGGCTTACTGCAGAATATTGTCTGTATAGCAGTCATCGTTCATTTACAGGGACACACAAAAGAATTATCTACTGTCTGTTAACAATAATTCCTGGAAGTGCGTTTAAGTTACTGAACGCGATTTTAATTTTAACTCGCTTTTTGTCTATTACGTGGTGTGTATAAATTCTGTAGATCCTATACAGGGAAGCACAAAAGTTCGCGAACACATTTCCGTTTATTGACAGAAACTCCAGAAAGAGAATTTTAAACTGTGCTACGCGTTTCCTAACTGAACTAAAATTTAGCATCCTATGTAGTATATATACAAATCTACAGATCCTATACAGGACTGAATAAAAGTATTCGGATATTTTTCCGAATATTGTGTATGTTGGAAATTCCTAAAATTATGTTTTTAAATATGTTATGCGTTTTCCAAATTGTTTACTTAGATGTTATCTTTTAGCTTATTAAACGGTATGATTTGTAAAATTATTTTGGAAGCGTTGGAAAGTGTTACATAATCTATGCTTGACGGATGATTTTTCGTTCTTGTTTTATATACATTTTATATTTTATTTTTTTTCTGTGCGTGAAACAGCTAACAGTAGTTAAGGTTTAAAGAATCAGAAGTACAAAGATTGCTATAAATAACGAAATATTACGGAATTGACCTGTGAAATGTCATCCATAAGAAACTGCGGAAAATGCCTTTGAGTGTAGTTGCTTGGCCATCTAAAAAACTGGAATCAAAATATCTATTACAGTTTCAAACTATAAACGAGTTTTATTTATGTTCTGTTCACCTGGCATCTTTAAGCAGTGTAGGATTTCCTGGTTCTTAAAGTGCTTAAAAAATGTATTGTGTACCTTAACGGTCTTTTAATATTGAGCGCCTTCCGATAAATAAAATCTCACGAATGTTGGAGCATAGAAAGGTTAAAGAAGGACAGCCAGTCGAATATACCAATTTTAGATCCTGATAAAATCTCTACTGTACGACCTTCCAAACAAGTCATAACAAATAAAATAATTACCAATATAGGAGACTCCGTCAAAAGTTACATTTAGACATACATTTAAAAAATTACTTACAAAATGTGTAATTTCCTTTATTGGAGGTTATTTTTTTGTAAAGTAAAAATTGAGAAGAAAATAAGTTTTCAAGCGTGCATGAAATTACACTATTTTAAAATTTATAGCATGTGACAGATTCTATTCAAGTGCATATTAAAATTATGTTAGGTCGTTTGACAATAAGAAAACCATGACTAAAACAAAAAAAATAAGGGATTATAGATAATTTCCGAATTATGGAATAGATTTTCAGCCTTCCATTTTCTTATTTTTTAAGAGAACTGCATCTGACAGAATACATTGGTTTTTTTATCAAATTTTATATAATATGCCTTATTGTCTCTAACGACACTTAATTGCTGTAAGTGGCATTGCTGCTTTATAACAATGAAACTCATAACTTTTACTTATAATTTTGATTTCACTTAACTTTTGCTTATAACTTTTGTAGACAAGAAGCTGAACGAGACGTGAAGTTAGATAAGAACAATTATTAAACACACAATCTTGTTTATCTCTTACGGAATGCTATTGATTGAACGGCTCCAAATCAAGTTATAAATCACTGCATTTCAAGGCTATTTTTATGTTACCTGCTCCAAAATTTAAATCACTGTTCATCAAAAGAAAACATGTTTAGAAAATTTCAGTGAAGAAAACGAGCAACGGAAACGACTTCTTTTAGTTAAGTTTATTTTCCAACTGAATGTTTCTCCAAAGAAAATAGTACATTCAGATTAGAAACCTACAGGATAATGATTATCCCCCCCCCCCTATTAGAAAACGTTTCATGAGAAGTCAACTCCTAATGAAAATGGAACCACATTACCCACCGGGACCGAAACATTTTAAATGACTCAAACCGAAACGCAAAATTAAAGAAAATGGGAGCACAATTTAACTCTGGATTGATAATTCTTTCAGAAATGCCATCGTTACTAATCCTTTATAAATTTCATTACACGACAATTTTGTAACTTTTTAAATGTAGTTTATTTTAAACTTCCAATGACTAAAACATTTTAACCGTCATTTATAAAAATATTTAAATTATCGGCTTTAAGCAGGGAAATAACTAGAAAGCACTTATGTAGTAGGCAAGAAAAAAAGAAAACTAACAGTTCAGTGTGGAATATATTATTGTCTATAGCCAGTCCTATAACTTGTGAAAAAGTATTGCATGTATGATTTAAAATGTATTGAATGTGTGAGAGGAAATGTATTGCATGTGACTGAATGTGTATTGCATGTGATTGAATGTGTATTTGCATGTGATTGAATGTGTATTGCATGTGATTGAATGTGTATTGCATGTGATTGAATGTGTATTGCATGTGATTGAATGTGTATTGCATGTGATTGAATGTGTATTGCATGTGATTGAATGTGTATTGCATGTGATTGAATGTGTATTGCATGTCACTGAAATTGTATTGCATGTCACTGAAATTGTATTGCATGTGTGAATGAAAATGTATTGCATGTGTAAGGAAAAATGGCTTGCATGTGTGAATGAAAATATATTTTATGTGTGAGAGGAAATGTATTGTATACGTGTGAGTGAAATTGTATTGTATGTTTGAGTGAAATTGTATTGTATGTTTGAGTGAAATTGTATTGTATGTTTGAGTGAAATTGTATTGTATGTTTGAGTGAAATTGTATTGTATGTTTGAGTGAAATTGTATTGGATGTTTGAGTGAAATTGTATTGGATGTTTGAGTGAAATTGTATTGGATGTTTGAGTGAAATTGTATTGGATGTTTGAGTGAAATTGTATGTGTGTGTGAAATTATATTGTATGTATGAGTGAGACTGTATTGTATGTGTGAGTGAAATTATATTGTACGTGCGAGTGAAATTATATTGTACGTGCGAGTGAAATTATATTGTACGTGCGAGTGAAATTATATTGTACGTGCGAGTGAAATTATATTGTACGTGCGAGTGAAATTATATTGTACGTGCGAGTGAAATTATATTGTACGTGCGAGTGAAATTATATTGTACGTGCGAGTGAAATTATATTGTACGTGCGAGTGAAATGGCATTGTATGTGTGAGTGAAACTGCATTGTATGCGTGAGTGAAATTGTATTGTGTTTAAGTAAAATTGCATTGTATGTGTAAACTAAAAATTTTCATAAATGACTGCCGAAATAGTTTAATTGGAGGTTTAAAATAAACTACATGTTAATAGTTAAATTACAAAATTGACATGCAGTCAAATTTATAAAGGATGTATACATGTTGTTAATGTTATAAATGGTTATAAAGGTTAAAATGTTATAAAAGATTAAAAAGTTTATAAAAATTCTAATGTTATAAAGGGTTTATATTACGATGTTAAAAGGATTGTCAATCCAGAGTTTTTTTTTTCCATTTTCATTAATTTTGAGTTACGGTTTGCGTCTGTTAAATGTTTCAGGACCGACTAGTAACGTGGTTCATTTTCACGATTTGGGAGTTGACTTCTAATGAAGCGTTTCGAAATTGGGCTCAAAATCAAACTTCTGCAGTTTTCTCCTTTAAATATAGTAGTTTCATTGAAAAAACATTGCGTTCGGAACTAAACTAAAGGAAGAATCGAGTCTTTTCGGTTGCTCGTATTGCTCCCCTAAATTTTTTAAATATATTTTCTTTTGATGAAATTAAAAACTATCATCGATTCAATGTATGCAGTTGTCAACAAGAAATTTTCCAGGAAATACAATGTTTTAGAAATTGATTTAGAGCTATTCAATCAATATCATTCAGTAAGCGAAAAGCAAAAATATACGTTTAATTATTATTCTTATCTAAATATCTGCACGTCTCGTTCAACAATAAAGTTAAGCATTTTTTTCTTTTTACAGAATTTATAAGCAAGTGTTAAGTAATATAAATGTTATAAGTAAATGTTACGGGCTTTATTTAAATTGTTATACAGTAGTAATACCACATTATAGTAATCAAAATGTCGTAAGCCTTTAGAAGTTTGGTCAGACAAAAAAACTAATTACAAATAACTATTAATAAACAAACCGGAAGGGAGAAAAACTAATTCCATAGTTAGGGAATTATCTATAATATGTTAATAGTTTGTTTGATTCAGCAATCTTTTTCTTATTTTCAAATGACCTAACGTAATTTTTAATAAGTACATAAAAAAATCTGCAATATGCTACAGATTTTTAAAAAGCGTACTTTCATAGACTCTTAAAATTTTTTAAACCCTAACAGCTGTAACAGAAATTGTCGTATAGTTACTATGAGTGGTGTCTGAGACCGCTTGATATAAAGATGGAATATAATTCATAGGACAGTACTTCTCTGCTAAACACTGTGTACAGGACTAGTATAATCAAAATCCAACTACACAAAAGTCTCTAGTGCTCCAAATGAATGCAACAAATGAATGAAACAAATGCTAAAGCTCCAAATGAAAAACAATCATTAATAGCTATAGTTAAACTGAAAATTACAAATTTAACTGAAAACTGAAAAAAAAAAAAAAAATCAGCGATCTGTTAAGTCCGCGGAAAGAAGTTTAGAGTTAAAGAAAATTTTCACTTAAAAAGAATATGCTCCCATAAAGGAGGTTATACATTTAAGTTTTTTTTAAATGTAGATTCACATGCAACTTTTGAGGGTTACTCCAATTTTGGCGATTGTTTTTGATTTTTTGATGGACGCACAGTAGAGATTTTATTAGGATTCAAAATGGATATGTTCTTCTGCCTATCCTAAGATATTCTCTAACATTTGTGAGATCCGATCAATCGCAAGTCGTGCTATAGAAATAGACTGTTGAGGTAGACAAAGTAAAATCCTTTTTAATTTATAACGCTAAAAAGTTTTACATTTTTTTAGATTGGCCAACAACTACACCAAAATCAGTTTTTGGTATTATATAAGCCGCATACCAGATGTCAATCGAGAAATATTTCCTTATTTATAGAAACTTTTTTAAATTCTGATTGTTTTGGTGTTAAAGAGCCTACATCAGTCTTGCGAAATAACGCGCAAGCTAATAAGTCTATGGGGAAGGTTCTTGGCAGATTTCTCACTCGCATTTTAATATTTTTAAATGATGTTTTTTGCATAGGATAGCTGAGGTTGATCTCTACCGTTGTTAGTTTTTACTTTTTAGATTTTGGTTCCAGTTTTTTTTATATAAGGGCACTTCCACTTTCATAACAGTTTCCAACCGGTTCTAAAACTGAAAATGTCCGCTTATAAAAAAACTAACCAAAAGAAAGAACGTTAAAACTAACAACGTTAGAGATTGATCTCAGCTATCCTATGCAAAAAAACATTTAAAAATATTAAAATGCGAGTGAGAAATCTGCCAAGTACCTTCCCATAGACTTAACATTAGCTTGAGCGTTTCTTAGCATGACTATTGTAGGCTCTTAAGCATGTAGTTTAATTACATGCGTGTTAATTTTGTGTTTTATTTATTTGTGATATTTTAATTTCGGTTGGCAAATCAGTTAAGAATATTACACTGAAACAACAACAACAAAATCCTGAAATTTTTACATTGTTTTAAGTACGGGTTGATTTTCTGTATTTGGGTTTCACGTAGATTAAAGTATTGCATGCGCGAGTGAAAACAAGCTATTCATGCTTGAAAATTACTCTAAAATCCATAAAACGCCAATAAATTAAGATGCAGTTTACAAAGAAATTGCATTTGAAAGTATATATTTTCTCGATGGTTTAAACTTCAAATCGTGCGATGTTTTGAAATTTAAAAAGATTACAGTGAACAAGAAAACTATTGCTAAGATAATTTCCAATATGACATCAGCGTTAATCATTGACATGACACAGCGAACAGAGAAACAAAAATATTTTTAACACATTTCTTTTTGGAACCGTATATAGAATGATTGGATATAAAATATATTATAGTAATAAACTGCGATAAAAAATATTTATCCTGGGATTGACAAGCATACATATGAAAATACAGGAAAATCCTCAAATGCGGAAAGGGTTTATAGTTTAAAAACGTGTTTTTAATTAGGCGAGTTTCACTGTACTTTGATTCCCAAACGCGATGTGTCATTATAAGATAATTTACATATTTAAGAAAAAAAAAGATTTAGCACAATTTTGTCAAATTTTCCTGTGATATTTAACAACTCTTACTGTCTATAAAATTTCTGACACATAGATATATGAATCTTATTGAATAAAATAATCTATTATTAACTGTAGATGTAAAAAAAATAATTCAATCATTAGTAATTATTTTTTTTTAGGTGCGTTCGTAATTATATAAATACGTAGCACCTATAGTCGTCGTTTGGTCCGTCCGTCTGTCCGTCCGTCTGTCTGTCTGTCCGTCCGTCTGTCTGTCTGTCCGCATATAACAACGCAAAAACTACCCAACCAAATGGTTTGCAATTTGAAATATATTATCTTTGCATAAATTTGTCGAGACATTTCAAATTTTATCAAAATCGAATCAAAACTTTAGGAGATATTAATAAAAATATTTATTAAGAAATTTGATTTTTTTTTAAAATCGGTGCTTTTTTGTTATATGAGCTTCCGATGGATGTTAAATCGTCAAGCGACCGAGATACTTATTTTATTACAGAAATTAATCTGCAGACGATATAATTCATTTCACAGAATTAAAAATCAAGATCTGAATATTTATATAACTAGCTGATACATATATATCTGAATATTTATATAACTAGTTAAGATATTTGTATGAACAGTGTCATAAAATATATACTTAACTAGCTGTTTAACCCGTTCTACGCACGGGATATCATGAATTTAATTCTAAAACGTGCGTACGAACGCACCTCGTTTGTAACGTTTGACGTACAATTTCCAACTTGTTTAAATATTTCTTTTTCTGAGTAGAAATCCAATATGAAAACTGTTGCAAAAAAGGTCGAATTTCAAATTTTAAATAATACGCAGTGTCATGTAAAATAAAATTTTAAACAATATAATACGCTAACTAGCCCCCACAAAATGTATTGGAAGCGTATTTAATGTATAACCTTAATCTATAAAAGGCTTCATTTATTCAATGCTCTGTTAGTAATGAAAATGGGATCTGTCCGATGTCTCAAAGTTTTATTTTAAAATTTAATTTATTGTAAAGCGTAGATTTAATAAAAATCTTTTATTTGAAGAGGAAATTTAAGCCTTTTTCATAATTGCACAGACTTTTCTTCTATTGTATGCCGTATTTTCCGCAAACTATATTGGTACAGCTATAAAACGAACTCGAAGATGTCGCGAGATATTCGAAATTTAAAAGAGTGAAATACGTTCTAAAATCAGGATTACTTTGTAAATATTAAAACGATTTCCTATATTTTCTCCGGATAATAATAATAACAATCATTAAAAATAAGCTAATTTTGAAAATAAGGTATATTTTATCTCTGTACAAACTGCCCTCAAAAGGGGGTGAAAGAGCAAACAATGTACCGAATTTCCAATTTCTAAATGCTCACTAAGACATTTTTTTAGAACACGAATTATTGGAAAACGCTCTGTAATTATGTTTACACTAAAGCTTTTGGTGCTAAAAATTTTTAATTTGACAATCAAGTTTCTATGCAATGTGATGCTGTTAAAGGTGCCTCTTAAACAAATATAAAATAACCAATTTCAAATAGGTGAAATAGGGGGAAAACGTTCTATATTGTCAGTCATTTTTCTAAAAATGTCATATTTGTGCAAATTTAAAGTTTCTAATCAAACTAAGACGTAGATGCACACAAACAATTAAGCTTAAAAATTGAAAAAGAGAAAAAAAAATCAATTTTTTGTTATGACAGTGTTAAGGTATAACTTTTCTGAGCAAGGGAAAGGACACAGAACCAAGTAGCCGCTGTAATATAATTAAAGTGATAGCAATGAAGGAACATGACTTCCAACTAGATAAAGAAGTAAATCCATATTCAGCTGAACACATGACGGTTGAATATAATCAATCAATATTTTTCAACAAGTGCGACCCAATGGTATTTTGATTTTTATCGTAAATGAATGTATTAGAATTTATCAAAATAATTCTCGTTTTTTGAATTATTTTCTGTCAATGTATGCAGAGCTGACACTTTCTCATCCCTATTGTTCACATAAGATGTTATCTAAGAGCATATAAGCCCCTCTATACAGACTTCTTTCTTTCATTATTATGAGATTTTATACATGTTTAAGGCAATATTTTAAACTAAGCCTTAATACCAATAAAGCTGTCTGCAAAATTTGGGCAGTTGAAAGCCAGGACAATTCAAAACGAATCTAAATGTAGGAAGGGAAATCAAACACAGAAGTGACAGTTTGGAATTTTGACCAGTTGAAGAAGAAATTAGAGGGGAGTACACCCTTTGACAACCGAAAACTAACGGAGGAACCAGGACACACAAAGCACACTATATGACAAGTTTTAAAAAATTGTAGAAGTCAAGAACAGTCAAAATACGAAAATTCTCTTGATACACCCTAATAGTACTGTAAACTGTTTGTTTCCAGGAAATAAACTCTGAAAGTACTGAACAGATAAAAAAAATTCACAGTACCTTAGCTGATAGAGTTCCCAAGTAGGCTGCATTGCATCTGTTTTATGGAAAAGTGCGGCTACAAACGGGTTGGAAGGAACGTTTACTCATCATTTCAAATATTAAAATCACCTAATAAAGAACAAGAAAGAAGCTTCATAAAATTGTGATTTAATTAGTAATATACTATATGGCCAATGATGACCGGTCACTTGCGATTTTAGACGTTTTGTTAAATATTTAGAAAAATACATAAGGAATTATCTGAAACTTCAGACGTGTAAACAGCATAGTTGACGTCATATATTTCGGAGAAGATTTTTTTTTCCCGAAACCCCATAGGGGGCCGTCAATAAGTTGAAGAAAAACGAATATATTTTGGATAACCCTGTAAAAACTAATATCGCAAAAGCGTTGAAACGGTAGCACATGCTTAGAAGGCTTCTTTTAATAAACTGTGCTCATTTTTATGAGGATAGCACGTATACTCGTGGAGAAATTATTTTTTTTTATAAAAACAATCCCAAATTTCACCAAGTGTTTTGCTTATAATTTTCAGAGTTCTTAATATAAAAGAATGTTCCTTTCAGGAACGATGACAAACAACATTATATACAACAACCTGCAATCAGAATTAAAAAATAAATATAGGATGAAAAATGAGCAGGTTCACTAAATATTGTTTCACTGCGCATGCGCGAATGCAATCAAAATATACTGTGCATAATATATTAGCTAAATGTATAGAGCATTTTTGGGAAAGTTTTAAAAACATACCTTGAAAATTCTTATAGAGATACTCGATAGAATAAGCTTAAAATTGGCTATCCCCAAAAGGAAGCGGAAAAATTAGGGGCGGTATCCAAATATACAATGAGAGACACTTCGTTCTTATTATGTCAACTTTCATAAGCTGGGGGAGGGAGCAAGGGGAGGGGGAGCAAGAGCATTTGCTATTTTAAGATAAATGATATGGTATTAACAATTTAAACACAAAACCTAGTTGAATGCAACGAATTAAAATTCTTATATATATTTGCTCATAGAACATAATTTTAATTTTTTACGTTTTTTTAAAACAAAATATTTAAAAGGAAATAAACTAATTGTTTAATAACTATTTGCATTACCATTACTTTCATAAAGCTTTTCTTTAAAGATAGTACATCTCCTATTCTTCTCATTTTATTCTATTAATATATATATTTTTTAAAGTTTCATTTTCACCACTATGATATGATTAATATATGATTAAAAAGCACAATTAATAAAATGAAATTCAAAGTTGTCCACATAAAAATGTTTAGAATTTTCGTTTCATAGAATTTAATTATTTGTTTAATAATACCAAACTTTGTTTTACTTGGTTTTTCATTTTTTTTTTTTTGGGGGGGGGGGAGTCTGATTTCGTTTATTCTGTACACGAAATGGGTCCGGGCTAAATCACCCATACATCACGATCCTTTCGTCATATATCCTTCGTTTAATCTTGGCATAAAGAAATCAGTCCATCCTGAAAAACTTCATTTTATCAATTATCATTATCGTTTCTTATTTTTAATTTAGTAAAGGATTACCTTGGATGACTAAAAATATGAATTTAAGAAATCAAAAATATATCGCATATTTTGAGAAACTTACGATTTACTACAAAATTTAATCATGGCAACCATGTAATTTTTGTTTCATTTTTTTGCGTTAATTATTATCTAAATTTAAATTATTTAATGTATCTCTCATTGAAAAAAAAAGTATTCTTTGCTGAATAACTGATAGACATCCGTTCAGAAATTTAATTTACTAATAAAATCCACTAGAATAAGCAATAAGTTAAATTTTGATAATCTAGTGAAATTCAGTGTAGAAGTTTTCAATGTATTTAAAGTACCTTTTTATAAACGGGGCAACCAAAAAAGTCCGAATCTATCAAATTCCATACACTCATTTTAAGCTCAGATATAAATTACTTCCGAATCCAAGAAACCGCACTCTTTAAATAATTCATTATCAATACTACGCAATAATCAACGCTCATCTTTTTCGTCATGACATATCAAAAGTTCACAGTTATCGGAATAAGTCTGGACCAATCACAGCAGCCAAACAAGGACCGCGCGATTATTGTTATTCAGTAGCGAAAGTGTTATTCAGTATTTATCTGTAACGAACAATAGAATTTGTGGTTTTTAAAGACTGAACGTGTTGGGATATATTGGAATATTCCTTACTTTGATATATGATAGAGAGATAATCAGCGGAGGTAATTTTCCGTTTTGGATGAAGCAGAATAGTGAATAAATAGATGGATCAAATGAAAAAAGGATTGAAGGACATATTGGTACGGGATATTTGTCGCTGTTTTTCGGGTCTCGATTTCGCGGTGATCGTAAAACAAAACATGAATATTATTGTTATTGGGATATATCGGCTGAGTCAGAGTTTAAATATTGTTATTGCGATATTTAAAAAATATCAATATTTGACCGATATATTGATAAATAATCCAGCCCTACTGTCTGCCCGTGCTCTAACTCACGTAAATATATTGGAAGTCGGATTTTCTAATATACTTCGAATAATTTTTTATACATCAGTTGTTTAAATAACAATCTATACTGTAAAGAAAGCCATAGATGGAAAATTAATGTTAGATCTCTTAAGCGGGAAAGGCATAGACTACTGAATATGGATTAAAATATCTATTGCAGCTTAATGCTCCAACATAGGCTAAATTTTATGTCGGTGCCACTACCCCCAGGGGGGTGCAGGAGCGAAAAACGTTCAAAAAAAAAATCAATTTTTTTTATACTGAATGAGCTAAAAACATGAAATTTGGCATTGTAGTTACTTATAATGTGTAAATGTTCTCTAAGAACAAATTCTAAAAAACTTCGAAATTTAAAAGCGTGAGAGACGCGAAAAGCGTTATAAAAACATTCTAAATTACAATTTCTATGCAATCTCTGAAACCACAGAACCTTTTCAAAAGTGATGGTAACTGACCCTGCTGTAACATAGACTATATTTATATTGGTGACACTACCACACTGGGGGGGGGGGGGTGAAAAAGCGAAAATCGTTCTAAAATTTCGATTTTTTTTTTATATTAGTGGGGCTTAATTAGTAATTTCTGAATTATATGTGGCAGTAAAATTTCCTCTAATGAAAATAGGCCAACGAATACCACTTGGCATTTTCAAGAATTACGCGAGCAACGCCGCGGGTTTTGCCAGCTGAACAATAAAATCGATTTCTGTTTTCACACCATATACTTATTTTTCCTCATTTATTTTTGCCTGAAAATGCTCGAAAGAGATTTCGCTTTTTCGTTTCGGTACTGCTATAAAATGTGTATGAAAGTTTCTTTTTGTCTCTTATTTCTATCTCGCCAAGATACCTGCCAAAGAGAAGTACATAATAAAGTACGCAGTGTAAAATAATCATATATATTATTTCTGTTGTCAATATCTCTTTTTCGGAGCTAATATGCAGCGTACAATAACGAACAAGATATCAATGAATAATATTTTTGCTCACATTTGACATTGCACACTGCATTTAACTAATATGTAATATTAGAATCAATAAATAGTTGACAAAAAAAAGAAATCTGTCTACGAAGTCCTTCATATTACAAAGGATTCTAATTTAGTTGTATTTATTGTTTCTAAAAGTCTAATATTTTTTATACTGTTTTATGTCAAACAGGAACAATGTGGCAACAGCCTGATTTAAAAAATGGATATAAAAAAAGTTGTCATAAACACTCTATTGTGCCGAACTCTTCTTTTGAAAAAGTGATGGTAACTGTCCCTCATGTAACATAGGCTATATTTTATATTGGTGATACTACCACATTGGGGGGGGGAGGGGAGAGTGAAAATCGTTCTAAAATTTCGATTTTTTTTCGACATTAGTGGGGCTTAATTAGTAATTTCTGAATTATATGTGGCAGTAAAATTTCCTCTAGTGAAAATAGGCCAACGAATACCACTTGGCATTTTTCAAGAATTACGCGAGCAAAGCCGCGGGTTTTGCTAGTTGAATAATAACATCGATTTCTGTTTTCACACCTTAAACTTATTTTTACTCTTATTTTCCCCTGAAAATGCTCGAATGAGATTTCGCTTGTTCGTTTCGGTACTGCTATAAAATGTGTATGAAGGTTTCTTTTTATCTAGTTAGTTCTATCTCGCCAATGTCCCTGCAAAAGAGTACTTTTTTCATAATAAAGTACTCAGTGTAAAATCATCATATATATTATTTCTGTTGTCAATATCTCTTTTTCGGAACTATTATGTAGCGTACAAACGAACGAGATGTCAATGAATAATATTTTTTGCTCACATTTGACATTGCACACTGCATTTAACTAATATGTAATATTAGAATCAATAAATAGTTGACAAAAAAAAAAAGAAATCTGTCTACGAAGTCCTTCATATTACAAAGGATTCTAATTTACTTGTATTTATTGTTTCTAAAAGTCTGATGTCTTTTTATACTGTTTTATGTCAAACAGGAACAATGTGGCAACAGGCTGATTTAAAAAATGATTATATAAAAAATAAAATACGTTATATACTCGTTAAAATACGGGAACCGCCGATTCAGAAATATTTTTTAAATACGTTATAGACCACAATTAAGTTCCGACAATTAGCCTGCTAAAATAAAGTTAAAACAGGAAAATTGAAGAAATATAACTCCATAGCGTTTCATAGTTATGTAAAGAAATATTAGAGAAAGCGTATATATTGAAAAATTATTTTTTACACACTCTCAAATACACGTATGCACACACACTTGCCAAATGGTGGCTTAATCTAGAGATGCTTATCGATATAGCATTGGGGTGGCCCATTCAGCTTAACATAGATGGTTTCGATACCATCCGCTTCTGGTCGGGATGTAGATTTTTAAGGTTTTCCTACTCAAGAAGGATAATTTGGATCAGTTTCACTTCTAAAATCTTACCCTAATAAGACATCTCTTCTATAACAAAATAGCCGATATTTATCGGAATTTCTTTCGTTGCTCAAATTATGCTCCAAAAATAAGTAGCCGCAAGTTTTTCTAACTGGCTAGTTAATTGAAATCCTTATTGTATAGTAATAACAAAAGCGATAAATCACAAAAACTTGGCAAGAGCCCCTTCTTCTGATTACCAAAGAAAACTACTTTAACGGGAGCTTCTACTTTTTTGGATCAAAATATTTGATATTTTGAATCACCCACATTGTTGCTGTAAAGCAACCGTTCACTAAGCAAGGGCGCACCTCAGATTGTGGCTCACATTTAAAGGGCGCCATTAATCACGTGATTCGAAAAAAATTCAAGATTATTCTCTCTCTTTTGTAGTTGTAGCTATGCCTAGACTTGCACGTCTGCAAGAAACGCTCTATCTCGCAGAGGTAATCATTGGCGTCATACGATGGAAGTGGTTCATCTAAGAAACTGAATAAAAAGCTTATATTAAATTAAACGTTACATTTTTCTGAGGTTTGGAAATGAGGGAGGGGGAATCTTGGAGACTTTCATAGATAAAGAAGATAAAATCCATAATAACACCTGTCATAAAAAAAATGCATGCAAATATTAATTATTCTATGGCAAATTAATTTTTGAGATTGATTTTTGTTTGAAAGAAATCTAGAAAAATGTAACATTCAAAGGGGCGCCAAGGAACCTTCAAAGGGAACCCGCTATAGACATCCCTGCTTTAAAGCAATTTTGTGATATTCCAATTCCTTACAAAACTTTTTCTCCTAGAATGTAACGCGGCTCGTTGAAAATAACGCTATTATAAAACCCTTAAACTCGAAACCCTATTTTCCAAATTGGGCAACAACTTTCCCTAAAGAACTAACTATTCGACAAATTTCCTTCAATAATAATAAAAAAAAATAGAAAGTTAATATTTTTCTATGGAGCTTTTAACATTGAAAAGAATAGTTTTTATTGATTAATTATTTTTAAAGTACACACATATTATTGACGAATAATACAAACTCGCCAACAAATATTTGACCTACTTTGTAAATGCAAACAGGACAAAAGAAAATATGTTTAGAAAATTTCAGTGAGCCTTGAAACGAAAAATGCAAAAGATAAGATTCTCCATTTAGTTCACTTTAGTTCCTCAATGAAAATAGTACATTTACATTACAACCCTTCTAAACTTAGATTATGCCGATAAAATCAAAACTTTTCAGAAGTCACATCCCTAATCGGAAAAACTGTTTTCGTCGACCTGAATCACGTGACCGACCGGACGTGAAATATTTAAATGACCCAAACCGAAACACAAAACTAAAGAAAATGAAAACACAATTTAATTCCGGATTCTTTTAGGAATGACATTGTGACTAATCTAATATTAATTGTTACTTATGTGACTACACGACAATTTTGTACGTTAACATGTAGTTTATTTTAAACCTTCAATGATTTAATTATCAAAATATTGAATTTATCGGATGCAAGCAAAGAAATAAGTAGTATGCAAGTATGTAGTTGATAATAAAAATTAAAATAAGCAGTTAACCTTATCGCAATGTAAATATTATTGGGAGGTGATATCTTGTGCTAACTACAATTTACTCTACAATTAGATTTCTATACATCAGTTTTATTTTTTCTGAAGTAAATTTAATACGTATATGTATTTATATATATACGCTCGTTCACATTAATAGGCACTTTTTTTAAGAACCAACAATTCGGATTTCGAACCAACAGTTCGGATTTTGATTCGATTTTCGGTTTGTGCGGTGTACATTTTTTTTCCTTTGTATGTTTATTCAATGGTTTCTTTAAGCATTTGCTTGCACGCTTTTTTTTCTGAGTTTGTAAGTTAGTTTGTTAGTTTGGGTTTTTTGTACAATGGTTTGTGCGTTTTAAAGTTTGTTTTTTGTTTGTATGTACGTTTGATTCTTCATTTGTATTTATTGAACGTTTGTATGAGCGCTTCTTTGTATTTCTGTTTGTTCGTACATTTCTTTGTATGTTTGCACGTCTTTTTCTATTGGACGGTGTAAAAATTGAAACTGTTCAATATCTAGAAGTTAAAAGAATTGCAGTAAAGTTGCAGCAATTATCCATACATATAACCATTCATATAAACATGCATAAAATTATCCATACAACTATTCTTACAATGCCAACATAATATCCCATACATTAACATCCATTCAAACATACATTTAACCTTACATACAAACATAGATCCATACATAGATACATGGTACCATAAATTTATTTAAACAAAGTAACCATGAAGTTTATTTAATAATTAACTTTTTTTTGTGTTGTACTTATGGATTTTATTTCTTACGACAAATTCAAAGTGTTTATTTAAATTAAGAACCTTATACTGGCCACGCGGCGACACTAGCAAGCTCATGTTAAACCAATAGCTTTCTTTTCAAATTTCTGCTTGCATTTTAATATATTTGTTTTTTTGCATAGTCTAATTGAGGAGACTGTCTCAACATTTTGGCTGCAACACTCATATTTGGAACGAGTTTCAAAATTACAAGTGGTTTATTAAAACTAAACAGGGACCCAAAAGCGAAGAGTCAAAATCCCCGGTTTGATATTGAATTACGAAACCTAAAAAAAAAAAATCATTTAAAAATATTAAAATGCAAAAGAGAAATTTGAGAAGAGAAAAACGCTGTCACCCGACTAACGACAGGAGCTTGCTACAGTTTGCACGTGTCATCGCGTTACCAGAGTTCGGCTTTTAAAGAGAAAAATTAACATATATTGTATAAATGTGTGTATAACTATTTAATTGTGAATAAATGAATGTACATGTATACATTCAATTTACTTCATAAAGGTAAACCGATGCTAGAAATGTGTGTTTCACACTAGATATCGTATTTAACACTGAGTAATTTTTACGTTGCGCTAACGTTTTTTCTGTCCTTGGAGGGGAGAGGAAACTACATAAACGCATACTACTTATTTCCTAGCTTGCAGCCGACAAAAATGACGTCAGAAAGAAATAGTTTAGTCATTGGAGTTTAAAATAAACTGCATTTTAAAAGTTAAATTACAAATTTGTTTTGTAGTCCTACTTATAAAGAATGTACAAATGTTACTAATGTTATAAAGGACTAATAAGGTTATAAAGGTTAAAATGTTAAAAAGAAATAAGAATTTTATAAATGTAATATAATATAATTCATAATAGCTAAAATACTAGTAGAATATAGTACATAGCTAATATAATATTTAATATATACATAATAGCTAATACATACTTAATAGCTAATATAATGTTATAAAGGATTTACATTACGATGTTATTCCTAATAAAAGTATCAATCCGGAGTAACATTTTGTTTCATTTCTTTATTTTTCGTCATTTAAATGTCCAGGTCCGGTCGGTAACGTGGCTCCATTTTCACAATTGGGGAGTTGACTTTCAATAAAACTTTTGGATATGGTGGGCAAAATCAATGCCCTGCAAGGTTTTTAATCTAAATGAAAAAAACGTTGAGTGGGAAAATTACCAAATTGTATTTAACTAAACTAAAACACTAGTTGTATCTTTTACATTGATAATTTTGTGAGACTGACATTTTCTAAACATTTTTTGCTTTTATTCAGTCTGAATTTGGAAAGTAGGTCAAGTGAAATGAAGGAGTGAAAAAGTATAAAACTGCGAGGTCTTGTTTAATTTTTAAAAAAAGCTTTAAGAAATTGATTATTACGTTTACAGTTGACTATTTTTAAGCACCAATTTCATTACACATATGATCTCCTGACTTCCGGTTTATTTTCATATATTTTTGTGAGCATAGTTTGTTTATCATGTAGATCTCGATAATGCTGCCGTTTGTGCGTTCGAAGTATGTCGATCATTATATTAGAAAGATTTTCCACTTTTATTACTTAAGCATTTAAACTGTATTTAAAAAAAACTTCGGCCTTTTTGCATTATATTTATTTGAATTTCACTTATATATTTAAATTTTTGTGTGTAAAAAAATGAATAATACGCCGTATGGGACAATGAGTACCAACTCAAATGCGCATCATGAACTTAAAATCGGGCGACCGTTTTTCGTCGGTCACGAGCATTTGAACCATATTGTATCACCAAATTTTGAAAGAACATCACATTTTCAGGTTTTTATACCAACATTTAGTTTAAGAAATTGATTTTTCACAAATTGGTGATCATTTGAACAAAAAGTCATTTTTTCGATTTTTTTAAACCTTTTGTGAGCTTTAAAAATAATCAATAAAAAATATTCTTTTTAATTGTATAAACTCCATCGAAATAGATTAACTTTCTTTTTTCTAATTGGAGGAAATAGGTCGAATAGTTTTCTAGGAAAATTGTTGCTCAGTTTGAAAATCAGAGTTTCGAGTAAAACAAGTTAAGAGTTTTACAATAGCGTTATTTTCACAGAGCGGCGTTACATTCTAGGAGAAAAAGTATTGTAAGGAATTGGAATATCACAAAATTGCTTTAAAGCAGGGATCTCTATAGCGGTTGCCCTTTGAAGGTTCCTTGGCGCCCCTTTGAATGTTACATTTTTCTAGATTTCTTTCAAACAAAAATCCCTCTCCAAAATTAATTTGCCTTAAAATAATTAATATTTGCTTGCATTTTATTTATTACAGGTGGTATGTGTTTTGTCTTTTTTACCTACAAAAGTTCCCGAGATTTCCCCCTCCCTCATTTCCAAACGTCAGAAAAATGTAACGTTTAATTTAATATTATATGCTTTTTGTTCCATTTCTTAGATGATCCATTACCATTGCAGGACGCTAATGATTACCACCGTGAGATAGATGTGTAGGCTTAGGTATAGCGATAATTGCTAAAGGGAGTTATAATCATGTGATTAATAGCGCCCTTTAATTTTGTGCCACAAACTGATGTGAGACCTTGAACGGTGTCCAGCTTTAGAGCAACAATGCGTGGGATGCCAAAAATTGAATTGATCCAAAGATGTAGAAGCTCCCCTTAAAGTGGTTTTCTTTCTTAATCAGAAGAAGATGCTCTTGCCGAGCTTTTGCGTTGTATCGCTTTGTTATTACTTTACAATGAGAATTTCAATAAACTTGCCAGTTAACAAAACACTACGACGACTTATTTTTTGGAGCATAATTTCATCGAAGAGAGAAATTCCGTTAAATATCGGCTATTTTGTTATAGAAAGGATGTCTTCGGGTAAGATTTATCCTTCTTGAGAAGAAAAAAAACCTTTAAAATCTACATCCCTCCCAGTTCCCACTTGTGTTGATCTGAGTGGGCAACCTCAACGATATATCGGTTAAGTATCGCTAGCTTTAGCCACTATTTGGCAAGTGTGTGCATACGTGTATTTGGGAGTGTGTAAAAAATCATTTTTCCATATAAATGCTTCCTCTAATGTTTCATGACACAACTATGCAACGCTATAAAGTTGTATTTCTTCAATTTTCTTGTTTTAACTTTATTTTAGTAGGCTAATTGTCGGAACTTGTTTGAGATCTATAACGTATTTAAAAAATATTTATGAATCGGCGGTTCACGTATTTTAAGGAGAAATGTTCGGAACAATACAGTGTTTATGACAACATTTATTTATATCCATTTTAAATCACCCTGTTGCCATATTGTTCATGTTACACATAAAACAGTATAAAAACACATCAGACTTTTAGAAACAATAAAAACAAGTAAATTAGAGTCCTTTTAATATGAAGGACTTCGTGGACAGATTTATTTTGTCTACTATTTATTAAATCTAAAATTACTTATTACTTAAATACGGTATGCAATGTCAAATGTGAGCAAAAAATCCTATTTATTAATACTTCGTTTGTTATTGTACGCTACATATTAGTTCTGAAAAAAACATGTTGACAACAGAAATAATATATATGATGATTTTACAGTGGGTATTTTCTTTTGAAGGGACCTTGGCGAGATAGAAATAACTAGAGCTCGGCAAGATAAAAAAAACTTTCATAGACATTTTATTACAGTACCCAAACGGGAAAGCGAAATCGCTTGCAAGCATTTTAAAGCGAAAAAAAATAGGGAGGAAAAATAAGTATATGGTGAGAAAACAGAAATCGATTTTATAAAATGATTTTTTACAGAAATGAATAATATGCCTTCTGCGACAATCCGTACCTACAAATGCGCACTTTGAACTTTCGATCAGGCGACCTTTTTTTCTTCGGTCATAATCATATGAACCATATTGGATCCCCCAAACCTTCAAAGAATATTACATTTTTTTTTAGCTTATACCAAAAGTAATAAAAAAAAGATTTTCGACAAAATGGTTATTATTTAAACAAAAAAGGTCCTTTTTCGACTTTAAATAAAATCTTTTCTGGGATTGGCCCAAACTGAATTTCGAAAACAATTGTGTAGAACTCAGGTACTTCGACAGAAGTACCTCATTCATCGTTGTACGTTGCATCTATATATTTAAAACGCTAAGCGATTTCTTTCGACAATCCGTGAGAAGAAACTACTGCATCAAATTACATCATTCTTTTTTTAAATGAAAGATTATTTGGACACAGATTTGTTATCATGCATTCGTTTGTTCGAAAATTTAATTAATTAACCGTCATTTTCAATTAAACTTTTACTTCTGCTAATGACGTCGGCTAATGAGTTTTTTGTTATGAAAAGTGGCCGACGGGATAATAGAGAAGTACCATTTTTTATCAATATGTAATATTTATTAGATGCAGGTTTAAACTTCTAAAGAAAAAGTAAGGATAAAAATATCTGCAAACAACATTTAGTTTTTAATCAATCCAAAATATTATCTAATTTATTCCATCAAAGTTAGAGTAAAAACTGATCCAAGATTGCAAAAGGCACGCTAGAGAAAAAAAAAGAAATAACAATCATATTTTGACTGCATTAGAGGATGACGTCATCCGCTTCGGGAAAAACATGGGACATAGAAATATAAATCTAAACATTTCAATTTCAATGTCGCTTTTTAATCATAAATATAAAATAAACCCGTGCGGTGTTTTTTATAATAATTTCTGAGCATCATATAATGTGGCATTTTATTTTTTTGGCAACAATAATTTGAGGAAACCCTTTCATTTCTTTTAAGAAAACAATGCCGATGTAATTTTTAATTTTCAGCAAATTTTAATCAAAAACATGTTTTAACGAAACGTTAAGTGTGCTATGTCAGAAGCCTGTTCAAAATCCTTTCATATGCAATGTAATTCGTCGTTCTGCGTTTCGTATTTTCTGCGAAAAAGGGATGTTGACAGGAGAAATAATATATATATGATTATTTTGGTAGGTTTGTTATAAGTTCATTTAACAGTTCCTTATTAGCGCAAAGTCCTATTTCTTTCACTGTGAATTTCTCTTTCGACGTCAAAAAATGTTTTTCTACTTTTGGACGCCAGCCAAAATACAGTGGCAATTTTTAGAAATGTACAACAGTTGTGACAACAAAGGTGCTATCGCTTTAGTTTTCATCGCACTTACATCAATTCGAAATACTACAAATTTCTATTTTTTACAATTTTAATTCTTACATCATCAATTAGAAAAAAAATTAGCTTTCGATTGAAATTTATTCAAAAACTGCCGCTTAATTTAACGACTTTTTAAATATTTTTCAAGCATGAAAATTTTTTCAATTCTATCTTATCAATGACCACCAGTTTACTTCAATAATGTAAAATAGCCCCTGGGAAAGTTGCCACAATTGAAAATAGATTTCTCTAACCATCATAAAAAGTGAATAATAATTTTTTAAAAAAGTGATAAACCATAAGATCAGATTATCCATAAGATAGAACATTTTGGCGCTATACAAAAATCTGTCAGGAAAAAAAGAAAAAAAAGGCTATTTTTAGTTTATGTTGAACATAAAATTGATATGTTGAATTCGTTGATGAATATGTTCCATCAGATATCAGGATATGCTAGGAATTGTATTTTTTTATTTTTTTACATTTGCCAACTGTATAAGAGGAAAAATATCCCCGACTGTGATGGAAAAGGGATAATCATCCTGATTATGTCAAGGAACCGAAGAAACCATACAAATAAATTACACTTGAAAACATTAAAAATCTCCATCTGCAGATAGATTTATTACTGTAAAAAACTTCTTAATCTTTGCATAAAAATTGATTAGCTTAAAACAATGGATGCGTTTTAGAAGATATGGATTTGAAACGAACAATGATTAAAGAGGACATTTTAAAACTTTTAATTTAATCATTTTAAAACTTTTTTAACGTCGAATTTTGACGGTGCTTTTGGGCAGGTGCAATGCACATGCGCATAGGAGCTCATTCGGTTGCATTATCACAGGGGGGGGGGATGTGTGCTTTATTTACTATGTTCTGTTATTTACTGAATATGATATGAATGTAGGAATATACTATTTGTATATACTTCATTAGGTCCATGAATTTTTTTTCTTGCCGTGGGGAATATGGTGGTAATGTCAAACTGATTTCCATTACACAGTTATTTACGGATTTTTTGTTTGGAGTTTGCATCGGAAATAGTACTGTATTTGACTGGGGAAAAAAAAAATATTTGATAGACTGTTTTATACGCAACCCTTCATAAATAATAAAGAAGCTTATTTTACTGATACTGTTATAGTTTTTTTTTGCGTCAAGTTTTGACGGGTTCCATCTAGTATAAGTTAAATTCCGTATGCAATGTCAGATGTGAGCACGAAATCCTATTCATTGACACCTCGTTCAACGGGTGTTGACCCTCCTAGATTATCACGGTCAAAGTAGACTAAATCTGCTAATTAAAATAAAATGTCACTTTTTATTCGTAAATAAAAATAGCTTTATACTATTTTTTGAATAGATATACATATCCTACAACACTATAAATAAATTAATATGACATTTATTCAAATTTATTTATCCTTAAACTAGTTGGGAAAAGAGATCTAAATTTTAAAACTATTTACCAGTAACTCATAAAAATAACGAGCTATTCTGCTTTTGAGCAAGTTTTTTGTTGTTGAAAGGACAGAGTACTGATACATCAAACGGCTGCAGTCTATGTATACAATTAAATAAAAATGTACAAAAGAAATGCCCTTTCTTCGAATGAACAGAATCCTACGTTATAACATTTAAAATTATACAAATGATTATCAATATACTTCATAAATGCATATTTTGAAAGTCGCTTTAATTTAAACAATAAAGGCAATGTTCAAAACTGCCCCATTAGAATTGTTCAAATCTGCCCCTTATGCCACTATGTTAGAAAAGTAGGCTTCTATAGGTTATAAATATATTTAATCAAGATTTGTTATAATGATAAGAAAAGCATAAATATACTAACTAAACGTCACTAAAGATGAACAGCAGGAGACAACACATGCTTCAAAAGCTTACAAAAAGTAACTTAAAAGTTTAATCATTAGATGTCAAAACACAAAATCACTATTTATGACTAAACTGTAAATACATTGTAAAAATCATATTTTCAGGGAAATCTCAATTTTTCTGCGAAGAATTTAGATCTTTGTCATTAATAAAATAATGAAGTTATAGATAACTAGTATATAACGCCCGTCAAAAATGACGGGCGATAAAATTTCTGAAATAGTTCAACAATTGGACAAAACATTCAGAAATATTTAAAAAATAATCCATGTGCGAAAGGTTTTAATAAATATATATATATATATTAATGAGTTTCTAAAGAACTTGACATACAGCTCATTGTTTGGTTACATAAGAAAAATTAAATGCAAATTCTGAAATGGTTTAACGATTGCACAAAACATTAAAATTTTGTTCGTTTTAACCCTTTCGGGACCGGCGGCTTTTACACAAATTTTATTCGGTTGGCACTGTTATGGCATAATTTATAGTCTTTATACGTACATCATACTATGTTTAGCTCATTGTATTATTTTTATCTAATTTACAATTTTATGTAATTTAGCTTCTCAAATTTGGAAACACTAAAGTTTTAGTTTTTGTTTAGATCTCAAACATTTTTTTCTATGGAAATAAATCTGATAAGTTAAAACTTTAATAATGATGTCAGTATTTTTATTTGCAAATACACGTAATAGAATAATTTAGGATCGTATATGAAAATAGTCTCCCAAACAACTGGTGACCAGCATTTCTAAATAAACATTGCTCAATAATTGTATCAATCTATCTTTAAGTAAATATGCCTGCAGACGACGAAAAATCAAAAGATTCTACGCAAGAACTATGTAAGGTGAGTGTTAAAATGAAACCTTTTTGGATTGATCGTCCGGAAATTTGGTTTTTTCAAGTAGAGGCGCAGTTTAAGATAAGCGGAATTGTTTCTGGGGAAACCAAATTTAATTATTTAGTATCGCAATTGGAACCGAAATACGTAGAGAACATGTGGGATATTGTTACAAAAGATACCGATACGAAGTATACGGAATCTAAAACAAGACTTTTAGACTTGTTTAAAGAAAGCGAAAGCACTCGTATTAAAAAACTAATTACTGGAATTGATTTAGGTAATTTAAAACCCAGTCAATTAATACAGAAACTGAAATCAGTCGCAACTGTATCTGAAAATTTAATAAAAACCTTATGGCTAGAAAAATTACCAGATTCTATGCAAAATATAATACTTGTTAGTGATGAAGAGCTACCAAAGTTGGCAATTATGGCTGACAAGATTGCCGATATGACACCTTCTAATGATATTTTCAGCGCATCTTCTACTTGTAATTGCTCGAATACCGAATTACTATCAAAAATCAAATCTCTATAACAGCAAATTGCCCAATTAAGTGTTGATCATATATCGCGACCACGATTACGGAATAACTCTGTTTCTGGCAGAAGATCTCGAAGTAATTCTAAAAAGAGATTTAATCCTCGAGGAAAATACTGTTTTTATCATTTTCGTTATGGTGCCAAATGTCATCAAGATAAATGTACGCCACCGTGTAGTTAGTCACCTGATTATGCACCAAACCAGGGAAACGCCAAAATGCAGTAGAGAATGCGGCATGCTCTTCGGCTAATAAATTTACGGATTGTTGCAAATTTCACTTATTTGTTAAAGATAAAAAATCGAAAGTGCGATTTTTGGTAAATAGCGGTGCAGATGTTAGTATTTTACCAGCTTCTAATCAAGATAAACAATCCGGGGATTATAAACTGTATGCAGCAAATGGTAGAGAAATTGAAACATGTGGTATAAAGACGCTAACACTAGATTTAGGACTTGGACGGGAATTTCAATTTCCTTTTATCGTTGCAAAGATCAATAAAAGGAATTTTGGGAGCTGATGTTATAAACAAATTTAACTTGTTAATTGATTTGCATAATAAGAAACTGATTGACGGATTAACTCTGCTAACTATTACTGGCGAAGTTGCTACCGTCAGTGAAAATAGTGATGTCGGTACTGTAAATAATACCAATAAATTTTATAACCTGTTAAAAGAATATTCCGAGATAACCAAATCAAATTTATTTTTATCAAGTGTAAAAGACAACATCACATTATAACACAAGGTCAACCTGTCCATTCTAAAGCAAGACAATTGGATCATAAACGACTTGCAACAGCAAAACAAGAATTCCAATTCCTGCTCAATAATAATATAAAAAGACCCTCCAGTTCTCAATGCTCGAGTCCTCTTCATATGGTTACGATAAAGGATGATACTTTTCGCCCATGTGGAGATTACAGACAACTCAATGCCAGAACTGTTCCTGAGAGATATCCATGAAATTTTGAAAGATACAACTATATATTTTAAAATTGATTTATTTAAAGCCTACTACCGAGTGCCCATTGCCGAAAAAGATAGGTGTAAAACAGCAATTATTACTCCGTTTGGTTTGTACGAGTTCGATGTAATGAGTTTCGGTTTGAAGAATGCACCAGCAACATTTCAAAGATTTATTAATGAAGTTTTTTCAGGTCTAGATTTTGTCTTCGCCTATTTAGATAATATTCTTATCGCATCTACAAGTGAAGAACAACACAAGAATCATCTCAAATTAGTGTTTGAAAGATTAAAACATTTTGGACTTCGCATTAACGTTTCCAAATCTGTCATGGGAACACAAGAAATATAATTTTGGGGATATTTAATTACTCCTCAAGGCTCACGTCCTTTACCTGACAAAGTTCAAGCCATCGTTAACTACAAATTTCCTACAACTATCCACGAACTTAGAACATTCCAAGGCATGATTAACTTTTATCGTCGATATTTACAGAACGCTTCAAAAACATCAATCTCTCTTACATGATTATCTCAAAGGAGCAAAAAAGAAAGATAGACGAAAAATTCCTTGGACAGATGAAGCGAAAGAACAGTTTCAACAATGCAAAGATGATTTAGTCAATCTTATCCAAAGTCTGAACTACCTCTGTCACTAAGTACGGACCCTTCAGATTCGGCGATTGGAGCAGTAATTGAACAGTATGAAGATAATGGATGGAAACCTATCGCATTTTGTTCTAAGAAATTAATGATGCACAAAAGAACTACAGTACTTACGATAGAGAATTACTTGGTATTTACCTCTCCATTAAACACTTCAAGCATTTACTAGAAAGAAGAAAATTCACGATATATACAGACCACAAACCCTTAACCTTTGCATTCCTACAAAAGCCTGAAAAAGCATCTCCTCGGAAACTTCGTCACTTACACTACATTTCACAATTTTCAACTGACATCCAACATATTAAAGGTCAAGACAACATCATCGCAGATACCTTATCTAGAGTAGAAGAAATTTCTTTAATCGATTATGATAACATAGCAGATGAACAAGATCAAGATGAAGAATTCCAAACTATAAAGGCAACCACAACTTCCCTGAACTTGAAGCAATATCCGCTACCTTCTGGATAGTCTTTGTGGTGTGAAACCTGAACAAGTAATATTAGACCATACATTCCTCAATCCCATCGCATGAAAATATTTCATCAAGTGCATGGAGTATCCCATCTTGGAATTAAATCATTTGTGAAACTCCTGACATCAAAATTCATCTGACCAAGTATCCGAAAAGATTTACAGCTACGGACCCGATCTTGCATGGCTTGCCAAAAAAGCAAAATTAATCGGCACACCAAATCAAGTTTCGGTGAATTTCAACCGCCATCGGAAAGGTTCAGTGACATCCATGTTGACCTGATAAGGACCTTTACCACCATCAAACGGAAATATCTAATGCCTGACCTGCATCGACCGGTATATACTAGCTGGATGGAAGTAATTCCACTGAACAACATTTCAGCCGAAACAGTTGCCAAAGCATTTTACGGTAATTGGATGCCGACTCGTCACGGATCGTGGTGCACAGTTTAGATCAGAGATGTTGAATACCCTGTCAAAAATGTGTGGAATAAAATTGCAGCCCACGACTGCCAGTCACCCTCAATCCAGTGGAAAAGTCGAACGGCTTCCCAGATCTTTAAAGACCGCACTAATGGCACACAGTAGACTGGCCTGCAAAGAAACAACACTGCCAACTGTTCTTGTCCTACGCACTGCCATGCAGGAAGATTCGGAATACCCCATTGCCCAGATTGTCTACGGACAAAACGTAAGATTATCTGGAGACTTTTTCCACGAAAGTACAACTCAAACAACACCTGATACTTTTGCAAAACAACCTCAACAAGTAATGGAAGAAGTTGTACCAAGAACTGTGTCAAAAAAGTATGTTAAAAAAGATATTTGTTCCAAAAGATTTAAAAACCACGTCACATGTATTTATTCGCAAGGACAGAGTTAAAAAGCAACTGGAACCCCCATACGAAGGTCCCTTTCAAGTCATCCACATAAATGAGATTTCACACTCAAAATCAGACAAAACAGTCACTGTGTCTATTGATAGATTAAAGCCGGCGTATTTCTTACAAACATCCTATAAAAATAAATACTTCATATAAAAAAAACCTTGCGAAAACGAAACAAGATTTACCTCCTCAAGTTCAAAAACTTCTTGAAAAACATTCACGTGCGGGACGAACGATCAAACTTCCTGTGCTATTTCGCGATTAATTTATAAGTTTTTTTTTTTTTTTTTGTATATAGATTGTAACGTAACTTTGTTACTGGGAAGGGAGTATAATTGTTGTGGCATAATTTATAGTCTTTATACGTACATCATATTATGTTTAGCTCATTGCATTATTTTTATCTAATTTACAATTTTATGTATTTTAGCTTTTCAAATTTGACAACACTCCAAAGTTTTAGTTTTTGTTTAGATCTCAAAAAGTTTGTTCTATGGAAATAAATCTGATAAGTTAAAGCTGAAATAGTGATGTCAGTATTTTTATTCGCAAATACACGTAATAGAATAATTTAGGATCGTATATAAAACTCGACTCTCCAACTGCGCCACTTTTTTTAAAAAAAGCTACCTTTACTTAAACTATCGCACAAAAATGCTCTAATTAGAGAAAGCACACAAATATTACTTTTATTTTTTACTAGTGCCTAAAACAAATTCTGTATGTTCTTTTTGAGGGTGCATATATGCACCCATGGTCCCGAATGGGTTAAATTATCTATGTTAGTAGTATAATACAGTTGAATTTTAATATTTTTTGAAGAACAAAGTTTTCCAGTCATGAAAAAAAACTACATAGCAGTAAGACATAAAAAGAGACAGAAAAAACAAAGTTTTCCAGTAATGAAGAAATAGTTAAAATAAATACAACGATAAAGTAGATTATATAACTTTAACTTTTAAAAGTATTCATCAAATTAAAACCTGATTTTGTCTTCTTAAAAATATGCCTGAAAAATCTATAATAAATTTTGATTATTAAAATTCATCTTATTTTATTTCATAAGTAAATTGAAATTATTAAATGCATTAGATAACAGAAAAAGTCTCACATCTCTTATTAAATCTCTTATCTTTTATTCTCTTATTCACATCTCTTATTAAATTACAATTTTTATTTTTACTACAAAGTTAGGTTTAAATGTTACTATGTTAAAAATCTAAATTTGATCTGCATAGATATAATTAACATATGTGGTATGCGGTACTATATATTCCTTATGATTTAATTGTGTTTCATAAGAAATATTCATTTTACAATAAGCATAACTAGAGCTACTTCCCTATGTGTAAATTCATATCCACCACTTGATAACTTGCTATGAATATCCTCTACCAAGGCAGAATGTCAGAGTCTCTTGAAGTATTAAAAAAACTTCTCTGGCTCTACTGCATTCATCAATATAATCTAGAGAGTGTGGACGAAGAAGTCATTCTTTATAATTCACGTACTTTGTGGCTCTGAGATCATATTCTGCAATAAAAATATATACGCTTTAAGTACTTTAATGTTAAAAACCTAGCAAAAACACAATCAGTAAATTATTAAGAATTTAATTATCAACGAAAATAGTATTATGAAAAATAAAATTAAAAATCAATACAATATATATAACCTAATACGATACATACTAGTATTTTTCCTTTTAGCTTTCCTAACTACATGGTCATCATGTTCATCTAAAAAAGCACAAATACTGATAAATCATAATAGAATTTGAAAAATGAATAAAAAAACAAAAACTAAATTAATACGTACTGCTTTGTTTGGATTTTTTAGACCCATCTCTGCAGCATGAAGATGTGTTTGGGTTTATCCTCTTTCTCCTTCCAGCCACTAAAAAAATCAATGTATATACAAAATATATAAGTAAATTATATTTAATTTTTCAATTAATTTTCAGGAGTGAATAAATAATAAAAAAGGGAATTTTTACATTGATAACCGAGCATAAAACCAAAACACTGGAAAATGTCCAAGCCGGGAATCGAACCAGGGCCCTTGCAATAACGTTTCAAGGCTCTAACACTGAGCTAAGAGGACGATACCCAACTTGGCATCTCTCACTCACATATGTGAGTAAGGCTGCAACCGCAGCGCAAGATAGTTATGTCATCACGAGAACACGAAAACTGTGGGAAATTTGAGACAACATAAAACCACACCAAGTCCAGCATAGATTTATACACCAGCGGAGAAGACAGAGATACACTTTGTTAAAGTTAGCTTGACCCACAGTGAACCCAAAATGACCCACTAATCGAATTTTCTCGAATATGTAACCTAGCGCAATTGTCTTTTCTTACCTTAAAACAATAGGATAACAATTTAGTCAAAATCATTGGAGTCGTTTTAGATAAAAATAGCTTGACCCATATTGACGCCAAAATGACTCACTACTCAAATTTTCTCCAACATTTGTGACCCACTCCTAGTGGTAATCCCGTACTCCAAAATGGTAGGATACCAAATTTAGTGAAACTCTTGGAGCCATTTTTCAGATAAAATTTGCTTTACGCGTAGTGACCCAAAAATGAACCACTAATCGAATTTCTAAATAATCAATCGAATTTCCACTAATTAATTTTCTCGAACATGTGACACACCCCAATATTCTTATCCTAATCAAAAGTGGTAGTATACAAAATTTAGTCAAAATTGTTTCAGCCATTTTTTAGATAAAATAAGCTTGACTGACCCGTAGTGACCCAAAATGACCCACTAATCTAGTTCTCTCGAACATGCGATCCATCCCCAATGATCTTCTTGTACCCCAGAATGGTAGAATGCAAAATTTAATCAAAATTGTAAAAACAGTTTTTCAGATAAAATTTAACTTGACCCGTAGCGATCCAAAAATGACACATTAATCGAATTTTCTCGAACATGTGACTTAGACAAATGACCTTCTCATATTTCAAAATGGTAGGATACAAAATTTAGTCAAAATCATATGAGCCGTTTTTAAGTAAAATTAGATTGGCCCTGATTGTGACCCAAAATGACCCACTAATTGAAATTTCTTGAACATGTCACCTAGAATAAGAGGGTATACATCAACTGCACCCGTCGATGGAGGAAATCATCAACTGCACCCGAAAGCACGGAACTCCACCAGTACGATCTGCACTTCAGGGGTTGGGGTAACAATCAATCATTGTATTAAGGGTTGTCTTTTGGGGCTTCATCTAAAAAGTCTCCATGGTCGAAATCAAGCGATCTTAAATCTTGGAGACAATAACATAATACTTATAATTATCAGTTGTAGTATTAATATTATTATTCAAATCAAGATGAATGGAGAATGGTTCAATTTAGGATTTTTTTTTTTTTTTTGGTTAATCAATAAGTTAAATTTTTGTATCATAAAATATTTTCAGCCATTCATGTATAAAAGTATCTCATATTCTTATTCAGATACCAATAACTGATAGATTAGTTTTACTTAGAAAATTGGCTTTCAAAAGTAAGCAAAAATTTATTTAAAAATATTTTTATAATCAAAATCATAAAAAGTCAACAGTCATTTATTGTTAAAAGTTTATTTTATTTTTATAAGGAAGTCATCTATGATTAAATAGAATATTTTATCTTTGTAGATAAAACCCCATAACTTTATTTGAAGCAGATGAGTTAATTTAATTTGAAATTCAAAAATCTTAATCTTATGTGGATGAAAGCAATTTCTTTCCTGCGTCTAATGAGTATTAAGGGTAAGTGTTTTTACCGCGAAATTTTCTGAGACATTTTAGAACTCATTTTTAAACGTGTAAATACGAGAATTGATTTGAAATCTAATAATCTTTTTCATTTTTCCGTAATTGTAAGAATTTTATATTCAGTAAAAGTTGAAATTTATCAATAAACTTCTATTTAAGTTTCAGTTATAAAACAGTACAATCTCATTAGAATTTTAAAACTTATTTTAGATTGTGGTAAAAAGTATTACTTTCCGAAGAAAATAAACAAATATTTTACTATCGCTAGAGTTTGAAACAAGTAATAATAGTAAAAACAACAACAACAATAGTATATACAATTTTATGTTGATAAGAGTACTTCAGCATCAAGAATATTCTTGTATTTAGAAAAAAAAATTTCAACATTTTTTATCAAAATACTAGAGAGAATAAATTTTAAGTTGATTCTAAAAATCTAGAAAACAATCTAAAAAAATATATTAAATGTAAAAAATCTATAAGCCCTTTCAATAATAATAATAATAATAATAATAATAATAAAAGGTTCTCACCACTCTTATTTGATTCTGGAACTCGAGGTGGCGTTCCCTAGTTAAATATAAAAGAAAAACTTAATTACATTCTAGGTAGATTAAGTAAGAAGAAAAAAAAAAACACTCGACATTTTAAAGAGTAAATTTAATAGATAGGGTAAACGAGAATTGAGGAATACTGAGTTTTATTATTATTACTACCCTCTTTGTTCAGGACAAATAGATAATGAATGTATATGTCCTGAACCAAAGTAAAACTCTAGTACCCAACTACCCCTCGTATATCCTATATGATTTAAGAAAATAATTCTTATTTTTAATAATTAAATAAATTTCTAATAAAAGTACCTCTCTTGAGTCAGTAGAAGGGGATATTCGATGAGGGTTGGCAGGAGTTAGGAGTGGCTGTTCCATTTCTTCATCGCTGCCGGGTCGGAAAATTTCCACCGAATCTTCACTTTGCCTTTGGGCTCCAGATCCAGAAGACAATACTCTGTCGGCCCGTACATTTTCCCTCTGGTCATCAATTTGGCTCAGGGCTGGGGATCCAAAAGAGAACACCCTGCCTGTAAATAACGGAATACTTCATAACGTGTCTACATTTTAAAATGGAATACATGTTATTTTAAAACAGACATTGCTCTCTACAAAAATTTGAATGGTAAGGTAAGCTCATTAGGTATCATGTGAATCTAAAAAGTACGTGTGTTCAAAATTGAAATCATCAGTACCTATCATTTGGAGGCACACAGAATCTGTCATATGAATGATCTGCAAAAGAATGTGTGTGTGGTGTGTATTTTTCATGAACATTGCTACCTATGAATATCAAGTGTACGCAAATGTCACTTACCAATCCTGTTACCTGAAAATATATCATGCAAATGTCTGAAAAGAAAAAAAATCATGTCCGACATGTTTAAAACTGTAAATATTTTTCTGTACAAGCCGTATACCATAGTGCGAGAGAAAAGTATAAAGTGAACATGTAATAATTATTAACAAAATGCAAATAAATAACAAGTAAATGATTTAAAATAGCATACATAGTAACCATATTAATATGTAATATTACCTACAGCAGCGTATATTTTTTTAATCAAAGTGGCATTGATAGTTTCATGATAAATTATATAAGTTAAAATTAAATTATATAAGTTAAAATTAAATTGTATGCAAATTTAAGAGATTTATCAACAAACATCATATTATAATGTAAATAAGAGCAAAAGTATGCAAAATGCGATTTGAAAAGTGACAAGATAAAATAGAAACATGAGCATTTTTGTGTTGGAATTGAAATGTTCAGTACGATGTGTCTTGCATGTCATCCCCTCTAAAGAAACTAGGATAATTTTTTTGTCTAGCTAGAGAAGTAACAAATGAAACATAAATTGTAATGTTAATGTGTCTGAATTACAAAGTGGACAATTGAACAAAACCAGCGGTATGTGTAGTCTACCCACAAACTCTTTTTGCCTAGTATTTTGAGTAAGACAAAACTGTATGGGTATGTAAATGTAAACAAAAACTTCTCGTTATGAACAGCACCAGACACAATGAAACGTGTAATATGTAACCTATGAACCGAAAAGAGTAAAAATTACCGTTGAATTTTTCTTTCTTTTTTTTTTTTGGCGGGGGAGGGGGCAAATGGGGAAAAAATACATATGACATTTACTTCCAAAAATATGAAAATATATGAATATATAGTCACCACTGAACACATTGTGAATACACGCATGGTATTAACCTTAGGAATAAACATGACAAATTTACTTATTGACATATCTATAAAGCTCAAGACAGGTTAAAAAATGTAAAATTAAATTTACAAGCTACGTCCGTACCTCGAAATTTTTACACTTATATTATTACTTTATAATCACTTATCTTTTCAATTTTATGCAATCTAAAAAAAAATGTCATGCGCACATCACTATAATTGAATAAAATCAAAAATATTGTATAAAAATAGCATATTTTGAAGAATATATAAAATATGTATGAGTGAGTAATATTAACCTAAAATGTCAGGTTAAAAACCAATTAAAAAATATAAAACTATCTTTACTAAAAAATGACTAATACTTTAAATTAACATATTTACAATGTTTTGAAAAAGAGCCTAAAAACACTGAAACGGGTTATGCATACGAATCAATTCAAAAAAACATTTAAATTAATAAAAAGGGTTTTTTTATAAGGTCCTCCCCACATTTTATTTAAAAATTAAATTAAATAGGATGACTGCATAAATATGTCATAGAGATGTAAATACACAACTGGATCAAAATTAAATTTTCAACTTGCCCCATTTATTTACATTACTTTCGGTTTCGGGTTGAGGCTCCAAAACAAGAGCCCGAACTCATCTCTAATGTGTAAAAATATTTTATTTAAATACTAAAATTTGATAGAATGCATACATTTTGTGTTCTACATCATACTTTGTATAGAAAATAATCGTCGTAATCATTTCCCTACTTTTAATGCATAATAATAAACGCAAAAAGCATAGAAAGACTAGCCGTCGAATACTTCGCCATTGAAATTTGACCGCTATTAATGTATTTCGCATCGGACACGTTGCCTGTCTGTTGAACTTTTTTGAAAAGCTCACAAATTGTTTTTCCATCTGGGCCTTTTGCGACTTGAAATCGCCTCCTTGTGGCAGTAGGACTCTGATTTAATCGGTGGTACTCCAACACAATAACCACACGTTCCACCACGGTATACTTCACTTTCGGAATTATTTTCACTATACGCTAATAGCGGTCAGATTTCAATGGCGATATCTTCGATGGCTAGTCTTTCTATGCTTCTGAACTCTTTAGAAGGATTCTTAACGCTCTCAACGCCCTCTATAGGTGCTATTTTTAACTAAATTTTGAGATCTATGTATAAGATTCTTACGATTTTTTTAATAAACATACCACTGGTTTCATGCTTCTATCTATCACCGTTTCCGGGTTATTGATTTTTAAAGATAGGGGTCCTTTGTGAAACACCCTGTATAAACTTGTCGATGACCTTGGCGTACTCGTAATTGCGTGGCCGCTATAACAAGGAAGTACCAAAAATATTTATAAATAAAACCCTATAAAATATGCGGAAATTTTACCACTAAAATTTAAAAGTACTTTTCATATCGTTAAATCTCAGTATTTTGTCATTAAAAACGGAAAATATTTCTTTTAGAAAATACTGGTATAATTTCCGCATATTTCATAAGGCCCTAAACTACGGACAAATAAAATATTAAGATTTTTATTTTTAATCATCATTATTGTTAAAAATTAGCTCATTATGAAAGCATGGGATAATAAAGTACCACATATTTTGGTCAAGGGTTGCATTAAAGTAACGCTACTAATTTGAGGCGTTATTATTAAAAATTAAATCAGAATGGAAACTTCAAAAATGGATTTCGTTCCATTTAAGAAGCTTAATAACATCCCTTTAAAGATATACAAATTTATGTTAAACAGGTCTTACATTTCAAAAATGATTTACTGATTCTTACCCATTCTTCGCCTTGCCTGCAATTGTGGGCGACCGGGATCTAAAGAGTCGTTGGGAGTAAAGCTTTCATAGTCTGAAAATAGAGAAAATAAAATACATTAAAATGTGTTATATATTTTAAAATTTAGATAATACATATAGTTCGAGCGGCGGCTGCACAAAACAACAGCTCATAGACATCATGGCTACAGTTCCAGGAATAGATAGAACTCGATTATCATATTATAATGAAATTCTTGCATCCTTTTATCTCTTTTCCGATCTAACCAGTTTTCACATAAACATGCTATCTGATGCAGGATTTTCATTCGAAAACTCAATGGCGACCTATTAATCAACCACAAAATTTTATATACAGGTGGTTTCCATCAAGATATGACTTGGCAGACCAGTTCCATTTTAATATGCTAATCGAGTTCTTTCTACATCTGGAAATGTAACCGTGAACTCGATGACGTGTTTTGTATACAGAATATGAAATTTTAAATATGAAAAATACGAATTAATGATAATAAATTAATAATGAATTAAATAGTACATTAATAATATGAAATTAAAAATATGTTAAAAAGATAGAAATGAATCTGAGCTTACAGATTATTTGTGCTCTTTCGGGGGTGTCAAGCACAGGGGGTGGATTCAAATGATAAGGCCTCTCATTGCTTCTCATTACATCTTCACCCCCCTCTTCCTCCAGAATTTCGCCAGATACTTCATTTTCATTTTCATCTGGATGAAGGATGGACTGTTCTGTACTGGTGAGGTCCTCAGCGTTCTCCTCTTCCTCATTATTACGCACTTCTTCATCGTGATTTTGTTGTTGAGGAAGACTCCCAATGCTATGAAAATATAAATAATAGTAATGTTTAAGATGAAATAGATTTTGCATGTATAATAAAAAACAAAATTCATAATTAAGAACAAGTAACACATTTAAAAAATATAAATTACAAAATTTTAAAAACAATCCGGATACAACGTTTGAAAACACTAAAAATTACTTTTTAAGAATTATTAAATATTATTAAATATATATTTTTTTTAATGAAAAATCGGAATTTTACTTAAAAGTGAAAATTCTTTTTTTCAAAATCATAAAAATTTAATTGATTAAATAAAATTAATTAAAAACACTTACGAATTCGACCTGTCAGAAACATTATTGGACCCGCGATATTCAATTTCATCGTGTGCATCAGACAAAGGGTGTCCGATGACTGAGTTGCGGGTCTGTTTAAAAAATAAAAAGAAAGGAGAAATGTTACTTTAACGTCTAAATACAACATAAAGTTACTGGTTACCAATTAAAATACCAAATAATAATAATCATCATTTTATAATTTCTACTGTACATTAACTTAAATTATTTCATTATTGAATAAAAAAATATTAAAGAGAAAGGAATTTACCCTCTGTTCTGCAGCTTCTTCCATACGTTGGCAGCGGGTTTTATAATTATTATTATCCTCATCTAAGTCTTGGACCCGCTTGCACAACTGATCCACTGTGTCCATCAGGTGTACTCTATAGTACGGATTAGCTAAATTAAAATAAAATTCGAAATATAATTTAAAGCTTCCAACAAGACTTACATATGAAAAATAATTTACATACAACAGATTATAAATTATCACAACACTCATGAATGAAACAAGAGACTACGTCACTGCGACCATGCATTCTATGCGGGTCCATCATGTCTGAAAGTATGTCTTAGTGCAATCTTGAAATGGATATCAAATTATGTTTGGAAGGTCTGTTTCAAAAGTTTAAGCACAAGCATAAAATGTAGATTTTCAAAGAATTATAAAAAGTTAGAATGAATAACATTTTTTTATTTAGGGATTTCGCAACATTATTTAAATAAATGATATCAAAAGTAGAAAAATAAATTACATACTTGTAAAAAATAAAATTAAAATTTCAAAAAAAAAAAAAAAAAAAAAAAAAAAAAAAAAAAAAAAAAAAACTGTCTCAAAAGTTTATACACAATGTCAAAAACAACCAGATTTATAATTTTTACAGTACTTACAAATTATTTTCCCGCGATTTCGGATTAGTTCAAATAAACGTGCGTCCATCGAAATTATTAGTTTTTGTAGGGCTTCTGGTGGCAAATAGTACCATGCTTTCTCAATAGCCTCTTGAGTTCTTCAATAGAGTCATACTGCTTTCCATTGCCGTAAACCTGGCGGGTTAAAATACCCCAGACATTCTCAATCGGATTTAAATATGAACTTAAAACTGGCCAGTCAAGAAGTTTAATATTTTTCAGAGAAAGCCAAAATTTTGTAGAATGCGATATGTGGATTGAGGCATTGTCTTGTTGAAAAGTCCATTCAAGATCCTCCAAAATGTCACCAAATGGAAGCAAATGTCGGTTTAGCGTCTCTTGATATACATTTTTTAATCTTGTCTTCCTTTTAGAAAAGCCAGAGAGGTCTGGCTATTGAATCCAAATGCCCCCCCCCCCCCCCTCAAACCATAACAGATTTACCACCTTGCTGCCTGCTGAAAAATGCGCTTCGTTCCTTTCGTAAATCATGCCAATATGCGTTCTAACCATCAGGGCCATCTAAGTTCCACTTTTTCGCATCGCTGAATAAAACAGGAAGCCGTTTGTCCCCGTAGGTTATGTGTTTTTTTAGCCAAGTTCATTCTTGCCTGTTTGTGATGTAATTTGAGAGACGGTTTGCAAGCCATTTTCTTTTGTATGATGTAATCACATTCTTTAATACATCCATGTACAGTGTCTTTTGGACACCTGTACACTGAGGTTATTTTTAATTTACCGTATGGACATATTTTGTCTAGATACCAATCTCCGTATTCTCCGGTGGCTGAGAGCTTGTGCTCTCGAAGCTGTAGACGGGAGGTGCTGGCTTTGATCCCAATCGCGCCCGTTGGCCTAATCGATCGGAGTTTCCGTGGTTTTCTTCGAGCCGTGGATTTATCCATTAGGATTAGGTTCCCTTAGAAAGACCCCCCACGAAGGACACTCCCCCCGGGCCTCTATCCCTAGTGTAGATAATTGGCCGTCAATAATCAACCCAACCCAACCTGTATTCTCCGATCAGTCTGAGCAGTCGTCATACGTGGTCGTCCACATCTTGGTTTCCGCTTAAAATTATCATTTTTAGAGAGTACTTGCTATATACCTCGCTTTGATCGATTTTAAACTCTTCCAATTTCAGTAACAGTTTTATTTTGCGATTTCAATTTAAAAACTTTCAAAATCTCACATTTTGTGAATTTAATGTGTATCATAAAAAGGAAATAAATTCTTCTTTGAAAACAAAAGACGAGTTCCGCAATTATTTTTTCAACTTATTTATATAATTAGAATTCAAAATTTCATTTTTCATACTTACAAAATGAATAAATCGTGTTTTAGATTCTTTAACCAGAAGTGCACTTTTTTATTAATCAGATCATTTTTCACACTTTCCAAGAAAGTTGAAAAGTGTTTATGAATTCGGTTTGTCTGCCTGTCAATGCTCTAAATCACGTAAATATACCAGGATTGCTATTAAATTTATATATGACATTCAGGCTTACTAGGACATGCTCGGTATTGAAAATGAAGCGCGTAGCATTCATAAGTTATTTACAAGGACACTCAAAGGATTTCCGTAACATTACGGCTAATGATAAAAAAAATGGTTTGCAGTGTATTTTAATATTGTTAACACACTTCAAACATGTTGAAACTGATATACAGGGTTTTCCTAAACTCATGGTACAAATTTTAAGGGTTGGTACACGACACTGTCACAAAAAAATTTTGTATAGGAAACCAGGGTCGGATATACATTTATATAGTATAATACTCACTCCAATCCGAAGTTGCGTTTTAGTTCTTAACTTTAACAATAGTGAATATATTTTAACGAAATCCTCAGAATATGCTTACAAATCATGCAAAGATGAGTCTGTTGCAAATTTTGTTAAAATATATTCACTACTGATAATATATGACTTAGGATTGGAGTGGGACGTCCTGTAATTTTGACTAAATAAATAGATTTTTGACCCTGGTTTCCTATACAATAAATGCTTTTTACAGTAAAATAAAGAAGTAAAACAAAGTAAAATAAATAAGATTTATTTAATAGAAAATCATGACTTACGATCTGCAGTGACCATGAATACGGGCAGGCAGACCGAGTCGATTATGATAACCAACTCGTATTCCCCAGGTTCATGGACGACGAAGAACCCGGAGAGTCCGCCTGCATTCCTTCTGCTGTACACCTGGCAGACTCCCTCGCTGTCTTTCTGGAAGAGGGCCATTTCTAGAGCGGGTGTCTGCTCCTCTCCCAATCTAATGTTGAACGTCGACAGCTTTCCTTTAATGATAGAAGGAAAAAAATTAAGATCAGTTAGCAAGCAAAAACGAAAAAAAAAATGGATTCATTTTGTTTCTACACTATAGGGCAACACTATAGGGCAACTCATATAAAAGGGCCAAACATCGTGAAAACTCAAAAAGTTACAGCAATAATTGATAAATTGAGGAGGAAATCCCATAGGATTATATGGCATTTCCTCCACACTTTATCAATTATTGCTGTAATTTTGAGTTTTCATTATATTTCACTGGTTTTTTTTTTTATATGAGTTGCCCCTATCAAATCATGACTAAAAATGTTTGTTTTAATTCGTGCATGCGTAGTTAAAATTTATTTCATACAAATACCTATATCTCATGAAATATTGAACATTAGTATTTTTATTCCTGTATACTATTTCTATGATTTTTTGTCAATTTTTAATACAGTTTTTTCAGTATTTATAACAAGTAAATATAGATGAAAATTATTTTGGAAATAAACAAAACAAATATGTTTTGATTTAAAAAACAAGATGGCGGACAGCAGGCTAATCCCAAAGCTGTTCCTTTTTAATTTTAATGTATAGTTATTAATAAATTTATTTATAACTATACATTAAAATAAAATAATAATAATCAATTTTGTAATACATCATTTTAATATATAATAGCGCTCCATAGATTTAATATGATTATATATATATATAATTTAATTTAATTCAATTCTAATACATTGTAACTTAATTGTCAGTGTAATAATATATCATTCGAACTACTGAATTAAATCATAATTAATTTTCTTATAATTCCTTAATTTGTTGGTTAATTTTATAAGAATTTCTTAATTTGTTGTTAACTTTATAAAACCATCCATCTAATTTAATAAACTTTATTCATTTTAATAGTACTGTAATTTTTATTAAAATATTTTAATCTAAAGTATACACATTTAAACAATTGCTTCAGTTTTAACAAATAATTTATTAGACTTAAATATCTTTACAAGACTATATGATTGGGAATGCAAATCACAAGAGATATAAAGTTTAAATAGTGTATTAACTGTCAATGGTTGTATCATACTGAAAGTATTGGTTCTTTGTCCGATCACTGAAGTCAAGCAGCATCGAGCGGCGTTAGTACTTGGGAGGGTGACCACTTGGATACTGTATAGTTTTTATAGAAGCTCTGTATTTTTTCTATAGATATTTTTATAGAAGCTCTACAGAGATTTCTATTGAACTTCTACAGATATTTCTATAGCTTTAGATTAAACAAGCTTATAGAAAAACGGGCCGTAATTCTATAGGATTCTATAATGCATTTTCTATAAAAAATATTTATAGAATTCTATAAGAAATTTTTTTGTAAGGGGTAGCTGACTGTAACAACATATAAAATTACATTCGCATTTAAAGTTCTCCATACCCCGCGTTTTACATATATCCATTCACATATTCATATTCTTTTGCGCGGTTGGCACTGTGCAATAACCAAAAATTCTAAATACATACTCTTTAATTAAAAACATGCTATAGGTGACTGTAATAATATAGTAAAATTACATTACCGTCAGCTTTCTACAAACTCTACATTTAACATATATTCGTATTCTTTTGCACGGCCTTTTAAAATAACTATAAATACTGTGTACACCCACTTCAAGAAAGAACATGCTATAAGTGACTGAGAAAAAGATACTAAAATTACATTACCGTCACATATGCTTTCTACAAACTCCGCATTTAACATATATTCTTTTATCAGTCGTTTCATAACACTTTTATATATTGGATGAAAGAAAAAGTTTATAGTTATTTTTCACCAAAATTAAAATACATTTTTATATATTTCAAATGATCTTTATTAAACCAAATATTGATCGATAATCTTTTGCCATTTTTCTATGTATTGCCATTTTTCTATATATATTTTTTTGCCATGGTCTGGTAAAAACATTATGTCATCACTGTAGAGCTCCTGGAATTTCTGAAAGAAAAACAGATTTTCACAAGGCTCTTTTGAAGCCAGGTTTACAGCATTAAGAGAGTTCTGCTAAAATCGAAACAAATGGTATTCAAATGGGTCGACAACCGGGAATGCATCAAAACTTCCCAAACGAATATTTCGAGAGTCCGAAAAAAATAGTTCCTGTTAATCGAGGTTATTGAAATTAAATAGGCTTCTTCCCATTATTACATACTAAGTACATACCAAATTGCAAATCTCTATTTCAATTTTTTCGGGAGATAGAGCGTTTACAGACACACAGACGGACGGCAAAAATTTTTTTTCTAAAAATATGTTTTTCGGAATCTCCAGTGTCTGAAACGTGTAAATCCGTCAAAAAATTTTTTTCGATTTTCAAAACGATTACAAGACTTAACCTATACTACGTATGATGGGTAAGTAATAGCTGAATGAGCAATTAAAAAAAAACACGTAATTCAATAAAACTCCATTTGCAGCAATTGCCATCCATAGCCGGTAATGTGTGTGAATTCTTCCGTGTTTTTATGCGATCTATGGAATTTATACACACTACCTAACAAACTCAAAATTAGATTAGTCAACAATTGCATAACGCACTCTTCCAGAAACTATCGATCTTAGTCAGTCCTGTAACCATATACCATTGTGTGTGCCTCTGTAAATGAACAATAAATTCAATGCTCTACATAATCTAGAAAAAACATCTTGTAGTGCACTTTAGTGATCTTTTCAATTTTGATCATGTTTGAAGTATCACAAGGTTATTACCATGCACAACAAACGATAGATCATAATATAAATCGAATTATGCGTCGTCTCTGTAAAACAACTACAAATGCTATCTCATTATGTTTGAAATATCGTGAAATCAATAAGATACACCTGAAACGAGTTTACCCCATTAAAACCGTAATGTAACGGAATTCTACTGCGTCTCCCTGCAATAGAACACAATTCAATGTCAATACCCGACAATCTATGATAAACCTCAATAACATATCAAAATTTCATGGGAATTTAAGTATATTTACAAGAGTTATTGTACGGGCAGATAGATAAACCGAATCCATAAACGCCTTGGAGTGTTAAAAAATCAAATTTCCTGCAACATAAATGTCTACGTAAAAATATCGGAGCATTTCTTATGATTTGCATACATAACAAATTGGAAATTGTACGTCAATGAGGTGCGCGTTCGTACTATAACTAGTTTCAGTGAAATTAATTACTGCGTCTGCTATTATATGATACGATTCATTTTCGTAATAAATTAAGTATATTTTAAGTTGGCAATATTTTATCATTTGTTTTACATTTACTAGAAATTCCAATGGTAAATTTACGCCTAGCTTTGAAAATTTCTGAACTTGAAATCCATTTTTTCACGCCCCACCAGTGGCTGAGAGGTTGTGCTCTCGAATCTGGTAGACGGGAGGTGCTGGGTTCGATCCCAATCGCGCCCGTCGGCCTAATCGTTCGGAGTTTTCGTGGTTTTCTTCGAGCCGTGGATTTATCCATGCGTAAATGCGGGTTAGGTTCCCTTAGAAAGACCCCCACGAAGGGCACTCCCCCCGGACCTATATCCCTCGTGTAGATAATTGGCCGTCAATAATCAACCAACCAACCAACCAACCCTTTTTTCACTCTTTTTTACATCTAATATCTATCCAAAAAACTGCCGGCAGATCATATGATTGCTATAATTAAACAATTTTAGTACACAAATTCGGTTTTTAAATTCAGAAATAAGGAAATAATGACTCCATCTTAAATAGGACGTGATCACTATGGCAACCTAGAACCATTACCTATCATGGGATATCATCTAATTAATTATGTATGATAGGATTTAATAGAAGGTTGGTTGGTTGCATGGGGTTTACTGGCATAAGATCCCAATGCATTAAAAATCCACAAAAAGATTTAATAGAATGAAGAGTGAGACTATAACTTGGTCATAGAGGTTATAAATGGTGATATATGATACGTGATACATGACTATAACATCATACATGTCAGATAACTTAGCGATACATCTTGGTCGCTTGACGATTAATCCTCGAAAGCTGCTATAACAAGGAAATATCAATTTTTAAATAAATCAAATTATTTAATGAATATTTTTATAAATCTCTTTAAATTTTTGATTCTATTTTCATAAAATTTGAAATGACTCAATAAAATTATGCAACTATTAAGTATATTAAATTTCAAGCTATTCGGTTGAGTACATTTTGTGCTGTTATATGCGATAATTAACCTAAAAACGGAAAATTGTCAGATATGAAACTAAGTCATTATGAAAAAACTTACCCGGTGTTGTCCGCCGTAATGCTTCTCCCTCCAGAGTTATACGGGAGCGGCGGTGAATATATTTAACACCTAAAAAAAAGACAATTAATTGTGCATATTGTTTAAATAAATTATGAAGACATGGCAAAGGCATGGCAATTAAAAACAATATTTATGAAAACTAATATTTTTTTGTTACATTTTCTGGTAAATGTCATTGCAAAAGAAAGTACTTTTGTTGCTTAATGTTGAAATGATTGAATGACAGCAGGATTTACGAGCAAATTTCTTTCATAAATAAAATAAATCCAAAATTCAGATATCATCGTGGCATTTGGGGATTTAAATTAAGAGGAATATATTAAATACTACTTATCCGCTTTATCCGATATATTATATCCCACCGCCCTTCAACAGATTAAAACGGAAAATTTGGAGACAGATTTGAAATATCCTTTGATTTTGGGTAGCTGCTGTGGTTATAGGAGGTATGAATGAAATTTGAGATTTATATACAAAAAGATGAAATATAATCAAATGAGACTTAAAAAATATATATAGAAAATAGGATATTTTTCTTTCTTATTAAAAAATCCCTGTTCTTCATAATTAAAAAACCGGGCGCCTGTTTGTAGGGAATTGCGGAAGAAATTACCTTTTTGCCATGATACGGCAGATGGGAACCGCCCACTTTGGAACCTAACTTGTTTGCAGACGGAGCCAGCAGGGATTTTTTTTATTTTTTATTTTATTTTGCTATAAGGGTTGGTCTTATAAAAAACTTATCAATATAGAAGTTTTAGATAATATTAAGAGGATTAATAATAAATTTAGGCAGATTCGATATCTTGTGAATTGACGAAGTGATGATTTTTTTCTTCTAAAACCCCCCCTTTCCCCCGCTCTTTCGGGCCATTTTTAATGATATCAAAAATCCTTCATACATAAATTTTCGACCCTTTTCCTAGAAGTAATAATAACTTCAAACGGATTCGATACGTATCATAATTAAGAAATTATGGGTTTTTTTCTGTTTTCACAAAAGCCCCCCCCCCCCCCCCTCGGTTCGATTTTGCCCATTAACGAATTTGACCGAGATTTTATGCCCCTTGATTTTATGTATGAGTTTGGAAGAGATTTGTGCAGAATTATTGCTGTTATCGTGTCTAAAAAAAGTGACATAGATAGATAGATAAAGTTTTGAACCGGGGGTGGTTTTGGGTTCAGATATTCGAAAAAAGGAGAAAAATAGACCGGTAAATTTTTTCTTTATAAAAAAATGACTTTTTTTTTCTTTGGAAAATTAAATTTATTTGGATTTATTAAAGAAAAGATAAAGTGTTTTGAAAGGAATATTTAACGAAATCCTTTGTGCGATCATCTATCACACTTACCCACTTGTTTTGTGTTGCTCTCTATTGTTTCCAGGGTTAAGAAGAGAAACAGTTTATATATACTTCGATATACAGAAAATACTCGTTATACTCGTAATGTCGTATGGTAAAAAGTATTGAATACTCCAACAAGCAGCTAATACAGAACTTAATGACGGCAAAAGTAGTAACAAAAAGTCAAATATTTCCTGGTAATACGGAAAAATGTCTATAGAATGATGGATAAATATGAAAACTCAAAAAACGAATTCTTAGCATTTATTATTATTACTTTTAGAAACTAGAAATGACATTTTCAATTAGAAATAAATACACTGAAATAATAAGTAAATAATTATAAAAATTTCAAAACAATACGAACGAATAAAAAATATTGCCGAGTCATGCTCGGTCAACCAGGCAGATAAATTATTAATTGGTAAAGGCGTATTTTGTAAAAAATACATTTTTCTTTCTATTTATATTTTTTTTCTAATATTTAATGTTTAAATTATCTCATTGTTATATTTTCACAGCTAGTTGGTATATTTTAGCGAACGTGGTTTGCAGCATGATTAATTTCACAGTAGTTATTACTCGTAATAGTTGTAACCATAAATAATATTTGGCATTTTATCACCAGCGACTGACTAACATAAAAATTATCTTAAAAAATTATCTTTAAGTTCTAAAAATATTAAACGATTGTATTGTCATCAGAAGCACATGCGTGTACATATTTTTTTTTAATTCTAGCATATCAAGGAGAGTGGGAAAAATCGTTTACGAAATTCCAACTTTACATGCATGAAATCTATACTAATAAAAGAAAGTTTCGCTCTGTGTGTCTGTGCGTCTGTCTGTTGGCGATGGCTAGGAAAATCTAGCCTACCTAGACGGCTGCAAATTTAGATTTAGGCAGTCCAAACCCTCTCCTGGTGCAACATTGCGTCAGAATTTTAATGTTTTAATTATTTACTGAAATATTAATTAATATCCACAAAGAACTCTCATAAAAAATACGCTTTTATTCTCTTGGGTTGGTTGGTTCACTGGTTGGTTGCATCGATTCTTCACAGAAGTAATTAAATAAACCAGAGTAGCGATGCATAAATAAGGATTTCTAACTAAATAGTGTCAATATGGATTGAAATTATCAGCGTAGAGGAGCCATGCGAATGTCGCGCCACCTGTACATGACAAATTACACATACGTCCCACTGATTGAAATATTTCCCAGATACATTTTTCTTCATGACAATTAGTCGGGTATAAGATTTTTTTACATGACATTTATTATTATGAAGGAGATTGTTAATACAGAAAACTTTATTTAACAGATTCTTTTTTATATTTGCGGGAATGAAGAGGGACAAGGGTCTAATTACATTTAAGCTTCAAGGTGTATTTCTAGAAAGCAGTTACCAGAATTTCCGAATAATAGTGTAAGCCAAATTTCAAATTAAGTTCCTAGCTTAACCAAATGAATCAATCTTTAAAGATGTATTGTGATCCTCCTAATTTGTCATTTGCTGAAGGGCACTTGACCCCCCCCCCCCTATGGCCCCTCTTGCAAGGATTTTTCTCCAACTATGCTCAGTTTCCATATATCAGCAACTATCTTTCTGATTTCAACGCAAGTGATTCCAAACATTATAATTAACTTAATAGTCACTCTTTATAACATGAAACTAAAATTATGAGTAGCGGTTACCACTATTTCCGAATAAGTGTGTAAGCCAAATTTGTAATTAAGTTCCTAGCTTAAGCAAACGAACGAATTTCGAAAGATGCATAGTGCTCCTCTTAATTAGTCATTTGCTGAAGGGTACTTGAACAACCCTCCCCCCTCCGGCTCCTCCTTCAAAGTTTTTGTCTAACTATGCCTCATTTCTATATATCAGCAGCTATCTTTCCGATTTCAACGCAAGTGATTCCAAATATTATATTTAACTTAATAGTCCCCCTTTATAACATTAAACTAAATTTATAAGTAGCGGTTACCCACTATTTCCGAATAATAGTTTAAGCCAAATTTTAATTTCCTAGCTTGACCAAACGAACGAAATTTTAAACATGCATAGTGGGTCTCCTAATTACTCATTTTCTGAAGGACACTTGAACATCCCCTCCCCCTGCACCTCATTCAAGGGTATTTTCTCTATCAGTGCCTTATTTCAGTAACTCGGCTAATAATGTTCCCATCTTCTTGAAACGAGCTCAATTTTGTACCACGCCTACTATACAGTTACGTAGGCAACGGAGACCTGTCTCAGAATTTCGTTCGGAAAGAGGTTTGTTTAGAACAGAATGGTCCCCTGGCGGTGGTAGGGGGAAATAACAGATTTTCTAGAGCGTACGAGCATGCCGGGTATACGGTTCCGAAGCCATCGTAGACCGTGGTCAGAGTTCCATTTTTCAAGAGATTTAAGTTTATTACAAGGGCTCGGGCAACGCCGGGCGGGTCAGCTAGTAAGTTAAATAAAAGAGATTAAAAGATATTTTTTTCTTTTCACGTATTGGTTAAAGAGCGTTGGGTTTTGGGGGGGGCATCGAAAATTTGTCAGTATAAACGTAAACGTCAAAGGTTTTTGTCGTGTTCGGGTCGCGTTGACTCGGAATAGATTTTGCAGGTTCTTGTCGGGTTCACATAGAACTTTATTTGTATTATATAGTAATTTGATATGCAGAAAGTCTGTTTGTGGAGAGACGTTTCAGGACTTAGGAACCATACGAATAGATATAGTTAGCCAACTCTGTATTAAAGGCATATTAAAATATTCTAATAAATGGAAAATTCCGAAAATGAGCGAAGTGACGTTGTTCATAATATATAGAAGGCGATTTTGCGATATCTTGGGCAGAGAGCGGATAGTATAATTTTATTATTCTTTCTCTCTGTTGTGAAAAATTTTTATATTTTCGTAAAACGTACTCTTGAAAATTTAGGTTCAGTTAAAAAAAAAATTCAGTTCAAAAATAGTTTTTTTTTTTTACAAAACCCTACTTTAACCGAAACGAGAGGGCCAGATATGCCCAAAGAGGGAGGGGGGGAGGGGTGAGAGAGATTGAGGCGTATGCTCGCCGGGATCCCCATTATCGCCTGATTATATCCTATCTAAAATTTTATTTTATCTCAACATTTACGTTTGGCGTCAAATGTTTATAATTCCTGAAAAAATAATAAAATATCTTTATGTTTTTAAAGTAAAATATCATTGCAGGGGCAATGTTTTTAAAGAAACACTATTATTTTTCTACATGGATTTTTTTTTTTTTAATCGCACCCCCCAATGGCTATCCCATACAACTAATGCTTTTAAGACCTGCCTCGTGTAAATACTTCGCGGGACGCTGAAAGTCTCGACTTTTCATGATGCACAAATTCTTTTAATTTTTACAGTAACATGCTGTTCGTTAGTTTGCATCAAGTGGAACCGTGAAGACAGAACCTATCCATAAAGGAAAATTTTTACACTTTCTTTTCCAAAGACAACCTTATAAATCTACCTGCCTAGACTAAAACCTGTCTAACACTCATTTTTGTAGTTCCTAGCTATTCGTTTTCACAAATTTGACTGTACTCTATTCAGTAAACTCCGTGTATACCTTTTTCATAACGTAATTGGGTTTTAAAAGTAAATATTTCACGGTGCTTACTATAGGAATACTATACAATAACATCTGCTCAATTAGAATTTTGTTTCAATCCCTAGCGATAACGCTTTCACAGAGTTTACTGCAGAAGATTGTTGTGTTTATTTAGTACAACGAAACCTGCTACGAAGAAATCGCAAGGAACAGAAGAAAAATCCTTTTTGAACAGTCTTATGTCTTAGCAGGTAGAATTGTGCGGTTTTCCTACCCTAAAGGAAAATGAAGTCTTTACGTTCAAGACAAGATTCCGTTACAGACAGGTTCCATTTTCAAAAGGTTTACTGTACTTTTAGATCCTGACTTAGAAGCTACTGTCCCATTTTTTTTCTCCCTGTCTCTCTTTTTGTAACTCTGGACCTGGCAACATTACATACAACCAAAGACTTCCTTTCAACGTTTTTTTTTTTTTTATTGATCCCAGAGCTTGATTCTACAAAAGGCAAAACATATCAGATCTAGGACGAATTATCCATGGTGATAACCTTCACTGTTAAAAATTTGCAGCAAACTGTCGAAAGTCATTTGACCGTTTTTATAGAAAACGGTTTGATAACCGCAATTAAACTGTTCTGACCATAATATTTCACAGATTATGGTCAGATTATAGTTAAATTACGGTTATGTAACCGTTTTCTATAAAAACGATCAAATGACTGGACCGTTTGATGCAAATTTTTAACAGTGTTGGAATTACCAGTACATATACGCAAAATCTTATATTTAGAAAAAGAAGTCTTCAACTATTTGCTTTCATATTTCCCATTCTTACTTTTTAATCTACTCACGCCATTGATAGCATGTTTCACTAACATACCGGCGTATCAAATCGTTGATTTTAATTTTGAATTATATACAAAACTTGTATCTTTTTAATAAGTGAACTGTAAGAAAAGCAAGACATTGATATTGGATCCATATTCCAACTAATGGAACTGGAAAAAGACTACAGGTGTCTTATCAGGAAATTATATTTTAAAACTATTAAGGATGAATGACCCTTGAAATGTTTTATATTTTGTAAAAAAAAAATATATATATATTTGATGCGTTGTGAGAGTCATTTTACTAATAATAAAACTAATTTCAGTACTTTATGCGAGTTTCTTCGATAAAAGGAGATCAGAAAAAATCAGAGTTAGATATACTATTTCGTAAAAATACATTGAGTTAAATTGCAAGAAAATCTGTTAAAGGTTTGTCATAAATTTTGAAAAATAAAATTTTACAAGCAAAAATTACCTGGAATATTTAATTATATACAAAAAAATCCTGTATACAATTTCTAAATATAAAATAAACTAATTTTAAATGAAAAAAATTTCTAGAAAATATTTGCGGTTATTTTTAATGTTTTCTTTTCTATGGATTTCATAGATAATAGGTGATGGTCCCATTAGACGCTTGAAAATTCCTCCGTATCTAGAAAACTAACGGTAGGTATGAATTGCAAATGCACATAGCTATGCTTTGGACTAAATTCATTATTTTTATATAACAGTTAATATAAATCATACTTCATAAATATTTTGAATATGAATTTATTAATAATTTCCATAATTAAAAGGTACGTTTTAGAACAAAAAAATATATTTGTGTCCATTCATAATATCTCATTAAAAAAGAAAGATTTCATACGATTGAATTTTTGGGAAAATAAAAATTAAAGTTTGTGACGTGTATATACCATTAGCATCCACAAAATTTTATATATGTCAACTCTATTATGTTTAAAGAAAAAACATACAAAACTACTCTTTTTGCTGTGCTACTTTCATCCAAGAAATTCAAAGTATCTAAAGTGGATGTTACCATTTATAATATGTGGGTTTAATTTTTAATATGTACACGACCCTTATTTCAAAATTTTGTATTCTTATTAGCATTGTAGACAATATTCCCAATCGAATGGTACTTCACACATCTCCCTGCGACAATTAAGCCCCAGTTTTCCAATCGACTCTACTTATTTCCATTTCGCGTTAATTAAAACAGAAAAATTATAATGCGAAAAACAAATAAGTCAAACATAGATTATGAAACACTTTCTAACACTTCAAGAATATTTCAACAAAACTTTGCTGTTTAAAAATGGAAATAAGATACCTAAGCAAAACTTTTAGAAAACACAACACCTTTGAAAACCAGATTTCAGCAAAATTACCGGAAAAAGTATTCCAAATATTTCGCCTTGTGCATAATCCAGATTTTTTTATATTTTACATAGTATGCTAAAATTTAGTTCAGTAATAAAACGCATAACATAGGTGAAAATTCACTTTCAGCAATTTCTAGAGAGGGAAACATACCTGAAATCTTTTGTATAGCCCTGTATATTACCTACAGATTATTATAAACCCAATATAATAAGCTAACATTTCAGTCAGGCAAAAAAAGGCTCAAAACTACTGTTCAATCAAAGTTCCAGAAATTATCATTCATAGGCGGCCATGTATCCAGCTCTTTGCGTAGCCTTGTGACTTTATCCATATTCTATAAACATTTCTTAGCACATCTCTTATTCCACAAACTTCTACAAGTCTACTAATTATAATTTAGCTTGAAAGTGTAGAACTCAGTTAAAAAGCCCTTTAAACAATTCAGGCACATATTTAGTAATGTTTGCGAATTCTTTTGTGTAGAGCTGTATATGATCTATAGCATTTTACACACACCATGTTAGTTAAACTTGAGAACACATAATATAACTTAAAAATGCATAGTATAACTTAAAACACTCTTCCAGGAATTATCGCTAATAGACAGTACTTCAAATACAGTACATCATCCAAAATTCTTTGTGTGTCCCTGTATATGAACATTAAATGCTATGCACATTCTATTCTACAGAAAGTATCGTGTAGTAAACCTTAGTAAAGTATATGAAATTCATTATATTTGAAATAATGTAACTTAAAATTCGTTACAAACAGTTTTCTCGCGTAGATCATTATGTAACCGAATTCTTCTGCGTGGTCTTGTAAATGAATGATAACTACTGTGCACTCCATATTCTACAGAAAGCATGTTTTAGTACAGCTCAGAAATGCCTATCAATTTCATTATGTTGGCAATAGCGTAAAACGACGGAAATGCACCGTGAACGATTTTCAGTTTATTGACGGAAACTCCAGAAGGAGAATTTTAAACTGTGCTACGCTTTTCTTAACTGAACTAAAATTTAGCATTCCATGCAGTATACATACAAATCTGTAGATCATATGCAGGGCTGAATGAAAGTATTCGGATATTTTTCCGAATATTGTATACGTTGGAAATTCCTGAAATTATGTTTTTAAATATGTTATGCGTTTTCCAAATTGTTTACTTAGATGTTATCTTTCAGCTTATTAAACGGTATGATTTGTAAAATTATTTTAGAAGCGTTGGAAAGTGTTACATAATCTATGCTTGACGCATGATTTTTAGTTCTTGTTAAGGTAAACATTGAATGTTATTTAAAAATATTTTTTTTTAAATAAATCTACTTTTATGAAATGTAGATGATAAAAAGAATTTGAAAAGAATTACCGGTTACTAAGTCCAGACGTTCATACTCGGTGGGCGGGTCAGTATGCTGAAAAAGAAAAGAGAATGTTAAAATATTAATCAGTATTTTAAATAAAAAGTATGAAAATAAAAATTTACATGATTTAACCTTTTCAGTAATACACCCCCGTATAATGTAAGGATTTTTTTTTCCTGTTACCCAGGTAGCGCGCCCGTATTGATACATTTTCATACTTTACTTATGAGGAATAAAGTCTTATTTTACGATAACGTAACGACAAATTAAGGGTCTATTTTTTTAGAAGACTTTTAAGGTGCAAAACAATATGAATTTGAGAAAAGCAGTTACTATGCTTTCATACTGTAAAATAAAGTTTTAAAAATTTTTACTTTTTCTCAATTAAAAAAAACTCACTACATGGTATTCGATGGAACAGAAAAATCGTATTTCTGAAAAGGTTTAAAAAGCATATTAATAAAATTAAAATATGACTAATTTAAAACACATTTTCTGATATTCTGACACAACATAAAATAATAAATAATTTATTCAAACAAGATCGGCGTTAACAATAATGCTTGGAGTGTCAAAGTAACTACCATTTTAACCCTTTCAGGGGCAAAGTACTTTTATTCGTAAAATGCTGAAATGATTGACAGCAGATTTTTCAAACAAATTTATTTGAAAATAAGTAAAATCTTTTCGTCAAGTAGTTAATAGGAAAATTTTAATTCCAAAATTCTGGTACCAATGTGGCCTTAAGGGATTAAAATTAGGTGGTCCAAAAATGAACCACCGCCCTTGAATGGGTTAAAAAGGTTAAATCTATCTTAATAACATATCTAATTAGTGTTCATGAAAAGTATTTTTACACTCTCAGAATATTATAAAACACAACAGACGACATGTATTCATAAATTTCTGTATAACGTAAGGAAGGTATCAAATGTTTATTATTATTACGGTATTAAACTTCGGTTCCGTCCCCGAAATCCACATTAGTGCGATTTGGATTTCCGTATCTTCAACTTTGTATAACTTTGTTGGCAATACAGTTATAATGAAATATAACACATGATTCTTACATGAAATTTAAGGAGGAATAAAATTGCGATATTTATTTTCATATTAAATTGTCTTGATGGAAAGTACAAATTAATAAAAGCATATTTCTAGACACGCAGACGATTCGAAATTTTGGTGGGTGCGACTTAGTTCTACAGTATTAAGTTCACGGGTTAATACTTAGACAATTTCAATGTACTAGGGGACTCAGCCCCCTACTCGCTAACGATCGCCAACCCCCGCGAATCACGAAACAATTCACATTAATACCGCTACGCGGTCCCAGTTCGCTTCGCTCGCTTGACCCTTTTCATTTTTGCAGAAACTCTAGCCGAATAAGTACTACCATAAATACACCAAAAACCACCATAAAATTGACAATTTTTTAATGTAAAAAAATAATTTAAAACTTCGTTGAAAACACAATTAAAAATGCATTTAGTTGGTGCTACCAATGTGCATAAATCATTTAAATATTCTATGAAAAAAAAAGATCTTGAAAACACAATTAGTTTAAAACTCATTACACCTATAATATTGTACAGCACGGCTTAAATTCATAAAAAACTACGTGATAGGAACAATCATTGTTTAAATTTCGTAAAACTGTTCTAATTGATTAGATTAGACATATTTGCAAAATAAATTATTTTTTTACTTCAATAATTTACATCTACAGCAATAGATGACAGCATGTGCGATCTAGACAGTTGATATTTTTAATTCTCTCCGATTTTGTATGAGGGAAATTCATAAATAAATTCTAAATAAGCGTTGAGAATTCATTTGAAATTAACGAAATTACTCATAATTAAAATGAGTTATCTCAATCTCTTTGGATTACGTACACGTTATTTTATTTTTAATTATTTTCTAGTTTGAGTTTCACTCGTTTCACTGCTGTTTCGCTGGCCGCCATATTGGGAGATTCGTGAAACTACGCTTGTTGCCAAACGATAATATAGAAATTCAGCCCTTTTTCCGCGCCACGTAAGACTAATATATATATATATATACATAGATAATGTCGTTCAATGTATAATTCGGCTCTTTGCAAAGATACTCGCCTGTTTCAAACGAGCCAGGCTAATTTGAGAATCATCTCTCTTTTCTCAATCAGACTGATATTTTACAGGCTTATCGCAAAGACCTTTATGCTTATTGGAAAAATGGCCTCGTGTTTCCCTCGTGATAATTGTCAGAATTATTGCGACGAGCCTACGCAGCTTCAGACTAGTTGGAAAATGACCAATTGTTTGTTAATCAGCCTAATTTTTAACAGGCTCATTGCAGGGAAACCTACGCAATTTTAGCATAGATTTGTTCATAGAAAATGACCCACAGTTTGTCCAAACAGCCGGGTTTTATACATCAAGCAGGGCGGTCGCTCTGCCAAGCCAAGCTTAAAAAAAAAACGCCACACAAACAACGCCAAGAACTGGAATAAAGACCGCTAATGCTTATATACAGAAAGCAACTTCGCAATGTTAAATCGACAAAACATGCCAGATTAAAATATCAGATATCAAACAAACCAAGCGTCGTAGAAAAAAAAACGAAAACTAGAAGAATCTAAGGAAGAATTTCTTCAATTTAAGACCAAACTCATCTTCATAAGTGATTTATAAACAGAGATATAGCTTTTTTTATAAAACGTCGAGTTACTTAAAATGATCACTATTTTCTTCGTCAAACTTTTTTTTTCAAACAAGCTACAGGCCTTAATATTGGGCAGAATAAAAAAAGGATTGCATTTTTGGACAAGTAATTAAGTAATCTATCTGCTTTTATAAAATTCAGTGTAAAAAAAAATATTTTCTATCCTTAATTAGCAAAATACTGTTAATTAACTTGGCGATTAAAAAATTATGCCAAAACAGAGATAAAACCCACCAACGACCATGTACCATCTGTATTAAAATAGCACAAATCAGTTACAGGTTATAATATAACCACATCAAATTTCATCTGCAAGTCAGCCATTTTCTTCTAAAGATATATTTTTTTTTAAATAAAACTTCACAATTATAAGAACACATATTTTATCAAATAATTAAATATGACTAAACTGTGGCAGATGATTGTTTCTAACATGAATAAGTATGAGAAATTGCCGGTTACGGATATGGATCTGGGTAGCTCAGTCGCAGAGCGTCGGCATGGTACGCATAAGGTCCCAGGTTCGAGTCCAGGCCCAGGTCAATTTTTCACTCATGTTTGTTTAGTGCATTTAATTGTCTGATAAAATGCGTGTTCTTATAAATATTGTAAAATAAAGTAATCAGACGTAGTGTTTATGCTTTAAAAATATTTTAAATATATAATTTACGTTTTTAGAAAGATCTTTAAAAATAAATTAGTTTTTGAGGGAAGATGTACCTTCTAAAATGTATACATTAAGAGTTATCGCCATTTAAATTTTCTTTCCAAACGTAAACAAAAATTTTGAAATGAATTAAATGTGATTCATTTATTTCTAAAAATAAAAAAACACGGTAAAGGACAGGCATTTCGTTCGCAGGAATACCTTTCACGTCATCTACTATATATACGAGGCTAGCGAAAAAGAAAGGCTACCGCGGTGCTTTACGCGTATCTTTTTTTACAGACCGCGGGAATCACGTGAGGCTCGAATCCACCAATGCAGGTGTACGAAAAGAGCATCACCTCACTCTAGCGGTCTGTAAAAAAAGAGAAGTGGAACGCACCGCGGTAGCCTGTCTTTTTCGTTAGCCTCGCTATATATATATAACACAAACGGAAATTTCGTTCCGTTCCTTTATAACTCGAGATCTGCTGAATGGAATTTGATGGAACTTGCACTGTTCGAGAGATAATTTTTCAGGGAAGGTTTTAGTATGTAACACAACGTTCTACGTATATTAGCTATCGAATTATGATAGAAAGTTCTGTTATTTTGACCGAAAAGGTTACCATTGCTAATTTTTTGGCGATCATTACTTGTGCAGAAAGAAATGAAAAGGCTATACATCTCGAAAATAAAAGAAAAACTGTTACTAATTTTATTTAAAAAAAAAAAAAAAAAAAAGAAAAAGATAGAAAGAAAGAAAAAAAAAGTTTTGATGAGAGAATATTATAAAACGAAAATATTTAATTTAAACATGATTAGAAATGTTCATAATGCTTAAAAAATTATTCAAGGGGCAACATTTCTATTGAAACAAATTTGGCGATTTATCTTTTGTTTTTGGCGATTTTGATTTTACTTTTGACCCCAAACAATTTGATTTTAAGCCAAAAAGTGTCTTTTTTTGTTGCAGAAAGAATTGAAATAGCTATACATCTGGAAAAATAAAAGAAAAAACTGTTACTAATTTTATTTTTTTTAAAAGAAAGAAAAGAAAAAAAAGAAAAACAGTTTTGATGAGAGATTTTAGGCCAAAAGGTGTTTTTTTTTTCAAGTGTACGACTGCATTTTCGCAGTATTTTCTTTTTTTTGGTACTTTTTGATTAGCCGGGCGCCAGTGATATATATATATATATATATATATATATACATGTATATACATACACACACATATATACACATATATCTACACAAATACATATATATATATACACTTATATGTATGAATATATATATGTGTGTGTGTGTTCATATATCACTGGCGCCCGGCTAACCGAAAAGTACCTTTTTTATTCAAATGCAAACTATATTAATGGCAATATACTTCTATTTACTTCTACATATATGAAATTTCGTTCCGGCTGCTTATAACTCGAGTTCTGCTGAATGCATTTTCGTAGAACTTAAACTAAGATGATTTTTAAGGGAAGGTTTATTGTATAACATATCGTTCTACGTAGCTTAGTTATATAATTATTCTGGGAAGTTCTATAATCAGATCAATCCGATTATGAAAGATTAGCCTTTTTAAAAGATTTTGCCGAATGTATTTCGATGGAACCTATACTGTTAAATAATTTTCTAGGGAACGTTTTATTATATAACGTTGCTTAGTTCTAGAATTATAGGGGGAAATTCGAAAATCGGGTGACCATTTTTTTTTATCAAATATTAGCCTTTTCAATATTTGATTCCGATTATGAAAGATTAGCCTTCTAAAAAAGTTCTACTGAACGGATTTTGATAAGAATTGTATTGTTAGTTAGATGCTATTTCAGAAATGGTTTTAATGTACTATATATTGTCCTACGTTGCTGAGTCCAACAGTTATGTGTGAAGGTTATATAGTCAAGTGAACCAGATTCCGAAATATTAGCCTTTTTGATAGTTTTTACTGGGCGTATTTTTTGCGACTTGCATTGTTAAGTAGATAATTTGTAAGGATTGTTTTAGTATATTTTATATCGTTTTGTTGTTTTAGAATTATGTGGAAAAGTTCAATAATCAGATTATCAAAGATTAGCCTTTATAAAAACTTCTTCTGAATGGATTTTGTTAGTTAATTTGTTTGCATTGTTATTTCGATAATTTTTAGTGATGGTTTTAGTATATTGCATATAGTTTTATCATTCTTTAGCAAACCCTAACTGTAAATGACCAAATAAAAGAGTTGGTTCTTAACAGCTAAAAGTTTGACTGCACATTAGAAAATATAATAGCGCAATCGCGTCATTTTTCAGTAATGTGGAAGGATATTCCACGTAAATATACAGATTGCTTTCAAATACAAGGTCAAATTAAACGATATATTTCGTTTGATTCAGGGTTCATTTATAGAAACCGACCAGCGCAGCGGGCGTAGCTTGCTAGTTTTCCTATAAATTAATGAAATCCAGTTGTTAAATTATTTTTGTTTTAGAAGTGAAGTTTCCATTTAAATTTATTGTAACAGTACAATGTTTAATTGAATAAAATAAGGTAAATCTAAGAAATTGCTAAGAAATTCCAAACATGCACAGGGCAACGCAAAAAAAAAAATAATAATAATAAATAAAAAAAAAATAGATAAATAAATAAAATAAATAAAAATCAGCTTTCAGAAATTCTAAAAATTGTTCCGCTATTCATATTATGTATCTTCGGGGTCCATCCTCCCACTTTCAGCCCTCCCACCCAAAGGGGGCACTTTTCTAAATTTTGCCGACACCTCTCATGTGATATATCGTTGGAAAAGTCTGTGAACGCTTAATCATAATATGCAGGGGGGGTATTTTCTAAATTTTGCACATACCCCTCATGTGATACATCGTTGGAAAGGTCTGTGACCGCTTAATCCTATTATGCATCTCCGGTGTTCATCCCCCCTTTTGCCCCCCCCCCCAAGCGCGATTAGCTTTCACCACCAGGGGACGCTTTCCTATATCTGTTCCTACGAGTCGGATTACGACCGGGTATGGCTCATTCGACTCAACATCAATAGAGCTTTCCGATTTTAGTTCGTTTTTTCACCACCAGGGGGCACTTTTCTATCTCTGGTTCTATGGGCTAGATCACGACGGGGTATATCTCATTCGACTCGACATCTCTAGCCTTAACGATTTCAGTGCCCGAGGTTCATACAGAACAGATTGCGCTACCTGGTGGTGGAAGATGGAACTTGCAGCACGACTGCTATCCGGTGCCGAAGGCAGCGGAGAACCAGGTCGGAGGTTCGTTCGGTTCGAGGTTTATCTTATTCGAGGTTTTACAAGATTCGAGGCCCCGATATAAATTAGGGGTCCGCTAGCGGGCGAAGCCAGCTAGTGCTAATAATAAAAGAGCGTGATATCACGTTTGATTTCAAATGCAGCGCTGACACGCTATGTACGTATTGCATTTTTATTCATTTCATCGATAAGTCAGTGATATTTTTTAACGGGGGATAACAAGTGTTATAACAAGCCACATTTAGTATGTTGTTATTAGTTTAATTTAAAAATCTACTGGTATTTCTAGTTAACCTTTTAAACAATGACTGAAAGTAAAATGTAATTTTAAATTATTTCTCATGTTTAGATTATTTAAATTATGTTTATTCTGTTTAAAAAAAAAGAAATGATATCTACAAAAACAACTTTTCAAAAGTAAAAAAAAAGCCAAGCGTAAAAAAAAAAAGAAATGTGGCTAAAAAATGGTGCGATATCAAATAATTTCCAAGCTATTATATTACATTAACTTTTTTCCATTAAATAAGTTATCTTATATATAAGTCGAGTGCCTACGTATATGTTAATAGAAATCGTTTTCTCCTGTACTAAATACATCCTAACGAGTTTCTGAAAATTCAATTTTTTTCAAATTATGCATGATGGGCTTGGCGGCCATCTTTTCATATTTCTAAGCACCCAAATTTCTAAAGTAAAAGCGTAATATATTTGCAATGTAATATGTTTATAACAATTTCGAACTTCAGATTTTAACTACGGACAGATAAATTAGATAAGACTGATATTTTGAGAAATTGATTTTTACTAGTTTGAAATTATTAATTACTGTAAAAAATAAATCATAAGATTAATCTTAAAATAAGTCATCATTATCTTAAGACACAATTTTCAGATCATACAAATCTATAAATGAAACGCTTAAAATATTTGATTAAATAACAATTTTGAACTTCGGATTTTAACTACGGATTTGGATGCTTAGAATTTTGTGAATAATATGCAAAGATGGCCGCCAAGCCCATCATGCATAATTTGAAAAAAATTGAATTTTCAGAAACTGGTTAGGATGTATTTAGTACAGGAGAAAACGATTTCTATTAACATATACGTAGGCACTCGACTTATATATATGATAACTTATTTAATGGAAAAAAGTTTTAAAAGTAATATAATAGCTTGGAAATTTGATATCACACCATTTTTTAGCCACAACTTTTTTTTTTTTTACGCTTGGCTTTTTTTTTACTTTTGAAAAGTTGTTTTTGTAGATAGTTATTACAGTAACTCCAATATAGAGAACGTCTATAATTTGCCATTTAATCGCTAAGCTTGGCGAAAATTTTGCCACCGGGCGTGTATATGTGTACCCGGGTAGAGTGTAAATGACCATTAAAATTTTTGTTAGAAATTTGTTCTTCGGATAGGTCTCAAAATTTGCATTTTGAGACACTAAATATCAGGTTAATTTTTTATTTCATTTGGATTTAATCTTTAGGGCTCTACCAGGTCTTAAAAGTTATTCTCTTTATACGTGAAAAGCCAAGATTGCAACCAAGATAGTGTAACTTATTCAAATTTATTTTTTTACAGAATTTCTCCGATTTTAGTAAAATAACTCATAAAACTTGACTGATTAAAGTATTACTTGTGAACAATATAATTGCCGCTATATTTTGGCACCTTAAATGGTAAATGTGACACTAAAATGGCAATTGTTTGCAAATAAGATAAAGAAAAAGCACAATGATCTATACTAATAAAATTGTGCAACCCTAGAAATGAACAACAGAAACTGAAGTACATATTTGGAACACCTACAATGTGTGAACCCCAGTAACATATCTAAATCTATACTAATAAAATACAGTTTCACTCTGTGTGTGTCTGTTGGCGATGGCTAGAAAAATAGAGCCCACCTAGAAGTCTGAAAATTTACGTGTAGATAGTCCAAGGTCTGACCATGTGCACCTGAGTCTCAGAATTTTAATATTTTGATAATTACTCAAGATATGAATTAGAATATCATTAAACATCGCATAGAAAATGCCATCCTTTAAATCAAAATGGCTAAAGAAAAGTACTGCTGTTGTGGATTTGCAAGCGGAAATGAACGAATTCGAAATTATTTTACTAATTAGCGAATTTTAAGAAAACTAATTGAGATATCAATTTGAAAATTTCTGAGCCTATGTAAAAATAAATTCTGCATCCGACTGAGATTTTTAAAAAAATCGGCCGGTAATTTTTGTTAATTTATGCAAAACACTACCTATATTTTGCCGGCGCCAGTGAAAAAAAAAATCCGAGAAAGTTTCAGACATGGATCTGCTTTCATTAAAAACTGAACTACAAAGAGATCTGTTTCTCTGGCCGATCCCTCCATTTAGTTTGCGAAAATGAAAGGAAATAATTGGCAAAATTTACTAATGAAGAAAAATTTAGATAACAAATGAAGGTATAGATCTGAAATTGAGGTTGGGAAGTGTTGTCATCAGCCGGCTATTTTAGCGTTGCGTCTTCTTTCTGTTCTAATTATCAGAAAAAATTATTTTTTAATGATCGGGTTAATGTTGGTGTCGGTGGTTTTTTTAACATATTATTCGTTATATTTTTGAATATGTGGGGGGGAGGGGGTTAATTCTTTGCTCTGAGATTGTTATTATCTCAGGCCCGGGCAACGCCGGGCGGGTAGCTAGTCTATACTAATAAAATAAAGTTTCGCCCTTTGTGTGTGTCTGTTGGCGATGGCTAGGAAAATCTAGCCCACCTAGAAGCCTGAAAATTTAGATTTAGGTAGTCCAAACCCTCTCTTGATGCACCTGAACCTCAGAATTTTAATGTTTCAATTATTTACTGAAATATTAATTAATATCCACAAAGAACTCTCATAAAAAATACGCATTTTTCTCTCGGGTTGGTTGGTTGCATCGATGCTTCACAGAAGTAATTAAATAAACCAGAGTACCGATGAATAGATAAGGATTTCTAACTTAAATAGTGCTAATATGGACTGAAGTTATCAAGTGTACAGCCATGCTAATGTCGCGCCATCTGCACATGACAAATTACACAGACGTCCCCCTGTGTCGAATATTTTCCAGGCACATTTTTCTTCATGACAATTAGCCGGGTGTATTTTTTTTTTTTTTTTTTTTTAATAGAGATTATTAATACAGAAAACTAACAGATTATTTTTTATATTTGCGGGAATGGAGAGGAGCAAGGGTCTAGTTATATTTAACAATTTTAACTGCACCCGAAGCGTTTAATTGCTGTTTTATATATTGAATACCGCTATTTTAAATCTCAGCTAATAGTGTTCCGAACTTCTCCAAACCAGTTCCATTTTTACTAAATTATCGTAAAAATCAGCATTCATTGCTTCGAGGTGTATTTCTAGAAAGCAGCTACCAGAATTTCTGAATAATAGTCTAAGCCAAATTTCAAATTAAGTTCCTAGCTTAACCAAAAGAACCATCTTTAAATATGTATGCTGATCCTCCTAATTAGTTATTTGCTGACGAGCAATTGAACAATCCCTCCCTCCCCCACGTCCCCTCCTTCAAGGTTTTTTCTCTAACTATGCTCCGTTTACATATCTCAGCAACCATCTTTCCGATTTCAACGCAAGTGATTCCAAACATTATATTTAATTTAATAGTCACCCTTTATAACGTTAAACTAAATTTATAAGTAGCGATTACCCACTATTTCCGAATAATAGTTTAAGCCAAATTTTAATTAATTTCCTAGCTTGACCAAACGAACAAAATTTTAAACATGCATAGTGGGTCTCCTAATTACTCATTTTCTGAAGGACACTGGAACATCCCCTCCCCCCTGCAACTCATTAAAGGTTATTTTCTCTATCAGTGCCTTATTTCAGTAACTCGGCTAATAATGTTCCCATCTTCTTGAAACCAGCTCAATTTTGTACCACGCCTACTATACAGTTACGTAGGCAACGGGGACCTGTCTCAGAAGTTCATTCGGAAAGAGATTTGTTTAGAACAGAATGCTCCCCTGGCGGTGGTAGGGGGAAATAACAGATTTTCTAGAGCGTACGAGCATGCCGGGTATACGGTTCCGAAGCCATCGTAGACCGTGGTCAGAGTTCCATTTTTTAAAGAGATTTAAGTTTATTACAAGGGCTCGGGCAACGCCGGGTGGGTGAGCGAGTAAGATATAAAGTTCACTTTTATTTTTTGAATATAGATGAAAGATAGTTCTCTGAATATATAGGAATACAATAAAAAGTGATATATACGACGTACTGTAGAACGGTCTGATATTTCACTAATTTATATTGGTCTTTGGTATCAAAACTGGGCATTATCTTTCGTAATCTGATTTTTTCCCGTCCCTTGCTTCTATACTACTAATGGTGCTTCAGTAACTAATTTTACGCATCTTTCTACTGCTTTAATATGACTCAGACTTGGATAATTGAAAAGATGGGACTTGTGATTTACTCATCAGAACTTTCTGCTCCTCTTTTGATACGCTATTAAGAATGGGAGGTGATGTAATTTCACATTCTTGCAAGTGAATAATCTCAATATAGTCTGCAGCACTGTAGTTGAATATTGGAATATGAAACTGCTTTATTTTTTAACATTCTATTTCCATTGCCTTCAACATTCTTCTGAATCAAAGTTATCGAAAATGTTTTTTTCATTGGATATCATTCCTAGTAAAATGTTCTCTGGAAGATAGGAGTATACGTTTCGTTGAATAACGATCGACAATCTCCTTTAAATCTTCCCTCAAATAACAAGACAACGTAATTGTTTTTAAAACATTTTAAGCTACAATTTAGCAGGAAGAAACATTCGTAACGTGAACCCACATAAGCGCATATACTTTCATTAAAAATTCAGCCATTGTGACTTCCAGTCTAAGTAGTTGAGTGGCACTTGTCAACCATCTAGAGTAAAACATTTTACTTTGATTACGATTTTCTAGATTTAAGGAGCTTTGTACATATAAAACGGCTTTACACATGTCGTAAAAATATTTTTGTCAGTATTTAACTCTCGAGATTTCATTTCTGGAGGACAAGAGCAGATTTTTTTTTAATTCCACAACTGGCATTAAATTCCACAACAGTGTTCACATTGATTTAATGGTTTTCCAATAGGACCAGAAAATGCTCTTGCTCGCGGGTCTGTTGTTTGTCCATCAAATTCAGAAATTAGCTATGTAATGACAATTCGTTTGCGTGAAGCTGGCAGAACTGCATTTAACCAATTCCAGCTCACTGGATCGTATTGACAACTATACTGCAGTTAACCATTGCAAGGCACGACTAACTTTGTTTCAAAAACTCCAGTAGCACTATTCTTTCTCCCAGTGTTTACAGTTGTTCTGTCACAACATATAGCCATATGTTTGGCAAGGTTTAAGCCGTTTTCCGTGCAGTATTTTACCATTATTTCTGCCATATGTTTTCCTGGTCCAGAAGGTGGTTTAATGTGTCCCCGATATAGTGAATTTGGCTCTTCAATCTGAGGTACATGTTCTTCACTTATAATTCTTCGATGTAATCTCCAATTTTCTCTTCATGTAGTGTTTTATGTTTTCTTACATCAAAAAATTTACTTTAGATTCCTGCTTCTAAAGCTTTCAGGTCATCTTTTTAACCCTAATCTCTAGTTTTCTTTCGTTCTCTTCGTACTTTGTTTCTGTCAATTATATGTGATGAATAGTTTTCTGTTACAATGCCAACATCTTGTAGAATTACAGAAGCTATTGCGGCCACACATCTATTAGAAACCCCTACTCAACTGAGACACTGGAAACCGCAGGTAGATGCGTGTTTTCATTTGTCTTTATGACTCTTCTGTAGAAGTAGATGTTTGTGATAAGGATATTAATTATTTACACCCTGATGAAGAACTACAACTTCTTTATTCATCACCACTGTCACAATAAATAACAACTGTAATGTCCTAATTAGCAGCAGATTTTAAAGTTGTACTTTCAGCCCTCATCGAGTCCCTTGTTTTCCTATGTCTTCCCTTATTTGTTTCAATTTACTTGTCTCGGTGTTATCGAGCGTGACAATAACCATCTTTATTGTTGACCTTTGGTCAAAAAGAAATTCCGGTTCTTTTTGCGCCATCTTCTTTGATTTTTCACAAGTACACTTACGAATTGGCTCACATTTGCACGCCAACATGTCTAGAAATTTATTTCCAGCCTCCGCTTTGAAAAACAACCTTCTTCATGTAATTATGTCTTTTAGGTTTGCTTAATCGAATAGGGTTTTGTATTCAGAAAAATTGTTGCTTATCATTTGATCAATACGCCTCTGGGAAACTACAGGAATTGATGCTTTATTCCAAATTTCTTCGATCTTTTCTTTTAAGATTTGAATTACCTCCGACTTTGGTGGATCTTTACCATTCCTCTTGTTTTAATTCTTTTCTTGTATTTAAGTAACATTTTATAACGGCTAAAATTATTGGCAAAAGAACTTCATTTAGATTTGAAGGATATCCGACATTCCACTGCACTAGTAATGGTAAACTTGTGTTTGCCTCCACTCGCGCTCACTTTGATCAAAAATTATAAAAAGCAATTTGCTAAACTCAATAAAACGCTTAAAATTTTTTAAAATAAAGACTTAAGTTTTATAACTGATAAAGGAATTTACAAAACATTTTAAATATAAAAATGTCAAACGAGATTACCAACAAACACTGTAAATTGACAATTTATTGTAAGAACCTATTGTGTGAAACAGTGAAAATATAGAAAGGTCCTGGTAGAGCCCTAAAGGAGTTTTTCAAAATTCATGAAATTTTGTACGTATATTATTAGGTACTAAAAGGCAACTTTTGCCTGCTATCCAAAATCAAAAGTCCAACTTTCGTTTTTTCACTCCACCCCAGTTACTGTATATTTCCGTTTCGAAACTATACTTTTTAGTTACTCCTCTTCATAAAATGGTTAATAAAGACTGGAAAAAGAGATTAAAAATGATTTACATACTAAATTCATCGGCCGAAATTTCTGCAAATGTATGCAGTTCACAATAAACTATAACATGCCTCAATCAAAAACACTATTTACACTCACACGCATGCATACATCGTAATTGCAATACATTCCTCAAAGCCCGGAAATTATAAATAATTAAATTATATATATCCCATAGCCATGCTTATGGGAGTTTTAATTTGTTTTAAATCTGTACAATTTGCTATTTTACTTAATAAAATGCCGTACTTAAATTTCCACACAAACAAAACTCACGTAATTTATTTTAATTGGATTTTCTCTCTATTTTAAAACAAAATCAGTCAAGTACGAGTTTTAAACGCGCACAAAGGGTTCCGTACAATAAATTTTTTAATTACCAACTGCAATATTACAAAAAAATTGTTGCTAAAAGAATACTCGACATGTGTAGCAATGTTTAAGAGATAAGAATATGGTAGAATGAAAGACATTTGAAAAACAAATCTCAATAAAAAGAGCAGATAGCTGAACAAAATATCAGAATGATTCAAAGGCAAGATATTCGTATACGTAAAAAATAAAATATGTCAAAATTGAAATCTATTTGAATGAAAAACGAAAAATATTGCTCACTATAAAACCAAAGTTTTGTACCAAGTTTATACTTGGTATTGTGTAAACCACGCTTCGGAGAGACGTCACAAAGTGAATCACGAGTCACATATTATTCATATTTCATGTAATTGTAGACAATTTTAGGGGGATTTTCAAACAAAAAATAACGCTGAACAACGGAAAACTTTCCGACACTTTTTTAACACTTTCCAAGCTAGTTGAAAAGTGTTTATGACTTAAGTTTGTCTGACCGTGCTCTAACTCACGTAAATATACTGCGAATGCCCTGAATTTCTTGTATGTTATTGTCGTTTACTATTGCATGTTCCCTATTTCATCTGAAGTGTGTAGCACTTAAGTTTTTTTTTTTTACAGGGACAGTCAAAAGTATTCCGTTAAATTACAGTCAATGGGAAATAAAAGTTTCAAGCGCATTTTGATGATGCTACGCCAATTAAAACATTATGTAATTGATATATAATTATAAAGCGCATTAAAACATGCGTTTTGTAGAATGTGGGGCGCAGAGTATTTATGATTCATTTACAGGGTCAAACAAAATAATTCTCTTACACATTGTTCTATAGAGAAAAAATCGTTTGCAGTGTAATTTAGTGATATTTCACTATTTAAAAACATAATGAAAATTAAATGAATTACTGAGATGCACTATAAATTCCTCTCTTGAAAGTGTGGTGTGAATTGCGTTTATTTACAGGGACACACAAAAGATATCGGTTACAGTAGATGTGCGATATTTATAGTCTATACGTGATAAGTTCGTTTTCAAATTTGGTTTGCGTTTTTAACACTTTCCAACATAGTTCAAAAGTGTTTATGAATTCGGTTTGTCTGTCTGTATGCCGTCTGTCTGTCCGTACGCTAACTCGCGTAAATATATACGTATTGCCATGCAGTTGATATATGTTATTGAGGTTTACTATGGCATGTTCGGTATTGAATATGAAGTTTATAGCACTTAGGTATTTTACAGGGAAGTTATTTTACTTTATCAAAAGAATTCCGTTACATTACGGTCTATGGGGGAAAATCCTTTGCGGTTTATTTTATTGATGTTACACAATTTCAAACATATTTAAATTGATATATATCGCTGAGGTGCACTATAAGAGGATTACTACAGAATATAGTATGTATACCACTTAAATTTGTTTTTACAGTGACACTCAAAACAATTCCGTACAAATTCCAAACAAATTCCATACGAAAAAAAATTCGCTTGCGGTTTATTTTAACAAGGTTTAACTATTTCAAACGTACTAAAATTTATATATGTCACTAATGTTCATTACAAGAGGCTTACTATAGAATATTGTGCGTATAGCATTTATCGTTGATTTACAGGGACACACAAAAGAATTTGGTAGTCTGTTAACAATAATTGCTGGAAGTGTTTTTTCAGTTGCTGAACGTATTTTTAAATTTAACTTTTTTTGTCTATTACTTGCTGTGTATAAATTCTATAGATCATATGCAGGGCAGCAAAAAAGTTCTGGAATACATTCACGTTTATTGACGTAAATTCCAAAATGGGAATTTTATACCGTGCTACGCGTTTTCTATCTGAACGGAAATTTAGCATTCTATGTAATATATATATACAAATCTATAGATCATATACAGGGCTGCACAAAATAATTCTGATTTTCTCGGAATAACGTTGATAATTCCTAAACCTGGGTTTTTAAATGTGTTATGCGTTTTCCAAATTTTTTGCTTTTACCGCTTGCTTTATTTCACAGTATAAAACGGTAAATATTTGTAAAATTATTTTTGACGTGTTGGAAAGTGTTACATAATTTATGCTTGACGCATAATTTTTCGTTCTTGTTAAACATAAAAGCGCGATACATGCAGGCATGATTATAGAAGTGATTTAAAAATCGAACGGTTTTTTTTATTATAAATGAATTATATACCGAGTTATAAGCATGTACTCTCTCAAAAATACTGACTTTTATTGTCTTGTGTTATTTTTATTGTATTATTTATATTGCATTATTTTTTAATAATTGCCTTCAATAATTGAATTCAATTTGAATTAGAAACGCTGACTATTTATCACTGTGATTCGGCTTCCCTAAAACAAAGACCTAGTACAAAGTTTAAACTTGGCATTGCGTCAAGCAAAGGTGATCGCTAATTTGCAACGCCATTTATGTCCGTGCCGCGTTTTTCTAGCAAATGTAGATTTTTAATTAACCTTTAAGGACACGTGCGGCATATTGAGTGCTCCACAGGGCGAAAACCAATTTCGAACCCCAAAGTAATTACGCGATTAATTCTAATTAAATTAGACTTTTTTAAAAAAAAATTCCAATTTATTGCTCTTATACTGCTACTGGGCATTGCACTACACAAATATATCATTAAAAGTTGTTACTTAGGCTTTAAAAAACAATGACGCATAGAGTGCCGCCCGTATCTTAATGTATGTACAGATCGTTCGTGTTCTTTAAGGTTAATATTTTGCCTAATTACCGACTATTTCTTTCGAAAATCATTATCACCGCTCTTTGGATGCTTCCGCGTCGATGGCTATCTCAAACGCCCCTATATTCCCCGCTGATCAAGTAAAGTTTGTGTGTAATGGAAAATACAATTTCCTCAAAAAATATGTGAACTAGAAAAATCGCTATATTTTTCCTGCAATGTTTAACACTAGAACCACAGAGCGGGTCAATTTGACCCAAATCGATGTTTAATTTACCACGCGAAAAATTTTAATTGAAAAAAATCTTTCCTTTTCTGAGATTTAATATTTTAAGGTAAACAACAATTTATCGTATTTGAAAACTCATAGCATAAGTAAATTTCCACTTATAATTACTTATACCTAGAACCGCGGAGCGGGTGCATTTGACCCGTAATATGTTTTTACGAATAAATGAAGAAAGAGAGATACATTTTCTTGGAAGTAACGCGAAAGTACATCTGCCTCACCCCGAATTCCTCTAATTGGCAGAACCGGCAAGGGGAAATAGTAAAGGTTTTCAATCAAGGTCATATTTACTTGGTGTGAAGAGGAGTCGAATGCTGCGGGAAATTTTAACAGATATTTAGACGAATTCTTCAGGGTGCTTTTTTCTGCGTTTATTGCAAGTATAAATGAGATGTCACGACGTTGTAATATTACCGTTAAAGAAGCTTTGGAATATTTGCAACAATTATCTAACAATGATTCGGAAAGTGACAATAATGACTCTTTCGATTTCGAGTAGCGAGGATCTGCCACCAAGTGAAGAAAGATTTAATTCTGATGAAGAAAGTGAAAGTGACGCCGACTCTGCCAGTGCCCTAAAAATTGCTGGACCTTCCCACCTCAATGATGATGGTAATTTATCAGCGTTAAACGAAAATTCGTTGTATTTATCAGATAAAAACGAAGAATCAAGAGTTCGAAAAAAAGGCACCTACACTCAGGGAAATCTAAAAAAGAAATCAGCAGTATCGTGTGCATTGAAACTTGGAAATAAAGAATTTGGCAAAGATGGGACAGTTTGGAACGTTGTACAAATCGGTACTAGCAACAAAGGACGAAAAGCACAGCATAATGTTTTGAAGGAAATTGGGGGCCCAACACCATATGCTAAATGCAATATTATGGATAACAGTCCATCAAGTGCCTGGAGACTTCTCATTGATGAATGGATATTGAAGCATATAAAGAAATGTACCGAAGAGAAAGCTCATTGACAGATTCAGAAAAATGATTGGGTTATTAATTTGGAAGAAATTGATGCTTTTATATCAATATTATATGAACGGGGTATATATTGTGCAAAAGGGCTTGAACCGGATAGCCTTTGGTCAATGAACTGGGGACCGCCGTTTTTCTGAAATACAATGGCAAGAGAAATTTCGTCAAATAATGAGATTCTTACGCTTCGATATAAAATCAACCCGAACAAGTTGTCTAGAGACAGACAAATTTGCTCCCATTTCGGATATTTGGAATCGTTTCATTGACAATTGCAAGACTAACAATACATAAGCGACCTAACATAAACGTAGATGAGCAATTATTTGCTACAAAAGCTAGGTGTAGGTTTACTCAATATATGCCTAACAAACCAGATAAATTTGGTATCAAGTTCTGGTTGGCTGCAGATGACTCAAGATACCTTATTAATGGATTCCCGTATCTTGGAAAAGATAACCTATGTCCCTCTAACGTTTCTCTTTCTGAATATGTAGTACTGCGACTAATCATTCCATATGAAAACAAAGGCAAAAATGTCAATACCGACAACTTTACGACATTGAAGCTCTCACAGGCATTCAAATCCAAAAATACAAGCATTGTAGGAACTGTAAAACGCTCAAGAGAGATACCAGTCTCTGTAAAATTGTCAAAATCTGAATTGCATGCCACTACTGTACTAACCCATAAAGACACCAGTCTAACTGTTTACCAGGGAAAAAAAGATAAAAATGTTTTGTTGCTCAGCAGTCTACATCCAACTGTTGAAATTTTAGATAATTCTAAAAAACTACCCGATACAGTCGCTTAATACAACGCAACTAAATTCGGTGTAGATGTGATTGACCGGTGTAGATGCGATTGACTGTGTGTAACTGGTATTTTTTTTTATATTTCTTTAAATTATTCTTAGAAATTATGCATAAACTTATTTAAATGAGATGATCTATATTCTTTTAAAGTTATGAAGTCTAAATTTATTTTCTAATATATTATTAAACTTAATGAAATAACATTTTGAACATCATTTTCTATAAAGTTAAGTAATTTCTGCTGACTTAATATTATATAAATGTTAAGAAATATTGATAATTGTATGACAATATAATGTTGTAGGCAACTAAATTAAACATTTGTTCATATTTATATATATATATTTAGTCTAGGGTCACACTGACCCGCTCCGCGGTTCTACACATACGGAAAGTCCTGCGGTTCTAGTGTTAAACTCCTACCACCCTTATTTTTTCATAATGTTATTTTTAGTAGATTCAGAAAAAGGGTATGGGGATATATTTTCAAAGTGCATTTTCGACAATATCTCTAAAAATTACAATTAAAACAATTATATTTTTGAGTTTGGTGTTACGAGATCTTTCGAAAGATACTCCTCGCACCATATACATGAAAAGCTTATTTTTTAATGTAACAGACTCCCTAAATATTTCCTAAAAATATTTTTGAATGGCTAATAAGCTATAAATATGTGGGTCAATAGCCTTTATAACTCGCCAATTTTGAACTTCCCACGTTCCATAGTTTTCGAGAAAAACGCTGTGACAGACGAACGGACAGACAGACAGACACGAGTGGCCTTATAATGGTTCCGTTACTACTTTTTAAGTACGGAACCTTAGAAAGTAAGTAACGATTATATCGCTTTCCTAATGGAATTTATTATGTACGGGGCCCACTCTCGGTTTATATTTAAAAATCTATTTAAACAACAAATTAAAGTATGTGTAAAAATATGCAAAAATACGTGATAAACACGCTGATGCAGAAAATGTTTAAATCTAAGAATTGTTTTAAGTGGTATTTAATATTCAAATAGGTCAAAACAGTTCAGTTTAAAAGTTTTATAGGATGAACATCTATGCATAGCATTTTAATAATCTGTTACAGGCATATACTAGATTAAATTACGATGTACAGTGTCCAATTTTTTAATTAGTCCAATTTTTTGAACATTTTTTTAAATGTTTTATTAAAAATTTAATTATTTGAATAGAGATTCGATTCCTATTTCGAAAAAGTGAGTTTTTCACCTACTGTCGCCAGATTAATCATAAGCTCAAATAATATTTCTTTAAATACATCTTTTAATCGAAAAATATAATTACACGAACACGGTTTTCCCCTCAAGTATTGCTTCAAGAAATATATTTGTTCAACTAATAGCCTAAATAACAAAACAATACTAAATCATAATGAATTTTCTCCATGCTATAGAACAGGCATGTCAAACTCTGTTATCTCAGAGGGTCAAATTACACATTGCATATAAAGCCGGATTACAAAAAATAAATTTTCCATCACACATTTATTATTAAATTTGAAGTGGAGACTATAGGGGAGACTGGTACACAGTGGAACACTTTTTCAGATTTTTTTCTCTTTAATGGATAAACCTATCTGCATGAAAATATTTTTGAATATCCCTTAAATCTTTATACATTCATCATAATTTTCTCAGAACATAGTTTTCAATACACTTTTCAAAAAAAATTTAAATGCACCCGTAAAGTAGACCACTGTGCCCCAGAAGTGGAGCACAATGGGCCGCTATTAGGTATTATCTGAAATACAATATAAAGCTATTTTTCATTAATCTAATTCTTTTTTATTTCCTCTTTACCACCAAAATAACATAGAAATAAAAATTTGCGAGTAACATTTTGAAACAAAAACAAATTAATTATATTTTGAAAAGGATAACAGATTAATACAGAAACAATTGCAATTTAGATGAAGTTATTACTTAAGTACAAAAAAGCAGCTCACATTAAAATTTGCAAATGAAATTCCAAAATACTTATGAGTAAGATTGAGCCTGGAATTTTCCTGAAATACTTTTGGGTCTGAGAGCAATGAAATAATTGACAACAACAGATTCACCTACAGTTTCTGGAAAAACGAACTGATTTCCATTCAATTTGCTTCTCATAAATCTTACTTGAATAGAATCATCATCAATTAGACTACAGTTGTATTTATCAAAGGCAGTAAATACAAAACAAAATTTTCCTTATGTTAAATAAATTGTTATTTTTCTTTGTTTACTTTATTTTACAATTAATTAACTACTTAAAAACAATATTTCTTTAAATAAAATAAGCAATTATTAAATATTTTGAACAGTTCGCATTACAGGAACAGAGTTGATTGTGGACCACTGTGCCCCAGCAGTGGGTGGTCCACTCTGCCCCATGTTGAAGTTCAATAAATAATCATACTAATATTGTTTATAGCTTTCTTTTAAACATATTGACATTACAGTTAAATAAAGACAAGTGTCTTAGATTTTCTAAAAAGCTGTTTTATCTTTTTTATCTACAACCTTTAATTACTAAAAAATTAAAAATATGATGAAAAATTTTACTTTTAGAAGCTCAAAACAACCAATCAGTATAAAATAGTTCAATCTGAGCTAAACATATTTTTTGAAGGCTATAAATAATCAGTCAAGTGCTGTTGTCTATTAGGATAGGAGAGAAGCTAAAATTTTTTTTTAAATAAATAAAATATTACGGGGTGGTCCACTGTGCCCATAGGTCCAGTGTGTACCGGTCTCCCCTACGGTATAACATCTGGAACCAAGTATTTTATATTAACAAAAATTTATTCAAATAAATGTTGACTGTATACTAATTTTGCTAATAAAATTTTACATACCTCCCTTATGAAATCTCTAATATTCGTTCTGTTGTCCCCATCAACAGGTTCATTTAATTGGACGTCTGGATCATCTATATCTGCAGGCACATTTTCATTAATATTTTCATTAAAGTTCTCAACAAAATCTCCGAAAAAAACTCTTGGAAAATCCTCAGAATTATCATCAGGAGCATCAGAAATATCTCCAGCGATATCCCGTTCAAATTGTTCAGCAATTGCTGCTGCTTCGTCCACAAATCTTTCAAAATTATCACCCATTCTGTAAAAAAAAAAATAGTAAAAAGAATTCACAAATACATCAAATAAAAAATTACAATTTCTAAAGTTTATAGAATAAACACGAAAGATTTAATCAAATGTTTTTAAAAGATTTGAAAAAGGTTTAATCAAATAATTATGACTAGAACAAAATTCTCTTTTAAAAGTGATGGTGAGAAATACCACCATCTATATCTAAATTAGCACACACTATAAAAAAAAAAGAATTTGGTTTTTTTCTGCATATTAGCAGAGTATTTGGTATCATTTTAATCAGTGAACAGTGAACAATACAAATTAAAGATCCATTTTAGGATCAGCGCATACAGGTAGATAATTGTGGAACAAAGTGAACCACGGCAGTCAAGAAAATATTTGTTTTTCTGTTCCCACGAATGATTTAACTACACCTAATAAAAATGTCATGGAGAAAATTGTCAGAACAATAATATGACACATTTATTTATGAGAGCTTAAATAGGCACGAAGACCTCCCAAGTCAGAGCATATTTACCTCCCAGACACAGCACGGCGTCAAGAGGAATCGCTATTGTACCGATTGGCCTATGAAACACTCAAGGGGAGTACCAAATTTCTCCCGCCTGCCAATGGTCATCTCTCTAAAATTAGAGGTATGGCCGAAACATGCAAATTTTCAAGAAGTTAAAATGTATAAGGCCTTAATTTGATGTGAAAAGGGAAAAATGATTCCATCCCTTTTTTCTCCACGAAAAAGAATGATTTTTTTGTTGAGAGTTCAGATTTAAAAAAGATGGAAAAGTAGAAGGTTGACTGCTCTCTAACTAAACAGATTTTGATTGTGTGTGCCAATAGAAGGAAATGTGTGCGCTAAGAAAAAGCGAAAACGCGTCTGCCATTACCTCATGCTGTCAACGTTATCTAGTAATATAAGGTAACAAACAATCTTCCTTCACCATTGTTCCATTTTATTTAATTAAGCTATATTCTTTTAATAATATGAACTTACGTGTATATGAGAAACCTTCCCCAATCTAAACATAAAAAGGCTAATTAAAAATGTACTTCTAGGATATGGATCTCTGCCTTTCAAAATTGAGTTTGTTAATTCAGAAAGATAAACTGAAATGCTCAAAAAAAATAAATGTTGAGAATACAGTTTTCAACTAGAATTGAATATGTTTTTTTTTTTTTTTTTTTTTTTTTTTTTTTTTTTTTTTTTTAAACATTTATGTTTGTTTTCTAATTAAATGCTTATAATTATCTTGTAAATAAACTCAATATTATATTCAATTAATTTTAGTCAGTTTTCCTTTTGTTTACTTAATTTATTGAATTAATATTAATTCTTTTATTTTAGGAAATGTTTTCTTTAATATTACAATCTAGGTTTTAAAATAAGCCATTATTTATTTAATGTTATACAACTCTCTGCAGGTAACCTTTGATGATTGTAAATGGTTCAAAGAGGATCCGAACTTCAAAAATAATTCACAACGCAACTTTCTTTTCTATAATTAATTGATAATTTATCTAATAAAATTTTCTAAGTATAAATCATTATATCAGATCCTTAGAGTCATAGGTGCAAAATAAATACTATACGTCTCGGATAATTTAAAATACTCATATTAATAAATATACAGCAATATAGTGGTAAATCCTATGCAGTCAGACTTAAATTCAAATAATTTAATTGATCACTCTGTAGCATTCCATCAAAAAGTAATAAGTGTTTCGGTTAAAATTGTCACAAAATTTGAGCATTTATTTTGCGAACAGAATAAATTACCTTAATAATCAAACTACCGTCCATTATTAGCTATGACGACTTCCCTTTTGTTTGGCAAGAGATGGATTTCGCGTCGATAAAACAACTCATCCTTTGAAACAACTGTGAATCGACCCAATTTTGGATTTCTTCGAAAGAATTGAAGTTTTATGCTGAGATTCCGTGCTGCATCTATCGAAATAGTTCGAAAGGGAATCGGTAGAATAGAGTGGATAGGATAGGATGACTCATTTAGCGTTTTCCAAATAGACTACACATTTAGCAATATGGGCTAGAGCATTGTTACGTTGAAATTGATTTTATCGTGTCTTAGGGCTATTCTGGTGGATTGGCCAACATTCAATGCTTCTGCCAATTGTTTGAGTTGAGTCTTCATCCAATAATGCTTGCAAATCTGAATCTTCTAACTTTTTAAGCTGTACTAAACGCTCCTTGTATTTTTATACCAAATTCATCAGTTTTAAGGCGTTTAAACCATCGTTCACAAGTTCCTTGAGTTAGAATATGTTTACGATAAACTTCAACCAACAATAGCTAACTTTCAGCTGCCGTTTTCTTCAAATGAAAAAAAAGATTAAACTTCCCCGCAAAACTTCTTTTTCTTGTCCCAAATTAGACATAATCAAAGCTATGAAAAACTATGTTTTTTTGCACAATGCCAATTCATAACGAAATGCCGTTTGATGGCCTATGTTTACCCTTCAAAACGCCATAGACTTCATTAGCTTATACCAACAAATGTGCTAGTAACTCCATTCCTTAGCAGTCATCCGATTAGCAGTTTATATGAAAGTCTGTATTTAATTATTTAAAACAAATTTTCTAAAAGTGGTCGAAATTATCCCAGACTGCAGTGGTCGAAATTACCTGACCCTATTTGATTTGAATAAAACGCGGAAGATTGGAAGGTATTTTTATGTTCGATCATGGCTCAGGCATATAGGGTCGTAGTAGTTCGATATCCATTTTAAGCAGAAAGTTATTTAGAACTTTTGTGCAAAAGATGCTCGTAGTAACCAACGAATAAAGTTGCATCTCAAATAACTAAACATATTACGTCAGAATCAAAGTTTTGAAATTAAACAGACATTTAATAAAACTAAAAAAAAATACACGTTAATATCACATAATAAAATCAATTACAGTAGACGTTTCAAACTCTATAAAAGCTCCTCATGAGTACAAATGCCAAATGAGCTTCGGTTATCCACTGACATTTGCGCTAATGAGGAGCTTGTATAGAGCATGAAACGTCTAGAATTTATTTTATTATGCGATATTAATTGTTTTTTAATTGTATTAAATTTATGATTTTGCATTTTTCAGTTACATCTCCTTTATGGCAATATGTCCCTTTGTCTATGAATTGAAAAAATATTTTTTTTTAAATTATATGATTCTGGGTGAAGCACATGAATATTTTATCCAACCTGTAGACTAAAGTACCATTAAATATCGTTTCGATGGGCTAGTTAGAATGGGTGGGATCAGAGTGCATTTTGGCATGCGTTATTTTTAACGGGCAACAATACTTGCGATATACTATATAAAATAGCTAACATTGAAGTAACTTTTTTAGAATTAAACGAAGTGATTTAAATATTTGAACGACTAAACTAGAAGTTGATCCTTCGACAAGAAATTAAATTAAAAAATGCAATATTTTCGTGATTCACTACTATGTTTTTTAATTAGCATTACTAAAAGAAATCGATTTGTTTAAAAATAAAACAAGCTATTTATAATACTAAAAATGAATATTCAAATTGTTATAGTACAAATTATGTACGTTAACCCTTAACTGCTATGACAGAAATTGTTTCATAACTACTGTGAACGGTTCATGCAGCCGCTTGATCGAAAAATGAGTAAAAGGCAGTACGAAATTAATGTCAGATGTATTGCGTAGGGTTTCTTAACTGTCTTTCCCCTGAAATCTGTCATATTAAGCTGCTATATTTGTATAACACGGTTTATAATGACAGAAAAAGCTGTTCAAAGTTTATTTAAAGTAAATGCTTTAACTATTTCACTTATTAATTATGACTTTCTTTCTATTCAATGAACTATTCAATTGTATAACCTATTTTCGTGCAATCGATATTACATAAAAGTTAAGTGTTTCAAATGAAAAGGCATTATCTGTATGTAATTACTCTACTGGTATGATAAGTCTCAAAGAACAAGAGAATTGGTTTTGATTGACGTGTCATCCCAGACCTAGTTACATAACTAGGATGCTATAAAACATGCTTCCAGCGGAAGGTTAGGAATTTCAAAACATTTAAAATTCAGCTATAATTGCCCCCCCCCCTCCTATTAATTTATTTTAAAGACAACTACTTATGATGAACTCATTTTTATAAATAGTGCATTTTTATGGCTATAATTCTTATTCAAAAACAGCAATTCAAAGTATTTCGTTTTTTAAATAGGGCACGGGTAAAACATATGAACACTTTTCTAACCTGTAATTAAAAGCACGTTTAACGTTTCCGCTACTAATTTATTTTTCATGTTAAATTCATGCAAGCAACAGAGCAATAAATTTACATTATATCTAGTAATAACTTATAAATGTCTAGTCATTTTTAGCATGGGTATTGCCAACCAAGTGTGAGTGAGCCCCCCCCCCCCCTCCTATTAATTTATTTTAAAGACAAACTACTTATGATGAACTCATTTTTATAAATAGTGCATTTTTATGGCTATAATTCTTATTCAAAAACAGCAATTCAAAGTATTTCGTTTTTTAAATAGGGCACGGGTAAAACATATGAACACTTTTCTAACCTGTAATTAAAAGCACGTTTAACGTTTCCGCTACTAATTTATTTTTCATGTTAAATTCATGCAAGCAACAGAGCAATAAATTTACATTATATCTAGTAATAACTTATAAATGTCTAGTCATTTTTAGCATGGGTATTGCCAACCAAGTGTGAGTGAGCCCCCCCCCCTCCTATTAATTTATTTTAAAGACAAACTACTTATGATGAACTCATTTTTATAAATAGTGCATTTTTATGGCTATAATTCTTATTCAAAAACAGCAATTCAAAGTATTTCGTTTTTTAAATAGGGCACGGGTAAAACATATGAACACTTTTCTAACCTGTAATTAAAAGCACGTTTAACGTTTCCGCTACTAATTTATTTTTCATGTTAAATTCATGCAAGCAACAGAGCAATAAATTTACATTATATCTAGTAATAACTTATAAATGTCTAGTCATTTTTAGCATGGGTATTGCCAACCAAGTGTGAGTGAGCCCCCCCCCCCCCCCGCCTAAATTTGAGAGACATTTTGGTGATTGTCCGGGAAATTTGAGAAAATTTTGTAGAGAGGCCCCATACGTAAATTCCCCATTATTTTCCACTTTTGGGGGCCCCCCCTACAAAAGAATTCCCTAAAAATTCCAGGAAAATCTGCAAAATCTCTTCAAAAAGCCTCTTTTTCTCAAATTTAGGAGGGGGGGGGGGACCTCTCGCCCTTGGTTCGCTACGCCCAAGATCAAAATTACTAGACATGTATCAGTTATTAATAGATATAATGTAAATTTATTTAATTGTAGACATAATAAAAATTGGGAAAATTAAACTGGGAAATTGCCTTTTTTTTTTCAAAATGATGGCCGCCCCTGCGTCGGTAATATAAATTATTTCACCATAATGAAATTTTATGTGAACATTAATCTTGACGTAGCAGTTGAATTCTATTAGAAATTGTATTGCTAAGGTTGAATAAATATTTTTTATTTTTGAAAAAAAAAAAAAAACTTTCGCGATTTTTTCGAAACATTGGCCGCCTTTGCGGCGGTATAACATAACCATTAACCATTAACATTAACCATAAACCATTTGGTGTTATGTTTTGCCAATTTATTCCTTTATTACTAATGACAACTTTCTGCACTATTATGTTTCGATTATATAAATTTAGATTTTTTTGCCCCACCCTAATATATATCCAGTAACTAGTTAACGGGTTAAAAATATGAGTAAACCATGGACATTTAACTTATCTATAAATTCTTTTAAACTTATCACTTAAATTAAAACGTTAACTGCAATACTACGCGCCAATCGTCGTCTGTACTTTTGAATAACTGCATTGTATTACAGCCTGGTGAGAACTTGATAATCACTTTTGTCAAAATTTCTAGCCCTGTCGCGCTCGTCGACCTAACCGTTCGGAGTTTTCCGTGGTTTTCTTTGAACCTTGCCGTAAATACGGGTTAGGATCCCTTAGAAAGACCCCCCATGGAGGGCACTCCCCCCTAGGGCCTATATCCCTCGAGTTAAAATTGGATTTAATGATTATATGATAATCGGCAGTCATAAATCAACCAACCAACCAAAATTCCTAGCAGCAATTTGTACATTTAAATGTAAAACTTTTATTGATAAGTTGTAGCAATTAATTACAGACACAAGAAAAAGTAAAAACGTTGTTATAGAGTTACATAAACAATAACTTTTATAGTACAGTATTTAGGTAAACTATTCATTATAAAAGTAATAAATTTTACGAACGCAAGATTGATAATTCTTTACAATACATTGAATTGCTTAGAAAATTTGATTATTTAAAACATTTAGCTAAAGATTTTTTACTTTAAAATATGTTAGATAAATTTCAGAATGAAATACTACTCTCATTATTGGCAGTAAATAATAAAAAGTAGAACGAAAATTTATGCATCAAGTATAGATTATGAAACACTTTCCAGCACATCTAGAAAACAAATGAAACTTCACCGTTACATAAGGTGAAATAAATAGTTTAGAAAACATATAACACATTTACCGTCCATAGCCAAAAAAGTAATCGAATTATTTAGTATAGGATCCAAAGATTTGCATATATTCTACATAGCATGCGAAAATTTAGTTTAGTTAGAAAATTCACTTTTAGCAAATTTCGCCGATAGTTGAGAAATGCAGTAGAATTCGTTTGCACAGTCCTGAATATTATCTAAATACTACTGTAGACACTACATATTAAGCTCAAATTTAATGCAGGTAAAAAACGCATAACACAACCTAAACGCATTTTTAACAACTGCAAATCATAAACGGCAATGTATCTTGTTCTTTCCGTAGTCCTTTACATGAATTTATATTCCACAAACTTCTATTAGTACACTGAATATGGTGAATTTACCAATGCAGTAAAATGCATAAAACAATTGAAAACTACCTTTAGGCAATCCACTCCCATAGTGAGTAATTCAAACGAATTCCTTTGTGTAACCCTGTATAGGGTCAACAGAATTTATACGCACCACGTACTATGCAAGAAATTAGTTAAATATAAAAACACAAGCTAAAGTTCAAATAGCATTTCCGACAATTAAGACTGACAGTTCTGCGACCGAAATATTTTGTGTGACCCTTTAATTAAACGAGAAATGCAATGAACACCATACCTCGCAGTAAGACACTTATAGTGCACCTCAGTAATGGGTATAAATTTAATTATGTTTGAAACTGCGTAACAACACTAAAAATTTAGTGCAAACGCTTTTTCCCTTAGACCATTCTGTAACAGTATTTTTTGTATGACCCTGTAAATGAATAACAGTTGCTTTGCACTCCATGTCGCGCAGAAAGCATGTTTTAGTGCACTTCATAAATGAGAATAAATTTCATTATGTTTAAAAGTTTAACATCATTAAAGAGTATAAACCGTAATGTAACGGAATACTTTTGACTGTTCCTGTAAATGAACGATACATGTAATGCACACCATATTTTCAGTAAGAAACTTATAATACTCATCAGTAATGCACATAAATTTTATTCTGTTTGAAATAGTGTAACATTAAAATACATTGCAAAAGATTTTCCCTCGTATACCATTATGTAACAATTCTTTTGTGTGACCCTGTAAATGAATAATAAAAGATTTGGACTTCATATTCTACAGATATCATGTTTTAATACACTTCATAAATTCATATAAATTTCATTATGTTTGAAATTTTTTAACCCTAAAATGCACCGCAGACTATTTTTCCCCACAGACCGCAATGTAACGGTATAACACTCAGTAATATACAAAATATTAGTTACATTCATAACCGCCTACCACCACTGAAAACGCACGTCCAGCAATTATTATTGATAGTCAATAATGTAACCGAATTCTTTTGTGTGTCCCTGTAAATACACAAGTAAAGCTATACATCTGTGTACAGGAGTTTCGTGAGTCGTGATCGTAAGCTATTAAAAATTTAAAGAAGACACAGGAGAGACATCTTGAAGAAAGAGTCGAAAATGAAATATGTATGCAGGTTTAATCCAGGTTCAGATAAAGCACAGGTATATCGTCGAATAGATACAGCTTCAGAAGGCAATGGTACCCGGGACTCCAAACGTACACTTAATACAACTTTTACATGTTGTTATCAGTCACAAGGTTCGATAGAGAATGATTATTAATTAGAATAATTTCTTCGGTGGATATCGAGCAGTGATGACAGAGTTACATAAAGCCAAGTAGCCACATTAACGTACATTTGGCGAGAGGAATGCGATAGAAACGCAGGTGTTGTTTTCCGTTAAATGTTAAGTCAATGGGAGATTTATGACGATCAAATATGAATTTTTAGATGCCAACAGTGAGGAATGAATATAGTAGCCTCGCAAACCACAAAAGTCTGGTTCACATAGGATTATATTAAGGAGTGTTACTAAAAATTAAAAATAGGCATGTACGTTACAATGATAATACAATTTCAGAAGATAGAGGAACAAAAATGTAAAACGAAAAAGGGTAGCAGAAGGCATCTGGTAAATTTGACTGAGCGTGGGATAGAGATAAATTCACAGTTGCTAAGCGAGCTAAATAATTTATTTTCTTCTTTTTTTTTTTATAAGAGAACGCAGAGCGAATGAATTACAAATGAATTGAAAAGGAGTTATAATAAAAGGAACAACAGGCTGGGACTAGATACATTTACAGTGTAGAAAAATAAAATATTTAGGATGGTAAATTGAAAAAAAAAAAGTTATTTTAGGTGGGGGTGGGCTAAGGTGTAAATTAATTTGAAGTGTAATGTGTGAAGATAATTCCTCTTCACAGCACCACACTTTATACTAAACATTATCTAGTGCGCCTCAGTAATATATATCACTTTCAATATATTTGAAACAGAGTAACATCACAAAAATTACACCGCAAACGATTTTTTCACATAGACCGGAATGTAATAGAATACTTTTGACTGTCTCTGTAAAAGAACTATTAATGCTACACACATCATTTTCAATTGCGATCGTGCTGTATTCAATAACATACAAAAATTTTAGGGCAATCAGAGAATATTTACGAGAGTTAAAGCACAGACAAACACCAGTCTAACATTTTTCAACTATGTTGGAAATAGTTAATGATATTATTAACCAATGTCAGCAAAACAAGTAGTATTTTTCAGTTCTGTTAGATTTTATGTTATGCTATCAATATCTTGTTATCAAGCTTGTGTGTAGTCCGATTCGTTCATATTTCAATTCAGAAAATATAAAGGTTGAAATGCACTAACACGTTTTATCATTTTATCAAATGTTAGAAGCTATAAGACCTCGATAAGTACTATATCCCATTTATTTATTGGAAAATACATAAATTATTAAATGTATAATGGTGATATATGAAATGAATAATGGCTCAAATATGCATGCCACAACTACAATTTTGCAAAAAAAGCATTTCTGATTTAAATCTCCATGTATTTTATATGTCCCATTGTTGTAAATCATATTCTAAACCTGATAGTGAACTTCACTATGAATATCAATCATGAAACTGTTGATTTCTTTACTATAATACCAGAGGAAAACAATTTCGCTTCCTCTTCTGCTTGCCGATAGAATTTTTTAATTATTCATATAGAGAATTTAAACTTAAAACCATCATCTGAAACATGGTTGGACGAACAGAAATGGTGGCATCTTATAAATATTTACCTGAAGTCCACAGTGCTTTTTTAGTGTGTAATATAACTAATATAACTTAAAAACTGGATGAACAAACCAAGTATCAGAAAATGACTGGCTGAAAAAATTACTACATAAACATTTATTTGTTGCATTAAAATTTAGTATCTTATCATAAATTATAAAACATTAGACTCTAAAAGTGTATGTCCGGGGAAATTTGAAAAATACCCGATGGATTTTTTTTTTCGGTTGGGCCATTGGATAGAGAAAATTTCCGCGCTCATTATGATGCATAATATACCGATATAACCATGTTTTTTGATAAAAAAAATTTGGTATTTTTCACATGTTTTGGTCTTAAAGTTTCCCATTGGAATTTTTTTTTCACCTTGGCGACCGCATATTATCGTCGGTTAAAGAATTGAAAATGCTATTAGAATATAATACAAAAACCTCGAAATATAACAAAAAAAAATGGTTACCGATTTTATATAAAATAGAAAGAAAAAAGTATGTTTAAATAAGCGATACTTTTATAAATCGAAATTATTTAATTTAAAAACAAAAGGAATGTTTGCGATGCTTAATAAAATTTTCAATGCAAAAATTGAGAGTACATTTGGTTACTTATCGTTTGCGCCAGGATAATATATATATATTAGCTGACCGGCCCGGCGTTGCCCGAGCCCTTGTAATAAACTTATATCTCTTAAAAAACGGAACACTGGCCACGGTCTACGATGGATTCGGAACCGTATACCCCGCATGCTCGTACGCTCTAGAAAGTCTTTTATTTCCCCCTACCACCGCCAGGGGAGCATTCTGTTCTAAACAAACCTCTTTCCGAACGAACTTCTGAGACAGGTCCCCGCTGCCTACGTTACTGTATAGTAGGCGCACTACAAAATTGAGCTGGTTTAGAGAAGATTGGAACATTATTAGCCCAGTTATTGCAATAAGGCACAGTTAGAGAAAATAACCTTGAATGAGGTGCCGAGGGGAGGGGATGTTCGAGTGTCCTTCAGAAAATGACTAATTAGGAGGCCCACCATGCATGCATAAAAATTCGTTCGATTTGTTAAGCTAGTAACTTAATTACAAAGTTGGCTTAAACTATTATTCGTAAATAGTAGTAACCGCTACTCATAATTTTAGTTTCATGTTATAAAGAGTGACAATTAAGTTAATTATAATGTTTGGAATCACTTTTATTGAAATCGGAAAGATAGTTGCTGAGATATGGAAACGGAGCAGAGTTAGAGAAAAAACCTTGAAGGACGGGCCGGAGGGGGGGGGGTGTTGGCCAAGTGTCCTTCGGCAAATGACTAATTAGAAGGACCACTATGCATCTTTCGAAATTCGTTCGTTTGCTTAAGCTAGGAACTTAATTACAAATTTGGCTTACACACTTATTCGGAAATAGTGGTAACCGCTACTCATAATTTTAGTTTCATGTTATAAAGAGTGACTATTAAGTTAATTATAATGTTTGGAATCACTTGCGTTGGAATCAGAAAGATAGTTGCTGATATATGGAAACTGAGCATAGTTAGAGAAAAATCCTTGCAAGAGGGGCCATAGGGGAGGGGGGTGTTCAAGTGCCCTTCAGCAAATGACAAATTAGGAGGATCACAATACATCTTTAAAGATTGATTCATTTGGTTAAGCTAGGAACTTAATTTGAAATTTGGCTTACACTATTATTCGGAAATTCTGGTAACTGCTTTCTAGAAATACACCTTGAAGCTTAAATGTAATTAGACCCTTGTACCTCTTCATTCCCGCAAATATAAAAAAGAATCTGTTAAATAAAGTTTTCTGTATTAACAATCTCCTTCATAATAATAAATGTCATGTAAAAAAATCTTATACCCGACTAATTGTCATGAAGAAAAATGTATCTGGGAAATATTTCAATCAGTGGGACGTATGTGTAATTTGTCATGTACAGGTGGCGCGACATTCGCATGGCTCCTCTACGCTGATAATTTCAATCCATATTGACACTATTTAGTTAGAAATCCTTATTTATGCATCGCTACTCTGGTTTATTTAATTACTTCTGTGAAGAATCGGTGCAACCAACCAGTGAACCAACCAACCCAAGAGAATAAAAGCGTATTTTTTATGAGAGTTCTTTGTGCATTTTAATTAATATTTCAGAAAGTAATTAAAATTCTGACGTTCAGGTATACCAGGAGAGGGTTTGGACTACCTAAATCTAAATTTACAGACTTCTAAGTGCGCTAAATTTTCCTAGCCATCGCCCACACACACACACACACACACACACACACACACACACAGAGCGAAACTTTCTTTTATTAGTATAGATATGTATAATTTGATTGGATAAAATCCGTATGATATAATTTTTTTTTCAGATTTTTTAAATTTTATTTTCGATTTTTTTTTTACTTAATAAGCTAGCGAATCCACTCCGGGATTGCAGGGTTAAAGAATACAGGTAAAAACGTCTTTTTTGTACTCTTATAGATGGAAACTGTAATGAATTCTTAAAATTTAATATATTTTTCTAGATAAAATAGAGATTATAAAGTTTTGAAATTTATCAAAAGAAATACTTTCGTATTTACATCGTGCCAGGAGATAAAAGCAAAAAAAAATCGCCGAAGATAGCTATTTTCGGTAGCCATTTTGATTCTGATAAGTTCAGGTGATTTAAGACCGTCGTTCGATTACATGCCTTAAAATTGGATTAGAATTATATATATATATATATATATATATATATATATATATATATATTATTTAATAAATAAACTATTTAATAAATTTGATTGAAGTCTTAATTTCTTTATGGAATGTAAGCCAGAACAAACTGTTGAACTATCAATTGTATTAATTTATATTATAATATTATATACTAGCTGATCCAACCAGCGTTGCCCGGGCGTCCCGTTAAATGATATATATATATATATATGTATGAAATGCGAAATCATTCTAAAAATCGCTGCACGAAACCGTTCTCCCGGTAACTATTTAGTCTTTCGGAAATTAAACAGAGCGATGGGCTCCGATGCGGAAATAAATTCAATAACACCCCCTCAAATGTCTGGATCATATGATTAACAAAAGGTCAGTGTTGGGTAAAATTTTAAAAAAAAAGGTTACCGTTTGATTTTTACAAAATTTGCATTTTCGTAACCAGAAAAATAAACTGTGTCAATCGAATCGGTACCTCCAGTACTTTTATTAATACTAGAGGATGAGTCATAAGAATATTTCTTAGTCTGGGATTATCAAATTTGTAAATTTCTTTGGCGGTTTCGATAAAAATAGCCAGTTTCGGCACACGCGCAAAAAAATCTTTTAGTTCCACCACCAAGGGGTGCATTCTGTTCTACACAAACTTCCGGCACGTGATCCCGATGCATACGGTACAGTATATCAGACGTCTTGCGCACGCACTACAAAATCATTTAGTTCCAGTTTCCAACACCAGGTGGAACAATCTGTTCTAAATAAACGTCTTTCCGAATGAACCTCCAGCATTCCCTCCCGCTGCTTATTGCACCGTATAGAAGGCGTTCTGTGCAAGCACGAAAATCTGTTAGTTCCACTTTCCATCGCCAGGGGTACCAAATCTATGTCTTAGTTATCCATATCTTAATTAGTTCATGTTAAGTTGAATGAACCATTTTCTGTTGAAATTGGGCCCCGTAGAACGAGAAAATAAATACAACCCGCTGGAGATTAATATTCATAAATGGTGGTAATCAACGGCTGAAAACATGATACAGAACTTTATTTAGTACCTGGGAGACCTGGAAAGAATGTTCGAAAAGATTTTGTTTGAATCGGATCAATTTTAAATGCAAATTTTAGTTCCACTTTCCACCGCAAGGTGGCGCACAAATGAAGACCTTTCCGATCGAAACTCTTGAAGGCGTCCTCGCTGCCTACGATACCGTAAATCAGGCTTCCTACGCACGCGCTGCAAAATATATTAGTTCCGCTTTCTACCGCCAGGGGGTGTCAAACCTGTAACTTAATTAGTTATCTATAGCTTAATTAGTTCGTGTTAAGTTGAAAGAACTATTTCTCGTTGAAACCGGGTCCATGAAACTCGAGAAAATAAATTCCCAACCACGAAAATTAATATTAATAAATGGTGGTAACCAAGGACTGAAAAAATGATACCGAAGTTCATTACTTGAGAGAACTGGGAAGAATGTTAGAAAATATTTTGTTTGAATCGGACCAATTTTAAATGCAAAATTCTCTAGTTCCACTTCCCAACGCTAGGGGCGTATTCTGTTCTAAATAAAACTTTCGGATCAAAACTTCGGCACGTGTCTCCGCTGACTACGACACCGTATAGCAGGAGTGCTGCGCATGCACTGCAAAATCTTTTACTACCCCTGTCTACCGCCAGGGGGAATCTAATCAGTATCTTAATTAGTTATCTATATATTAATTAGATCGTGTTAAGTTGAATGAACTAATTCTCGTTGAAATTGGGCCCATAGAACCCGATAAAATATTCCTGCCTGGTCATTAATTTTCAGAAATAGTGCTAACCAAGGATTGAAAAAATTATACCGAAGTTTATCTAGTACCTGGGGACCTGAGAAAAGGTTTCGTTTGAATCGGACTAATAATTAGTTCTCATTTTGGAGGCAAGGGGGGGGGGAGGAGGGAGTTTCGATCAGAGCATTAACACTATATTTAAATTACTACCGGACAATTCCCCCTCACTCTTCGAAATTAAACCAAACTAACATTAGGAATTTTCGTTAACTTTTGAAACACACTAAATGACTTTTTTCTTTTGTTTTGGCACACAAATACAGTAAATTATCGTTGCCAATTTCTAAAATAAAATAAATAAATGACGTCACGTACATTAAAAAACTCATAAAAATCGCATAAAACTTTTCACGAAAAATTCACAAATCGCTGTTCGAATTGCAATTAGCTGATGGCCTTTTCATGCGCCAATCACAATTGCCCGGTTGACTTCTAGCTGTGCCTACAATCGTCTGAGTTACCCATTAACACTGTACTCTAACGTTGACTTCCAATAGAGGATTTGTGACGTAATTTGAAAGAAAAAATGCTGCAAAACATGAAAAACGTCAAAAAATGCATAAAAAATAAAATTTAAAAAATGTAATAACAAGATTCAAATCGGGATAATTAATAACCGCCCTTCCTTTTTAAAATCATGACCATTTTTATCTGTAAAGAATTATCAACACTCTCTAAGCTATAAAGGGGGAAAAATTGACAAATTTGAGCAAAACTGGGCCCAAAATGGAAGCAACCAACAACCAATCAAGCATTCTTGGGAAATGTTCTTAGTGTCAAAGGAAAAAAATCGACAAAAATTCAAGAATCGTTTTACGATTTTCAAATAAACTTTATTGAAATGAGGACAAAATTTACTATATTGAGATAAACGACAGGAACAGGATTGAAGTTACTGATGTGGAAAGATTGCAGTGAAACAAAAAAAAACCTCTAAAAATCTAATAAAAAATTTAATTAAAAAAAATCTATTCAAAAATTCCAAAATCGGGCTTTGATGTGTAAAACTGCATATATAAAAGTATTTCCCCACCAAATGTCATAGATCTGCCTGCAGCGGTATCTTCAGAACACAGACGACAAACACACATATAGACAGATACTCAAACTTCATTTTTTTATTATAGTTAGAGATTAACTTAAGTGCAAACGAATTTAGCTTTCGTAATCTTCTGCACGCGAAAGAGGTTGATTAAAAAGATCATTCTTGAAAATTGTTTAAATTTATAAAAAAAAAGACTAAATTGCTATAAAGTTTCCAAACAAATTGTATTTAAAAAGTACATGTTTTACCTTATTCGACGGTATAAAAATTTAAAATGTGCGATGGTAACAGATTTATTAAAAACTGTAGTAAAAGGGAAATCGAATATTCTTGTATCGCCAACGTCAAAATGACGTCAGCGTTAAGAACGGACGCTTTTGTCCTTTATAATATAGAGTAGCATATGTAACCTATATTAATAAAAGAAAGTTTCGCTTAACCAGTGGGTTTGTTTCGGTCTGTGATGGCTATGGAAATCTACCGCACATAGAAATTTTGGGTGAGAATAGTCTAAGACAGGTCATGATGCACCTGAGTGTCAAAAGTTTCATTTTTTGATAATTAGCAGAGATATTAATTAAAAACTCATATCTTTCTTTACAAGCCGGCCAAAGTTCTAGCGCATGCCCAGAAACATATTTACGCATCGAGAGTTAATGAAGACCGAACTCGCGGGTTTTTGTTTTGCTATTTCGTAGTTCTGAATTGGCCAAAGCTTTCCGTACAATTAAAATTGGAAGACATTCAGAAAAATCTTATTCTTACGTCTCAAATATTGCAATCAATTTGAAAAAATATCTTTGTTAACCTTTAAAAAATTTATATATATTATAAAAACTAAGACAACCCAACATTCCATAAATTTAAATTTTAAACGAAATAAATAACTAAAACAAACCTAAAGCACAAAAATATCAAATGAACAAGCAGAAAACATTAATGATGAAATGAATTTAAAAAACCAACAAAACCAAATAGGAGACAGGCGGCATGACTAACGACAAGCACTGCGGGGTTAATGTAGATTTACGTGCACAAAGTCCCCCCCCCCACCCCCAACTGTCAAAACCAGAAAATCAACCAGAAAAAACCGATATGAGAACTGAAGAGATAAAATGTAGACCAAACAATTAATTCCCATAACGTGCAAACAAAACACCTCTAGAATCGAACAGTGAATATAACTTATTTTTAGTAAAACCATAAACTAAACCAACAACAGAACTCTGAGAATAACCCTGCGAACTGCCGTACCACAATATTCAAACAGCCCACCAACAATCCATCCGAACTTGATGTCAATCTATGTGGTTTAAACCATTTACAAAGATGTTTCTAAAATTGGATTATATGCATATTATTTTGAAAATTCAAAAGTTTCAAAGTTTCAAAACTAAAACTATTCCTTTTATCACATACTCCTGTAACTAGTGGTAAATTGATCAATGTCTGTATCATGTACATTATATTTCTCATAAAACGCCATGAGTTTGTTCTTTAAATCAATACTGTTATACAGATCCTCGAAGCCATAAGTATATAAACCTGTTATATTTTTCAGTTGTTTAAAACTTTTAATAGTTTATAACTGTTCTTGATTATAAATGACTTTTTCATTCAAAACACGATTGAATAACTAATTTTTCCAATAGATTTCTGAACTTCCTCCAAATAGACAAGTTGTAAATTTCCAACTGGACGAAAAATGTCCGGGCCAGGATTCGAACCTGGGATCGCTTGGCTGAAGCCGCCACCCTCTACCACTGAGCTATCCCGGTCGAACCTGGAGGGCATAATTCATCCAGTTAACCTTATTGATCGAAGCATCTGGTCTGATATTTTAATCAGCTCAACAGAAAAGATCGCAGGTAATTTTTCGCAGGACCCGGACATTTTTCGTCCAGTTAGAAATTAACCGGGACATTTTTTGTCCAGTTGGAAATTTACAACTTGTATGATTACTTTACCAAATTGAAATAATTGTGTTACAAAAAAATAATCTAGTTCCTCCAAATAGGTATTAAAATCACATGTACCTGCTCTAAATTTTATAGGTTATTTATGAAATTTAGGAATCATTACTAAATACGGAAAATCTGTACTAGTATGTTTTAACACTAACCGTTTTATACAAAGCCTTGACTCCGTAATAACGTGTTTGCTGGAATTTAAAAGTTCATAATTACAATTGTTATAAGCCTCTTTAAGTATATTACCATACAATTTCTTACAAATTACAGCGTAATTAGAGTCAGCTTTGTCAACGTATGTAACTATAAAATTATCCCCTTTCTTTATAGATTCAATCAAATCTTTATAATATTCCACAGAGACATCCTCATAATTTTAGTGTATGCAATAATTAGATCTTTTAGAACGTGGTAGTTCCCTTCTTCAAATACTTTGATTGGTAGTCCAAATCGATAGATCATTTTCTGTATGAATATATATATATTTGTTTTTAATAGCTTTATAGCATAACCCTTTGACAAAATTCTCTTCAATCTAAATTTTGTTCCATAACTCATATTTTTTCTAAGATTAACATCAGAAATAATATCTAAACTATCCGTTATAATATGTCCATAGTCTGAATTCAAGAATTTGTTGTATATTTCTTCATTACAATGGCATATGTATCTCAATACCATTTTGCAACTCCTTTGCAAAACTACTATAATTAAAAAATATTCCTTCCCAATGGTTTATCATATTTAAAGTCTCTTTCCATCAAAATATTTTTATCTGGAAGATATTTGTTAAATCTATTTAAAATGTTTTTAAACTTCACTCCTTTGAAAGGATCTCCCATATAATCTATTACAAAATAGATTTTATTATCTGTATCTATATTGTTAGATTTTGAATTCAATAATACTTTTAAGTTCTGTTCATTAACTAAATCTCAACGAATCCAATGCCATACCCACGTTACTATTCCCGTTATATCGATATAAAATTGTTTAATAAATCAGAAATCAACTTTCTTTTTAAACTAAAAACAATCTACTTAATAACTTTTCGTTGTTACTTTAAAGTTAACACTTTTTTCAACGTCTTTGACACATTTTAACTGATCATATGTTGTTATATGATATTTATAGGCAACCATTTTCATTGCAAAAATCGTGATTAATTCTTCCGTATACTGAAGTATTACAATAAATTATTCCTAAAATTTCTAAGCACATTACTTTTATCAAACAAAACATTTAAACCATATTGATAAGCAGAACCAAACCTTACCATCATATTTCTTTCGCATATAAGTCTCTCCTCCTTATTTAGTACAATCTGTATCATGAAATTACGATTTTATTAATCCCATGTTTTGCAAAATGGGCAATTTCTATTTCCTGTTCCTCCTTATTACTTTTTAAGGCACGAATGTTAATTTTTTTATTAATTGCACCGGACGTTTGTCAGATAGATGACATATTACAAACATTACATTTTAGTCTATAAACGCAATTGTATACCTTTCAAAATTTCAAAAGAATATATCATTATTATTTTGATTATAAACATCATCAGCACTGACACACACTTAACAGTGCTTATCCCTATACTTTTTCTGTTTAAGTAAATTGCCCTCATGACTCTTCCTCGCGATTTTAGACGTTTTGTTAACTATCTAGAAAAATACATAAGGAATTAACCTGAAACTGCAGGTGTGTAAACAGTATAGTATAGGTTATATATTTCCGCGAAGATTTTTTCACGAAACCCCATAGGGGACTGTCAACAAATTGAAAAAAACGAATATCTTTTGGATAACCCTGTAAAAACTAATGTAGCAAAGGCGTTAAAACTCGAGATTATTCATAAGTGGCTTATTGTAATATACTGTGTTCATTTTTATGAGGATAGCATGTATACTCGTAGAGAAATTAGGGTTTTTATAAAAACAGTCCCAAATTTCGCCTTGTTTTTTGCTTATAATTTGCAGAGTTCTTAATATAAAAAAAAGTTCTTTTCAGAAAATATGATAAACAACATTGTACATATGTCGTTCGTAGATATTTAAAATCAGAATGAAAAACCAATAAAAATTGGATAAAAAACGAGCAGGTATACTAAAAAATGTTTCACTGCGCATGCGCGAATGCAATCAAAATATAATATACATAATGTATTAGCTAAGTATATAGAGCAACTTTTGTGAAAGTCTCAAAATCATAGCTTGAAAATTCTGAAAATTATCGTCAGTAGAATAAGGTCGAAATCCGTTGTTCCCAAAAAGAAGCAGAAGTATGAGGGGTTGTATCCAAATATAGTAGTACTTGCAATATTGTGTACGCTATCGTGGCACTAATCAACATATGTTTGATACAACCCCAACAGATATTTGGAAAAACGGATTTCGAGCTTATTGTATCAACGATAATTTTCAAAATTTTCAAGCTATGATTTTGAAACTTTCACAGAAGGTGCTCTATATACTTAGCTAATACATTATGCATATTATATTTTGATTGCATTCGCGATGCGCAGTGAAACATTTTTTAGTAAACCTCATTTTTCATCCAATTTTTATTATTTTTTCATTCTGATTGCAGAGTATTATGTACAGTGTTGTTTGTCATATTTTCTGAAAAGAACTTTTTTATATTAAGAACTCTGCAATCTATAAGCAAAAAACTAGGCGAAATTTGGGACTGTTTTATAAAAATCTTAATTTCTCTACGAGTATACATGCTATCTTCATAAAAATGAACGCAGTATATTACAATCTCGAGTTTGAATGCCTTTGCTACATTAGTTTTTACAGGGTTATCCAAAAGATATTCGGTCTTTTTCAATTTGTTGACAGCCTCCTATGGGGTTTCGTGAAAAAATCTTCGCGGAAATATATAACCTATACTATACTGTTTATACACCTGCAGTTTAAGGTTAATTCCTCATGTATTTTTCTAGATAGTTAACAAAATGTCTAAAATGGCAAGTGACCGGTCACCTTTGGCAATATAGTGTAGAAGAGTCTTGTATTATAACTTTTAATAGATGTTAAATTACTTTTATTTCCATTCAAGCCACGTATAAAATCTCTATTATAAAAATATATGGTCTTATATTTAGAGCAGCTTATATTTAGCGCTTATAATATACAAGTCTGTTTCACGGAAGACTTTCTCCTTATGGAACGCTCCTCCAGAACGCAACTCTAGAGGTTCCGACAAACCAAAAGTATGCTTTTAAAGTTGAAACTTTCTTTTAATCGACTGTGTAATCAGTTTTTAAAGAATCCAATTTTAACCCGTTAATAAACACCGGTAAACGAAATCACTTCGCCTCTCACGGGATGATCCTACTTCTACACTAAAAGTAACTAAACGTCCGTATTTCGACAATATTTTCAGAGAATCTTGGTAGACCAGATTTACATCACCTAAAAATTTTTCTAAATATTTGGACGTGTAGAAGTACTTAAAAAATAAAATCTTAAAATTTTTCGAAAAAAGCGAAAAGCGTGGCTTTGGGGCATGTCTTCGCTTTGGTTAGACTAGTGTTTTCATTACTAAATATGCATATTTTTCAACGAAATTTTAAAGAGAGCTTGGATACTGTTATATCCCCGACGGGGAAACAAACGAACAAACAAAACAGAAGAAAACCTATTTCTTTTACAAGTAGATAACAATATTTTTTCACGAAATTTTTACGCGGATTGTAAAATCATTATATTTTATAAACTATAGAAATTTCAAAAGAGTTCGGACAACAAGAACTTTTTTTTAATTACTAAAACGACACTGTGAAAAAACAAGAAAACGACTTTTTACGAGCGCTTTTATCGCTAAATATCAATATTTTATCACGAATTTTTCAATAATACAACTTCATAGAAATTAGGTTAAAGATATAAAATCATACAAACTTTTGAGGTTTCTTTAAATGTATTATCACTGGTTCGTGCAATGCCTGGCGGGTCAGCTAATATTTTAAATAAAGTTGATTTTGCGAATGAAACGCAGCAACTCTCATCTATGAATGTCCAACATACTTTAGACACTCTGTATGACTTCATTTTTGAAATTATTTTGGTTTAAGAAATTTTTCAAATAAATTCTATGAAGCTCAGATTGCAGAAAGATTTATCACAGAATCTGTAATTTTTAGAAAAAGGATATTGGGACAACGTAAAAGAAAAAAATTTGTATTACTTTATAGGAGATCATTTCATTTAAAACAATTTTTTCCTTTTTATACTCGATCAAACATTTGGTTTTTAAGCGGGAAGTAACTTTATTAAAAGAACATATTTTATTCAATTCAGTCAATTTAATTTTTGTACTTTTAAGGGGACAGGGGACCTTAAAACTCATTTTTTATTTATTTTTTATTTCACTTTCAATACTATTCAAGGACACACTATATGCATTATGGCATGTATTTATCACACCAGATTTAAAATTTTTTTTTTTTTTTTTTTGGAGAAAAATAAGGAATTTTTCTGAATTTTTTAACCGTTACGCAGAATTTTTCAAAATGTCCCATGCACATTCCATATCAATTAAAATCATCAATATTTTTTATGCAGGTTTGGTTTATATATACAAATAAAACTTGGCATCAAATTTTATATATTTGAATATAAAGGTAAAAAAAAAAATCAAAATTTTTTGAAATTTTCCGCATTTTTGCATCATTTTTTCAATTAACTACATTTTAATTTTTTAAAATTGTACCTCATTTCAAAAAAACATGCCAAGTTTTGTGACAAATATAATGATAAATAGCTACAAAAAATTTCAAACTATTTAGATGAAATAGTATGCGCATGGAGCATTTTGAAAAAATGGAAACCGACAAAATTTTCGAAATGAGAAAAACAATTTTAAAGTTTTAGTATTGGTAAACATAAGAAAATATACCCTGAAATGGACTAAAATCATATATATGCAAACCCTTTACATGTTTAATGTATGATTCCACCAAAATAATTATTTATAATCTCCCCCCCTCCCCCCCCCCTGTTGAGTGTCTGAAAATTTTTTTTTACTGCGATTGAGTAATAAATTTTGAGATTTTTCTTCGCAACCAATTATAGAATTTCTCAGCTTCATCTTTTTACAGATTACTAAAATTCTGTATTCTCGCCCCCCCTTCCCTCCTGCCCCCCCCCTTGAAAAAGTTCATTTTTTCTGAGATTGACTAATAAAGTTTGAGATTTTTCTTCACAACCAATTGATGAATTTTTCGGTTTCATCTTGAAATAGATTACCAAAATTCTCGATTCTCCCCCCCCGCTGCCCCCTCCCTGTTGAGTGACAGAAAAAATTCATTTTTTACTGCGATTGACTAATAAAGTTTGATATTTTTCTTCGCAACCAATTATATGATTTCTCAGTTTCATCTTTTTACAGATTACTAAATTTCTGCATTCTACCCCCCTGCCCCCCTGCCCCCCCCTTTGAAAAAATTCATTTTTTCTGTGATTGACCAATAAAGTTGGAGATTTTTCTTCACAACCAATTGATGAATTTTTCGGTTTCATCTTGAGATAGATTACCAAAATTCTCGATTTCCCCCCCCCCCCCCTGTTGAGTGACTAAAAAATTCATTTTTTAGGGCGATTGACTAATAAATTTTGAGATTTATCTTCGAAACCAGTTACTGAATTTATTGGTTTCATCTTGCGACAGATTACCAAAATTCTGGATTCTCCCCTCCCCCTTGATAAAATTAAATTTTTACTGCAATTGATTAATAAATTTTTATATTTTTCTTCGCAAACATCTGATGAATTTCTTGGTTTTATCTAGAGGCAGATTAGCAAAACTTTGGAATTCTTAATTTTTTCAGTCGTTCAACAGGGGTAGGGGGGGGGGGCTAGGGGGTTTTCGTTATCTGTCGCAAGATCAAACCGACAAATTTATCAAGTCGTTGCGAAGAAAAAAAAATTAATTTTTTCAGTTACTCGCAGTAAAAATGACTTTTTTTAGTCACTCAACAAGGGGGGAGGAATCAAGAATTTTGGTAATCTGTCGCAAGATGAAACTGAGAAATTCATCAATTGGTTGTAATTAAATGAAAATTAAAAATAAACAGTTTTAGAAGAAAAAATGCATTTGCAAATATTTGTAAACAAACATCAGCTGATCACGACGGCCGTTTAATTAATTATAAAAATGTAAATAAAATCCGAAAAAATCATCCGATTGTAATTATTTAAGTTGGAGATGAAAGCTTACATGGAGCTTTATTTTTTGGGGACAAGAAATTTTTTTCGAAAATTTGAGCGATTTTGCTGATTTTGAGGGTCCCTTGTCCCCTTAATTACTTCACAAAAAGGCTATTATTTTGTAGAATCCTGCAATTAAAATCGATACGTAATGACATCAAACAGATACGGACGCAGGCGATTTATGAGAAGACCATTTTACACTTTTAATCACAAATTTATAATTTTGAAAAATATATATACCATATTTGTTTGCATATTTTAAGCGCGCATGTATTTTCCGTGCTTCTATCTTTGAAAGGACGTTCCAGAAAAGAAAATAATTGTGCAATTTAACCAATTTCGAAGTCACATTTCCCATAGCGAGTCAAATTTAATTGTAATAACCGAAATAAAACTAAACTAACAAAATTCCAGTAACGGACATCCTTCATTCCAATAACGGACACCCACTATTTCAGTAATGAACATCCCACATAAAGTAAGTTATTGTTTTAATATCGTATTTAGGATCAGAATTTAATTAAAGAATAGTAATGAAACAAAATATTTATTTTCAAATGAATTTAAAACACTTAGAATATAAATAAAATATTTATGAGAATAATTGTTTAAATTAAAAATTGTCATGATCCCTAAGTCAAAATTTTAATTATTTTCGATAGAAAATTCAAAATTTCAGATAACTACTAAGTTATTGAGACGATGTGAAGGAGGGATTGGGAAGATAATAAAGAAATCTGAAAAAAAAATTGTTAGAGCACCAGCGCATTGAATCGTATTTTACTTTACAATTCTCAACAGTTAAATTTCCTAAAACTACCTGAAACAATACTTGTAATTAGTAACAGATATATAAAAGAAATGAAACTGCTGGTTGATTTTTTTTATATATTGAATACAAGGATTTCAATTTAAAACTGTAGAATTAATGTTTGCTGTCCCTAATTTGCTGGTGTACTATTTTCATTACTACTATAAATGCATTTAATAATTATAGTATTTTGTTATGTACAGAGTTGTGTTGTCACAGCTTTAAAAATCAAACACATAAGACTGAAAATAATATAGGAATTTTAACAATTCCTGTGAATTTAAATATTGTCTTTATTTAAATGGAGAGGGTTTGAGAGCCCCATTAGCCCCTCTTTTTCCTAAACCTATGAATATTATTTTCTGCTTTCTTATTGATTTGAATGATTCACAGATAATGACATATGCAGGGCAAAATTATAAAGCGCATTAATCTGCTTTAATATTAACGATTTTATTAACTATGATATTAATTAAAAGCAGCTATTATAAACATTTTGTTCTTATTACATTCTGGTAAATGCATTTAAAATATTAAATTGGATTACTTAACTCTTCAGTTAAATCAAAATATTTTATTTAGTATGAACGTCACTGTAAGTGCACGTTTATTAATGTCCACACTGCAAATTGACTATTTAAACATTGCATCAATGGACTATGGTTCTAAAACCTTAAAAATAAAGGACATTTTGTAAATCGCCATTAGCTAAAAGTCTTCTATTATTTTGAAAATCAAAATATGCATTTTTTCCCAAGAAAATAAAAGGAGATATAAATTTAAACCAGATCATTAAAATTTTCACTTAAATACAGTAAAACAAACATTTTCTGCTTCCTGATTAGTTTGATTAAGGTTGTCAAAGTTAATGCAGGTTATAAATCATGCAAGGGAGAGTTGTAAAAAAAATAATAAAAACTGAATTTTTGTTGATTTCTTTTTTTATTAACTAAAAACTTTGGAGGATGCGCATTACTGGTACATTTACTCTATATATAGTCTGAAAATCGTTTCATTTTTAACCTGTACTAAAATCAAGTTTCATTATCTTTCTGTGATTTGAAGGAAACCCATCCGCTATTTTATAACTGCGTTTTATATCGCCTGCTTTAAAAGTGAATGAAAATGGTTAATGCAACAAATATGGCTATCATCAGCCATATATTACACTTATCTGGTAAAGATAAAGTTTCACAGACTTTTTGGCATTCGTTTAAGAATTTAAAATTATATCTTTAATATAGTCCAATTTGCTGGGAAAAAATTAAATTAAAATTTTATTCGATTAAAATTTTACTCGAATTTTTTATGCGGGAACAAAAATGTATTCCAAATAAAGTATAATATTCGGGAAAACATTTTGTAATTTCAAAGTTAACCCTTAACTACTGCTTTCTTCTATTTTCACAGTTTAACTATAGATACTAATCAATTTTTGTCTCGTTTTAAGTCCTAGACCTATCTCTAAAAACTTCTGATTATATGAATTTTAATTCTAATAGCCATGTACATAAAGTTTAGTACAGAAACAGTATCCTTTGAGTTAATCGAACTTTTTGTTCATCTTTCTATCAATCTGTCTCCGAGGCCGCTCACAGTAGTTATGCGACAATTTCTATCAAATAAGTTAAGTTTTAAGAAATACCCTTAATTAGAATAAGAGTTCAGTGTTTGAATGTTACAAAAACCACAAATTTAGTTACACTAAATGTGTCTATGACAGCATTTAAAGCTATTTCTTAAACGTAATGGAGAATTTAGTATCTAATAAAAACGCTCACGTAAAATAACTATTTAAACTGCGATAAAGTTTTCTAAATATTAATAATTTATTTATTAAAATATTATATGCTTGTTAAAGATATTTATATGTTTATTTTATTATCATTTTTGTTATTTCAAGTTTTCCTTCAGTAACTTAATATAAATAAATACTTATAAAAAAAAATCGCGTATTTGCCACACTCCTATTTTCACATCAACATGTAACTTAATTACCAGTTCGTCAAAATAATACTTTTTTTTTCTGGGATTTTTTGTCAATGCCGATATTTTTAATTTCTGAGGAACAATCATTTTCTAAACTTAAAATTATTAAAACTACTTACGCTCTCAAATAGTAAAAGGCAGAATTTAAAACTTTGCTACTTTATCAAAAGATCTCAGGAGCCGGAAGGTTTGGATAAAAGTGATGTTCTTGTCAAATCATATAAAGTTACGTACCAAAAAAAATTACATTAAAAAAACTTCATATACATAACACAATATATAGTACAATCCGTATTTAATTTTCTGGATACATAACGTAAATTATCTTATTTTCTTATAAGTTATTTTTGCTGTCTTCTATGTACCTTTAAATATTGATTTTATTCAGCAAATTTATGATAAATAAACGTCATTGTATTAAGTGAATGAGATATTTTTCTGTACCTAATTGATGTTCTCACACAGGGAGCGTACACTGCTGCCCCCCCCCTGTTCACAATTTGTCTATTATTCTATAAAACCCCTCTTATTTCATAAACACGTCACTTATTTCACAGATGGTCGTTTATTCATTTTCAGAATCTCTCTATCGTGGCAAAAGAATTTTTATGACCTAAACGTGAAGTTCTACCGGCAAGTTACCTATGATTAGAAATCACCTGAAAATTCTGCAAGTATGTATTGCACCGCTGCCAAAAGTTCTCTCGATGAACTTTTAACAAGAACGAAAAATCATGCGTCAAGCATAGATTAAAATTTTTCCAACACATTTAGAATACTATAAACAAACTTCCCCGCTTTAAAGTGAAATAGGATGTCTAAGTAACCAATTAGAAAACACGTGACACAATTGGAATACCAATGCGAGGCACTACCGTCAACAGTCGGAAAAGCATATGAATTATTTTGTTCACTCCTGTATAGGATTTAGAAATTTGTATATTTACTACATAGTGTTCTACAATTAATTTCTCTAGGGAAAAGCATAGCTGAGTTCAAAATTCCCCTACAGAAAAATCCGCCAGTAAGTGGAAATGTACTTGAAATCTTTTTTGCAGCCGCATATACACTGTAAAAAATTACTGCAGCAGAGATTCCAGACAATGTCCGTAAGAAAACGGGTTTTGTCCTTAGATAAACGGACTCTGCTCTTACATAAACGGTTTTTGCAAATTATTGTATCCTACATATTATTTGTTTCTAATGTCACTTTGTGCCAGCATATGTGCCAGGTTTCGTTTCCCCCCCCCCTGACGTTTATGCCCCCAATGAAGATAGCTAATGTACAAAAGACGCAATAGTAATATTATTCAAGTAATGCCATATTTTTATTCAGAATATCTCAAATGTTACTAAGACATTGGCAAAAATACTTTGTTACATATCTTGATTTAAATATTTGCTCTAACTTTCAAATTGATATATCTCAGAAGTTTACAAATGTGGCTTAGCACTTTCTTGCCCCGACCCGCTCAAAGTTTTGCCTGTCACTGTAAATACACAAGGAATGCTATGCGCACCACATTTTGTCTTAAACATCATGTAGTGCGCTTCAGTAATATATATCACTTTCAATATGTTTGATACAGTGTAAAATCATTAAAATACACCGCAAAGGATTTTTCCACATAGACCGTTATGTAAGGGAATTCTTTTAAGTCTCCCTGCAAATTAACTATATTCTACATATTTCACTTTCAACACGAAACAAGTCATAGTAAACACCAATATAATATATCGATTGCATGGCATTCAGAGTATATTTATGAGAGTCAGAGCACGAACAGACGGCAGACAGATCGAGTTCATAAACTCTTTTCAACAATGTTGGAAAGTGTTAAAAAGAGAAAAATGCATTGTCGTGTTTTTATATATTTTGCCCTCGAATTTAAGTTAAAAAATTGAGGACTTAAAAACTTTCGTGGAAAGTTTTCTATAACTAATGTGTATTTTAAATATTAAATATTATGTGCTTACTATTAATTAAAATCAATGTATAGAATGAAATAGCAATATATTGCAGCAAAGTTAAGCCATGTAAAAAAATTCTGAAACCTTCAGCATATTAAAATTTTAAAACTGTAGCTTATATCATTTGAAAGAAACAGTGCACTCAATCTCAAAATTTGCTAATCTGAGAAAACGCATCCTAAAGTTTCAATACCCTTCTTACCGAATTACGTGTAAAGACATGCAGTTTTTTTTTAATGCGATTTTTACATTTTGTTTAGAAATGTTTCAAAATTCAAAATAAAACAAAAACAGAAAATTGATTTTTTTAAAGTTTAAATTTCCTTTCCTACATAAATCAAACCCTTTCTTACACTGCCTGTATCAGTAGCCTCAAACAAAAGAAGTTTTATCAAATTTAAATTCATTAAATTCATATGTAAGTAATCGAATAAAAGGAAGCGGTTCAAAATACTAAATAATTTATAGTTTTCGAGTATTTATCTTTCACAAACTGTCTTATATTTATATAATAAAACTTGTGCAGTAAAAATGTTAGTAAAATAATTTTTATCTAACTTTAGATGCATTTTCTGTCATTTGCTTTAAACTTATTTAAATTAAGATATTAAAATGATTTAAATGTCATACAAACAATGTGCTTATATAACAACGCTTATATAACAATGTGCTTATATAGCAGGTTGTTATATAACAACCTGCACCTTAAAAATATAGATGTGTAAATAGCGAGTATATTTAAACTACGTTAACAATTATTTTCACAAATTTTCACCTACAAATATTTATAGGGTGTTGAAGAGGCCACTCTACCATCTTACCCAGTGTGAAATTAAGTGGAGTTTCATCACTACATGATAAGATTAATAAGTAGCAATTCAGATGAAATTTTTAAACAACCAAAATATAAGCATATTTAACAGCATATCTATACCATATAGCTTTTGAGAAATGCATAAAAATAGAAACAAAAGTTGTGACCCTCACCCCTCCCTTATCTACTATTTACATTTATCTCTCCCTCCTCTTTCCCTCATTTACTATCTAGATTTATTTTCAGTCTTGAATATAAATTGCTTTATCAAAAACAATATATTAAGTGGAGTTTCGTAACTGTTTTTATCTCATCACTACATCACAAGATTAATAAGTAGCAATTCAGATGGAATTTTTAAGCAACCAAAATATAAGCATATTTACCAGCATCGATACCATATAGCTTTCGAAAAATGCATAAAAATAGAAACAAAAGGTGTGACTCTAATTTCATACATTTTCTATAAATTCAGAATAATAAATTCAAATAGCGGTAGATCAAAGAAGGGTGTAGACGTTATGATTCGCGTTATTTCGCTATAGAAATTTTCTTTATAAATTAGCATCATAAAAATTTTTAGAAATGTAAAAAGGACTCACCTTATACAATAATCAAAACAATACTCTTTCAGCTTGAAAGGTAAAATAAAAATTTACTGTTACTTTCAGTAATTAAATAATATATAAATAGATTTAGAGTCACAATACACATTGGGTAGCAATAGCACTGAATAGAACGTAAATTCTTTACATCTAACTCAAATGAACTTGGCGAGAATTTATTTCGCCAGTAGCCAAATTAGAGCTCAGACGCAGGTTTTGATGGTTTTGCGTCGATTCAAGCATAGAACATGATTCGTTGATTCGTTTGGGAAAAAATCGAGACTTCTATGGTTGGTGTTTTATCCTCTTCTTACTCTGTTTTAGTTTTAGATGATTATGTTTTCACTCGTGATATTTCAATGTGTTCAGACACTAAGAAAAATTAAGCATTCTTCTAAATACTTCACTTTTTTGGATTGACTGTCAAAATTATCTTATGAAACCATTTACTTGATAATTATTCAAATTCAAAATTGTATATATATATACATATATATATATATGAGAGAGAGAGAAAGGTAAGAGAAAAACATCTTAAATTAAGATATGGTACAACAAACACTTTTTGTATAGGAATAGCGCAATCAATTTATTTTGTCACAAATACTCCATGCGTCTCACTCCAATCTCGATACAGATTTTCCCTACAATAATTCAGACATTTTTAACGACATTTTAACCTTGCTTTATGTAAAATGCAAAGCTATCACGAGACAGCGTGGAAGCGGTGCCACTATCCGCATTCAAACAGTATAGAACAAAGTACACCCTTTTTCGGAAAATATTTCACATTACATACGCTGTCAAAGTGAATCTGTTGTAAGTTTCGTTAACATATCTAACTAATTGTTCAAGTTATGGAAAATAATCTATGTTCAGATGGGAGTGAGACACGTTTTATTTTACACAGAATAAATGGATTTCGCCCCCCATTTCCCATACAAAAATTGTTTGTCATAGTGTCCCTTAAAATTTGTGCAATCTTTATTTAACCACCCTGTATATATAGTTATAATCCTAATAACTTTAATTCTTTGCATGTCTCCATACTTTGTAATAATGAATTTACTACACAGCGTGTATCTGAATTGATGAGCAGAAGTGTAAGAGGTGGCAATACATGTCAAGGTAAAGGTTTTTTTCTTTTTAGGGAGGGGTGGTCCCAATTAACTTATTCATTGAAAAATACAGAGTACCACACATGAAGCCGAATGCGAATTTCATTTCAAAAGAGTAACAATAATGAAAATATTATAGCGAATTCTTGAACAGATTTACTTTGCTTCCTGTGAAATGCGAAGAAATCGCAATAAGTTTCTGTCATCCTCATACAAACAATACTGAAGTAGACTCTTAAAATTTCGATGGTAGCTGACAGTGCACACTATGTCACTGACCGAATAGCAATGCAATTTAGTCACTTTTTTTGATAGCATGCTTTTAGAAAGAAAAGGGATTTGTTAACAATTTATCTTAAATATCTTCATTATTGTTAGCGTTGTGAATGGAAATACCGATTCTGTTTGGTGTGAGACTCCCTGTTTTTTTCATGGAACGCGCAGATTGCGACCGTGCTTTCCTTCACAAAAATTCTTTACCTTCACGTGTATTTTCATGTGAATCATCATTTTCCCTCTACAGTATCCTTTAACTTGAGTTTTGTGCTTTTCTGCTCCGATTTGGAAGCGAAGTTATTAAAGTTGAAAAAAAGAATTTCCTGTAGCATTTCTAAAATGGATTAAAACGTTCAAAAAAAGGAAGGAAAGTAATAATGTGTTATTTTTCTAAAGAGCCACAAAACACCTAATGTTTTATAAGAGGAATGTAAATCATTTTAAAGCATGAATTTAAAAATCCTTTTCATTGTAAAATGAATCTGAATATATTGAAGGATATTCAATGAAAACAACAGTTGTGGAAAACACTAAATTTCGAAAAATAGAAAAAAAACTATCTGGTCACGTTTTGATTTTATGCGATGGCTTTTAATAATGAGAATCTCACAACTTTGTAAGTAATCTGTATCAGTCCAACTACAAATATTGAACGATTTAAGAACAATACAGCTTTGGAACGCCATTCTTTCAGGACTTATAAGGAAAGTATGATATTTCATTAGTTTAACGGTTTCACAGAATTATGAGTAACGTTAATAACAATATTACATCATTGTAGGGGATTTTTTCTGACTTTTAGAAAAGTTTAGTGGAGGAGAAAGAAACCTTTATTCATAATAAGTTCAAAAAAGTTTATCTGTTTCCAATTGATTACAAAAATTTGACAAATTGAGAAAAATAATGCTTTGCAATGCTATACTTCCTTGCTTCATAAAGAAAGTATGTTTTTTTTCTTAGTTAAATGGTTTCACAGCATTTATACTAATAAAAAGTTGTTTGTGTGTGATGGCTAGCAAAATCTACCGCACGTAGAAGGCTGAAAATTTGGGTGCGGATAGTTTTAGGTAGGTCTTGATGCACCCGATGCTCGGATTTTTAATCTTTTAAGACCCGGCTTCTTGAGGCCCCTTTAATATTTTTGTCCTAAATTGCTAATAAAGTGCCCCATTTTTATCGGAACTTCTTCGTTTTTGAGGCTCTTTCTACATTTAACTTTTCCCCCATTTCTATGTTTCATTTAAGACCTTGGCCTCCTGGGGTCACGTACGGGGAAGTTTTCCCTCTTGAAGTTTTTGTTTATTTAATTGTTAATAACATGACCCCGTTTAATCCGATGTTCTTCGTTTTGGGGGCCTTTTCTCCATTTAATTATTTCCCCATTTTTACATTCCAGTTAGGATCCTCCATCTTAGGGCCCTGCTCAAAGCTATCAGCTGGCCCTTTTTGGGCACTATTATAGCTACCTTAAAAACGTCCGATTCACTAGCTTATTTATTTCTAACAACTTCTTAGGACTATATGAACGAAAAAAAAATTCGAATAAGACCCGGGCCCAATGGGAAACAATTTTTTGTTGAAAGAAATTTGTAATAACTTGCCCCCTTTTTATCCGATCTTCTTCGTTTTGGGGGCCTTTTATCCATTTAGATATTCCCCCATTTATACCGGGTGCGCCATAAATTCGTGCAAACTTTAAAAAAATCCCTATTAAAAGAAGTAATGCTCTGAAAAATTTTCGGTTTGCGCGAAATATGATCAGAAGGATTTTGGATTTTTTTCCATGTATAATAAAAAAATATTTCAAAAGTAACCGATAGAGGGTGCTCACACATCATACTGAGGCGTTTTATGCAAATCGGGACACTGTGCATTTATTTTAAGGTAAAAGATGTTCAACATGACCACCATCACCACCAGGTATCAGGCAAGTGAGGCGCATCAATACGCTTGTTACATCTGTGTGTAGTAGGCATCTATGCCACCTACGGTCCGTCGAATGGCATCTTTCAGTTCCACCAAAGTGGCAGGGGAGCGCCGGTATACAAAAGACTTTTAGTATCCCCACAACCAAAAATCTGCCGGGGTGAAGTCTGGAGATCGAGCGGGCCACTCAAATTTACAACCTCGACTTATCACTCGGTCTTCAGTGAAAGTGTCCAACAGGAACATCTTGACTTCACTTGCAAAGTGGGGTGGGACACCATCCTGCGTGAAAGTGACGACAGGTAACGCATGTCTTTCCTGCAATGCAGGCACAACGTGGTCACGCAAAATCGTAAGATACCGTTCTGCAGTGACTGTACAGGTTTTCCAGCCGGATTCAGGGCAAGGCTCTTCAAAAAAGAAAGAACCCAGAATGAAAGACGGGGTGAAACCACACAAACAGTCACATAAAGAGCATGCAGTGGCTTGGTCAGTTACTCACGAGGGTTTGACGTTGCCTAGATAAGACTGTTTTGCATATTGACGTCATCATGCAGTGAAAATTGTGCTTCATCCGTTCCCATGACGTTCAGTAACCATTGTGGGTCACGCTCCACTTGTGCCAGCGCCCATGTAGCAAACTTTAGTCTTTTACCTGTATCTGCCGGTAATAACTGGTGAAGTGCCTGTATCTTGTACGGATACAGATCCAAGATTCCGTGCAGAATACGTCGTATCCGAATTCCCCCAGCTTCACGAACACTGCTACTCCCCGTTGATGTTTCGGCTGCCAATTCTTCCATGACACTTTTTACAACATGGACGCGATCTACGCTCGAGGATGGTCTGCCACTACGTGGACGATCCTCCAAACTCCCCGTTTTCTCAAAACGTCGTACTAAATTGAGTATCCTATTCAATGAAATAGGGTTTTTTGCACCTGAAGTCCTTTCTCCGTGCGAAACTTTTGCAATGAAATAACTGTGGATTAACCATTCTTGTAAAAAAGTTTAACCACCAGCACTCGATCTGGTAACAATAGCATGCTGCCGAGATCGAATGACGAATCCATTTCCAGCCAGGTGTTTTATTGAGAGCCTGATTAGCATAAAACGCCTCAGTATGACGTGTGAGTGCTCTCTATCGTTTATTTTTGGAATCGTTTTTTATTATACATGGAAAAAAATCCAAAATCTTTCTGATCATACTTGCGTAAACCGAAAATTTTTCCGAGCATCACTTCTTTTATTATGAATTTTTAAAGTTTGCACGAATTTATGACGCACCCGGTACATCCCAGTTAGAATCACGGACCCCCTTATACGGCCCCTTGAATTTTTGTTCCCTAAATTGTTAACTTCCCCCTTTTAATCCGATATTCTTCGTTTTTGGGGCCATTTTTTCATTTAATTATTCTCCCATTATTACATTCCAGTTAGGACCCTTCATATTAGGGCCTTGTTCAAAACCATCAGCTGGCCCTTTTTGGACCCCCTATAATAATAGTTCCCTTAAAAATCGTCCTATTCATAGTTTTTTTTTCTAACAACTTCTTAGGAATTCCAGCAGCAACATGAACGACAAAAATAAATTGGACAAGACCCGGTCCCTTTGGTGCCTTTACGTTTTTATGCCCTAAATTGCTAATAAATTGCATGATTTTTATCCGATATTCTTCATTTTTGAGGCTCTTTCTACATTTAATTTTCCCCCGTTTCTACGTTCCTGTCAAGACCCTGGTCCCCTGCGTCTTACTACGGGGACCCCCGTTATGTTCCCCCGTTTCTACATTCCAAATAGGACCCTTTATCTTAGGGCCCTGATCAAAACTATCAGCTGGCTCCTTTTGGAACCCCTACTATAGCTTCCTTGAAAATCGCCCGATTCACATTTTTTTTTCTGACAACTTGTTAAGACTTCCAGCAACTACATGAACCAACAAAAAATATCTCTGTCCTCAGCTACCCCCAATTTTGGATATTAATCTCCTTCTTAATGCAGCATTTTAAAGAATAATCCGATTATCTTTCAATTTTCTTTACATAGTTCTAGGGTCCTCCAACTGCTTTATAAACTACTAAACATTTCCTTTGACTCCTCCCAGCTACCATCTTTTAAAAATATTAATCTTCTTTTTCGGCATCAACTTACGTTTACTCACTACAGCCGGAAATCAAATTCTAGTTATTGTTAAAGATAATTGGTTACGTTTAGAGAGGAGGGATTTCATCCGTAAATTAAAGATAGGTTTAATGTTAAAGAGGTAATTCGTTAAATTTACAGGGTGCACCTTACACCGCCTGGTTGAGCATTCTTTTCTCGGGTACTATGGGTCCGATTTCAACAGGGTTTGGGTTATTCGACTTGATATAAAAAATTGAGGGAATTTTTTATCTATTATAATGGGCCCGGGCAACGCCGCACGGGTTAACTAGTTTTAAATAAAGTTAAGAATCTACCATTAGTCACGTGAAGAAACTCTCAAGCTAATGTTAAACCTATGTTAGAGTTATTTTCAAAGTACCCTATATAGATTTCAATATTTTTAAACTATTTTTTTGCATAGGATAGCTGAAATCATTCTGCAACCGGCCCTGTCTTAACTTTTTTTTATTTCTATGTTAGATTAATTCTGGGACCATCTTATTTAGGTTCCAGTGAGAATCGAGGTGTCGGGTAAAATCTATACCAGGAAAATTCAGAAAAAATTAAAAACGCTCAACAATAGCTGGGAGTTTATGTTTTCAAATTCTTTTCATAATTCTACTGCAATCAGGGTGAGCAAAATTAAGAAAGATTTTAGTGCAAAATTTAGGAAAAGCACCTGAATCCACAAATCATCGCCTTCATAAAAACCACGCCTCTTGATAGTTGATTGGATTATACCGATTTTTCAAATTTCGGTGTAGCAAATAGAAACGTTCGTAAGAGCGATTGGAGATATTGTAATGTGCTTAAATACTTTATTTGAGACTGTTGATTTATTTTTTCTTCGATTAATTTTAAATTTCAACAAAATTATCTTGAAAAAAATGAGTAAATTTCAATTTCTTTAAGTTTAATGCTACAATTTAAATTACACACGATTTCCAACAAAGAAAATTATACGATTCCTTTGGATATATATTTCTTTATATATATCCACACAAAACATTTGAACGAATGGTCCAATTTTTATCATTTGTTTGGCTGGAAAGGTATTTCTGCAAGGTAATCTTGTTTCAGTTGCATTAGAATGTAACAATGATATGTTTGTCTCTCTGAATATTTCGTGACTATTTATATTTTCTAAGTTAACATTCGTAAGAATTGACAAAGTCATAGAATATGGTGTTAAATTACAGAGTACGACTTTGCATTTTGAAAATAATCGTTGTATAATGTATTGTTTCTGCACAGACACACTTCAAAATTGTCAATATATTATTACTATATTACTGTCAACTGCGCTTCAAAATAAACGATACTGGCAACAATCATATTTAAATTGAATGTACATTAGTGTAAATTATCAGAACGGAAAACCCGGTTATGGCCAAACCCGACCAGCCCGCGGTTCGGGTCGGGTCCTTTTGTCAATTTACTTCGGTGGGAGTCCATTCTAGATCTGGTTTGAATAATTGTTTCAAGTTATGAGTCAGTTTCTAGTTGCGTGTGATCCTAACGGGTCAGGTTCTTAGCCGTTTTTCTAAAGGAAAAAAAGCCACAATATTCTTTCTGATGATAAAATCATTTTACACCTTGTGCACACGCTTTGGCATATACATTTTCACTTTCTTCAATCTATAACAGAAAAAAGTATTGTAATCGAAATTTTTCTAAACTTCCGGTGTTCGATGGATTTACAGGTTTCAAAGAACCCGAAAAATATGTTTTTACAAAGAGTCTTTATGTATGTGTGTCTTATTTGTATCATCGAAAAGTGTATGAAGTTATGCATAGAAAAGAACCAAACTTCATATATATGTTTTTAGATATACCAGAAGGTCTCAGATGAAATTGGGGATATTCTGCCGGAAGGGGACGCTGTGATAGCGAGTTTTTCGCCATTTTCCTTATGTATCAATGGAAAATGTACGACGCTACACTCAGAATTAATTCAAACGCCATATATATGTCATAATAATGGAGAGAGGAAAGTTTTTTCAACTAGGTAAATCGCATTCAACGGTTGGAATATCATAGTTGAGGTTTATTCAAACAGAACGAAAAATGTCCGGGCCAGGAATTGAACCTGGGTATCTTGGCATGCCGTGGCAATGCTCTTTCTACTGAGCTACCTGAAAGATATCCTGGCTGGCATAATTCACTCTTACTTGTTGGACATGACATGGCTGCAAACTTCAATGCTAATTTCATTAATCCGAGCTACAACTATAGCATTTACATGATGAAAGTGTGATATAGCATGGAAACTCCTAATCTCAAAATGCTATATAAATAACTATAACTAAAGTTTATGTAAAATATCAATTATTGTAACAATTTTAACGTTTGCCCAGCCTTGCGGCAAAATTGGGTAACTTTTATACTTCGTAAAATCTTAGTTTAACTTGTAATTATTGTAGCTAGCGCCGGATAGAAATATTTTTCCCTCCCTAGGCTTAGGGGTTGGCTATTAGCCAAAAGCTGGTCACTAGGTTGGGCGCTGTCTGTCTGTCTGTATGCTATGCAATTAGGTCATATTAATGAGGAATGGAATTATTTTTCAATAGATAAATCATATTCAATGGTTGGAGTTTATTCCAACAGAGCAATACATGTCTGGGCCAGGACACGAACCTAGGTACCTTGGTTTGCAATCACCACAAAATAAGAGTGAATTATGCAAGCCAGGATATCGTTCAGGTAGCTCAGTGGGAAGAGCTACCTGATGATCCAATGGCAGATCAGGCCAAGGTACTAAGGTTCTAGTCCTGGCCCGGATACTTTTGCTCTGTTGGAAAAAACCTTCATATGTATGTTTTTTTCCTATGACGGGTAGGACCCAGTTGAAATTGTGGATATTCCCCTGGAAGGGGCAGTGGGATACCGATTTTTGTACGATTTGCCTTTTGTATAATCGAAAAGTGTATGAAGTTATGGATAGAATTGAACCAAACTTCATGTATACGTTTTATATGCGTTTTTGACTATGGAAGGCAGGTCCCAGTTTAAAATGGGGAAATTACCATAGAATGAGGTGCTGTAATAGTGATTCTTGTGCAATTTCTCGATATTTTTCAGTTTAAGGGGAAAATACATGAATATTTTTCAACGAAATTGTAATATTTAAGTGTAATTCAATAGCTCGAGGTTCGTATACAATTTTGGAGAAAATCGGCCTCAAGAATTCGAAATCACTCTTAGACCGGGAGGCGGCAGCACAGACAATCACCTCATCGAGTTCATGGCTGAAATTCCAGAATTAGTTAAAACTCGATTCGCATATTAAAACGCAATCGGTCTTCCAAGTCATATCTTGGTGGAAAACACCTTTAAACCCGATTTTAGCGGTTGACTCGTAGGTTTACCATTGTGTTTTCCTGCACCGAAATGTATGAAAACATGGCGGACTGGGAGCAGGAACACACAATGGTAAACCTACGAGCCAACCGCTAAAATCGGTTTTTCGGGTGTTTTCCACCAAGATAGGACTTGGCAGACCGACTGCGTTTTAATATGCGAATCAAGTTTTAAATAATTCTGGAATTTCAGCCGTGAACTCGATGAGGTGATTGTCTGTGCTGCCGCCTCCCAGCCTATCTGTGATAGCGACTTCTGTTCGATTTTCGGGAAGGGCACTGTACCTGTTGAAAAAAAGCATAATGATTCACCCAACTGTCTTATCTAGATTTAAATTGAGTATTTGTAATAAGCAAAATTTTTTACGTTTTTGATATGTTACACGTTGATTAGACTTCATTACTAAATTATCCCCCCCCCCCTCCCCTAATAGTTTTGAAATACTTATTGAGAAAAAAAATTGAAGTGTAATTAGTAATTCAATACTAGATCTGTTAAGTACTCATTTTTAACACTTTCCAATCTGGTTGAAAAGTGTTTATGACTTCGGTTTGACTGCTGTCTGGCCATGCTCTAACTCACGTAAATATGCTCGGATTGCCCTGAAATTTTTGTATGTTATTGTCGTTTACCACAGCATGTTCCCCATTTCAAATGAAGTGTGTAGCATTTATACTTTTATCAGAGGGACAGTCAAAAGTATTCCATTACATGACAGTCAATGGGGAAATGATTGTTTCAAATGCATTTTTGATGATGCTACGCCATTTGAAACATGGTAAAATTGATGTATACAATTGTGAAGCGCATTAAAACATACTTTTTGTAGAATATGGGTTGTAAAGCATTTATTATCCATTTACAGCGTCAAACAAAAGAATTCTGTTACACATTGTTCTACGAGGAAAATCGTTTGCAGTGTAAATTTAATAATGTTTCACTGATTCAATCATAATTATAATTATATGCATTACTGAGGTGCAGTATAAATTGCTTGATTAAAAATATGGTGTGAATGCGTTTATATCCATTTACAGTGTCAAACAAAAAGAATTATGTTGCACATTGTTCTACGGGGGAAAAAATTTGCAGTGTAATTTAATGATGTTTCACTATTTGAAACACAATGAAATTACATGCATTACTATAAATTGCTCACTTAAAAGTATGGTGTGCATTGCGTTTATCGTTCATTTACAGGGACATGCAAAATATATCGGTTACAGTATACGTGCGATAATTACAGTCTACGTGTGATAAGTAATTTCAAGTTTGGTTTGCGTTTTTAAATTTAACTAAATTTTTCCATATTACGTGGTGTCCATAAATTCGTTTTATCATATACAGCGGTACACAAGGGAATTCGTAAGTATTACAGACTCTGGGAGTAAATTTCTTAAGGGTAGTTTTTAATTGTGTTATGCATTTTCTAGCTGAACTATATTTAATAGACTAATATAAGTTTGTGGAATATAAATAAATTCATATACAGGGCTACGCAAAGAACAAAATACATTGTCATTTACGGTTGATAATTGCTGGAAGTGAGTTTTAAGTTGCCTTATGAGTTTTTTACATGAATTAAATTTTAGCTTAATACGTGGTGTGTACGAAAGTCTTTAGATAATTTACAGGGCTGTACAAAATATTTTGAGTGCATTTCCATCGATTGGCGAAAACTGCTAAATGTGAATTTTCAAACTGAACTCAAATTTATCATGCTATGTGTTATATATCCAAATCTACAGATCACATACAGGGCTGCACAAAATAATTCGACTACTTTTCTACAATGGAAGGTAATTTTGAAAACTATTTTTCAATGTGGCATATGCTTTCTATAAACTGTTTACTTACATATCTTCTTTACCTTTTTTAACGGTGAATTTTCGTTAGAGTTTTCTGGATGTGCTGGAAAGTGTTTCTTAAAGCATTCGTGACACATGATTTTTCGTTCTTGTTTGTGTTAAAATACATAATTAAAAAGTTTTACGTAATTTTGAAGTATTATAGCATGTATGAGATAGACAAAAGTTTTGGGATTTGCACATAAGACTAGTTTTCTTTTACTTTGGGTATCGTGAGGTTTTTGTATTGAACTGCATAGAGTTCCGGTGGGTTTAGAGTTAACTTCATACAGAATTTTCGCGTTCGAGTGACGTATAACCTGAATGTATTAGAACCATAAATATATATTTTTTTTGAAAGAATAGTTTTACTTACAGTAGCCAGGTGTAATAAATAAGTTTTGTTTAAAAAAATGATTCGCTATTTGAAGTCAGAAATAGCTTCAGAAAAATAACTCGCATATTACTGTATAAAATTTTTGGTTATAAACATGTTTATGTGAGCCACGAATTATAAACAAAATTTTCTTCACCCATCTGAAAATACTGTTATTTGGAATTTCGTTAAATTGTGTTTATTTTTATAGTATTCTGCGCACATTTATATTTTTAAAATAAGTTTAATGATATTAAAGCATTCATTTCAAAGAATATTCAGAACATGAAAAACAGAGTAATAATCATTACATTTTGAAAACAAAAATGTATAGCACAATGAGAGGTGTTTACCTACATTAATAAAACTAAGTCAATTTGGGTGATGGGCAATAAAGTCTATCGTACGTCAAGTTCTATAAATTTGATTCCGCATAGACGGATTGAAATGCTCCAAGGCGTTATATTTCCGATATCGTTAAAAATATTATTAAATGCGAGTTTTTACGTTTATTATTTTCTTTTTTATGGTTCCGTACTTAAAGAGTAAAAACGGAACTATTATAAGATAATTCCTGTGTCTGTCTGTCCGTCCTTCCTTCAGAGCCCTTTTTCTCGTAAACTATGGAACGTAGACAGTTCAAACTGGAATGATACAAAGCCTTTTTACCCATATATTTTACAGATTATTAGCCATTCACAAATATATTTAAGAAAAATTTAGGGAGCTAATTAAGTTACTCGAAGATTTTTTCTTTCTTTTTGTATATCATGTGAGATATCGTGTGAAATCTCTTAATATCGAACTAAAAGTATATATTTGTTTTGATTTTAGAAATTATATTTTCAGGGATACCGTTGAAAATGCACTGTAAAAATATGACCCCTCCCCCCCCTCTATTTCCGAATCTACTGAAACTAAAATTATGAAAAAATTAGGGGTAGTATGAGTTTATTTAAACCTTGCAGGAATACATAACAATTTTTCTAGTTAACATAGTTTTTGAGAAAAACGCATTTTTCTGTTACACACAAACTTTAATTCACGGATGGTCAGAGAGGGTGGGTTGACGGGGAATCCAGATATCATCGACGCAGAATCATACAAGGATATTTGATAATGTTTTTTGAAAAAAAATATTGTTAATTAGCCGATATATTAAGTTACTTGAAAAACACTTTCTCTCTATATACCGTGTAGCGTATCGTTCGAAAGATCTCGTAACATCGAACTACTCAAAAAGAAATTGTTTTAATCTTATGTATTATATTTTCAGAGATATCGTCAAAAGTATACTGGAAAAAGATGTGTCCCGCCCTCCTATTTCCCAGTCTACTGGAACTAAAATTATGAAAAATTTAAGGGTAGTAGGTGTTTAGTAATTAAGGAATTTAATGTACGGGACCCTTTTAGTGCGAGTTATAGACGTACTTGGTCGATTTATCTTTTCTTTCTCTTCTTTTTTTCCGCCAGCGACTTTTAACATTCATATCAGCAACCCGATTTTAATATTTATACTGTCAATTAGGAAATTTTGTACTCTTTCATATGAACTTTATTCAGATTTCTTAGAGAAATTTATCGATTTTCTGTGGTTTGTTTTCCTTCATTTTCGTTGTGCAGAAAGATGTGAACATTTTTTTTTTATCAAAATAATTTCGATATGAAATATTTGCTTCTTAGATAATTTTTAAATCGTTATATAGAGAGAACGCACACTTGTCAAAAATCGAAAAAAGCTGGCCGAAAGTCGAAAAATAAATGTTTCTTAATTCATTTTAGTACCTCCTTTTTACGTTCAGAGGGAGCATCTGCGCCTTATCCCGCATAGAGTAAGGGGTATCTTTTATACCTGCTTATGTATCTAAGGTCTAAGTCAGCTGCTGTGTAACGCTCGCTCGCACGTGCTCTTACGCGGTAAATGTTGCGCGCGTTCTACAGTGAATAACTTTTGTTGTACGTGTGCAAATTACATTCTGCAAAATGTGTGATCTTCCGAAAGGTAAGAAGAATATTTGCACATATTTATTTTATGTAATTCATTATAAATTATGTCTTAAAAGTGAAAAGAAAAGACACACGAAAAAATCACGTATTGATGCACAAAGTAAAAGTTAATTAACGAAATATTTTTTATCTTGCGTTATCCAGAGTTCTCACTATATTTACGTAATTCCTGATGATGTTTTTTATGAAATATAAAAAAACCAGCTGCATTGGTTTGCATTCTTGGAAGTATAGTTTTTTTTAAATTTAACAATTTCAAACTGCTTATATGAAATAATGCACTGTATTTTTATTATTAACTAGCAAGCTACGCCCGCTGCGCTGGTCGGTTTCTACAAATGAACCTTGAATCAAACGAAATATTGTTTTATTTGACCTTGTATATGAAAGCAATCTGCATATTTACCTGGAATATCCTTCCCCATTACTGAAAAATGACCTCATTGCGCTATTATATTTTTTAATGTGCAGTCAAAATTTTAGCTGTTAAGGACCAACTCTTTTATTTGGTCATTTACAGTTAGGGTTTGCTAAAGAATGATAAAACTATATGCAATATAATAAAACCATCACTAAAAATTATCGAACTAACAATGCAAACAAATTAACTAACAAAGTCCATTCAGTAGAAGTTTTTATAAAGGCGAATCTTTGGAAATCGGGTTCATCTGATTATAGAACTTTTGCAGATAATTCTAAAACTAACAGAACGATATGAAATATACTAAAACCATCCTTAAAAATTATCTACTTAACAATGCAAGTCGCAAAAAATACGCCCAGTAAAAACTTTCAAAAAGGCTAATCTTTCGGAATCGGGTTCACCTGACTATATAACCTTCACACATAACTGTTTGACTAAGCAACGTAGAACAATATGTACTACACTCAATTCCTGAAATAGCATCTAACTAACTAACAATACAATTCTCATCAAAATCCGTCCAGTAGACCTTTCAGAAGGCTAATCTTTCATAATCGGAATCAAATATTGAAAAGGCTTATATTTGGTTAAAAAAATGGTCACCCGATTTTCGAATTTCCCCCTGTAATTCTAGAACGAAGCAACGTAGAATGATATGTTATATAATAAAACTTTCCCTAGAAAATTATCTAACAGTGTAGGTTCCATCGAAATCCATTCAGCAAAATCTTTTAAAAAGGCTAATCTTTCATAATCGGATTGATCTGATAATAGAATTTCCCATAATAATTCTATAACTAAGCTACGTAAAACGATATGTTATACAATAGAGCATTCCCTGAAAAATTATCTATCTAACAGTTTAAGTTCTACGAAAATCCATTCAGGAGAACTCGAGTTATAAGCAGCCGGAACGAAATTTCATGTATGTAGAACTAAATAGAAGTATATTACCATTAATATAGTTTGCATTTGGATAAAAAAGGTACTTTTCGGTTAGCCGGACGCCAGTGATATGTGTACATATATAAATATATATGTATATACATATAGATATGCATATATTCATACATATAAGTGTATATATATGTATGTATATATATGTATTTGCGTAGATATACGTGTATATATATGTGTGTGTATATATATATGAGTGTGTATATATACATGTATATACCTATCACAGGCGCCCGGCTAACTGAAAAGTACAAAAAAAAATACTGCAAAAATGCTGTCGTACACTTGAAAAAACGCCTTTTCGCTTAAAATCTCTCATTAAAACTGTTTTCCTTTTCTTTCCTTTTTTAAATAAAATTAGTAACAGTTTTCTCTTTTATTTTTTCAGTTGTATAGCCATTTCAATTATTTCTGCAACAACAACAACAAAAAAACACCTTTTGGCTTAAAATCAAATTGTTTGGGGTCAAAAGTAAAATCAAAATCGCCAAAAACAAAAGATAAATCGCCAAATATTGTGTTTCAAGAGCAATCTTGCCCCTTAAATAATTTTTTAAGCATTACGAATATTCCCAATCATGTTTAAATTAAATATTTTCGTTTTATAATATTACCTCTCATCAAAATTCTTTTTTTCTTTTTTTATCTTCTCTTTCTCTCTTTTTAAAAAAAAATAAAATTAGCAACAGTTTTTTTTTTTTTCGAGATGTACAGCCTTTTAATTTCTTTCTGCAACAATAATGGTCTCCAAAAAATTAGCAATGGTAACCTTTTCGGCCAAAATAACAGGACTTTTTCTCATAATTATATAACTAATGTACGTAGAACGTTGTGTCATATACTAAAACCTTCCCTGAAAAATTATCTATCGAACAGTGCAAGTTTCATCAAAATCCAGTCAGCGGAACTTGAGTTATAAGGGAACGGAACGAAATTTCCGTTTGTGTTTTATATATATAGTAGATAATACAAAACATTTATATTTCACAAAATATAAGCTCTTTTCATTTATTTGCTTACCATATTGAATGCGCTAATGTATTTTGTTTTCATTATAATATCAAATTAGTACAAAGTAACCTCCAGAATCCCCTTAAACAAACTTTTACAGAAAAAAAATATATCAAAATGTCCGCCATATTGGATTTGCTATTTTGAATTTTTGAATTTTAATATCAAATACGTAATCAGCGACCTCAAAAACCACCTTAAAGAAACTTTTACAGAAAAAAACAATTAAAAAAAAAAGTGCGCCATATTGGATCCGCCATTTTGAATTTTTGAATTTTGATATCAAATTCGTAATCAGCAACCTCAAAAACCTATATGTAAAAATTTTTAGAAGGATCTACAACCTCTTGTTTTTCGGCCAGCTTTTTTCGATTTTTGACCACTGTGGAACGTCAGGTTAACTTTAGAAAAGGTATTTTCGAACATATTAACTGAATTATTTAACTTAAAAAATGTAATGAGTCAGATCGGCGGATGTAGAAAATATGGAAATGGAAGGATTTTTTCCTTCAAAAGAAGAATCAGAGAAATAAATTGAAGGGAAGAGTTCGGTTTTCCCAACGCGTCATGATGCAGATATTGTTGAGGCCACTACTTAGAGTTATTGTTGTAGATTACTGTTAAAACTAAAGTTTTCGGAACCTGTTTACAAAATAAACCACTATACAAAGAATAAGAAAGAAAAATGATGCATCACGCATAGATTAGGAAACACATTACTACATTTCCAGAACACTGTAACAAAACATTTTTAAATAAAGCAAAAGAAACAATTTAGAATTTCAGCAATTAACGGACAGAGTCGATAAGATAGTTGAATTCTTTTAAGCAGCCATTTATTGATTTTCTAAAATTTAATTCATCTAAAAAACGTAAAACACATTTGATTACTTTTTCACCATTTACTGCTCATATATGATGACTTTAAGTATTATATTTATCATCTACAAGTTTTATACCCACCAAATATTATCACTTATACGCAGTACAGTAATTCTTTTTTTTTATGTCCCTGTACACGAACAAAAAAGTACTATATTCTAGAATAAGCATCTTGTAGTGCACGTTAGAAATACACATGTATATGTTACATATAATATGTTACAATAATAACGCACAATAATCAATATGTTTAAAATAGTCAAAATTTTTTATAATACATGGCAAATAATTTTTCCCTATAGACCACGATGTAACGTAATTATTTTGAGTGTCCCTGTATCTGAAAGGTAACTCCATATTCTACAAATCACCTCCATATTCTCAAAAACGCAAATCAATTTCAGTATGTTTTAAATAGTGTCATTTTATTAAAATACTTCTCAAACAATTTTTCTGTATCCATGTATTCTGTATCCATGTAGCCCTGTAACCATGTATCATAATGTAACGGAATTATTTTGTGTGTCCTGTAAACGACTCCTATAAATGAAATAAATGCTACAAATTCCATTTTCAATAGGTAATGTTCTGTGTTAAGCCTTATTTACATATACTAAGTTCATGGTAATTCAATTCCGGGCGTTACAGCACATACAGACGGCCAGACAAATCGAAGTCCTAAATGCTTTTCAACTATGTTAGAACGTGTTAAAAAATAACTATAATTTAGTAAACAGACTATTATACTATATATAATAATTACTCTTAATGAAATAAAGTGGAACGGAGTCTGCATACAACAGAAACCTGTATAAAATGAAAAGAATCACTTAAAAATAAATACGGAAAAATAAGTAACTAAACGACTTATTTACCAATGGTCTCCGATTTACCGATCGCCTTGTTAACGAGAGAAAGGAAAAAGCTAGTACTCTGGTTTACGCTGCCGAAGGAAGTGGTGCTCCTACCATTAATGCTCCCGTTATATTCACCGCCGTATTGTTAACTCATGAAAGCGAATACGGGCTATTCCCGCGCCTATGCAACGCCGATTCCAGTAGCGGCTATAAAACCACTGGAGACCATGTGATTTGACGTCATGAACGCCGTTTTTTTTTTGTAAGGAGAAATAAATTTCATATCGATGCAGTTCGTGTGTTTTGATTTGCTCGCCGCTTATCTTTTGGCTTATTATGCTTATAGTATATCGTATTGTATTATTTCTATTTAATTATATTAATTACAATTTAGTTATTTTCTGGAATGCCTGTCCGTTGCTGAGTTACTGTTCTTCAAATTAAGACTTATGTTTCAGTCTTAAAATTTCCAAAGGATGCAGTCAAGAAACAACCGTGGTGCGGAATATTCCAACGAAAGACTGGTATCCGTCAGATCGTAGAGTTGTTTGCGTGAAATACAGGGTTATTAAAAATGAATCATCGGGTTTTGATACGTTACTACGTGCGAACTAGGAAACATATTTCCATGACAATTCAAACGAGAGGGCGTTAACTATATTTTCGTGCTGCGTATGTGTCATGCGCATGTGGTTGCCATGGTTGCTGCGCAAACGTCATATTCAAATGGCGACTGGACAACAGAAAGCAACTGGAACACGATATAAACGATTTCATTTACCAACGGGATGGGACTCCGCCACACTGGCACAAAGAGGTTCGTGACTACCTTAATCGACAACTCCCACAACGACGGATTGGTCGTTGATGTGGCCGAGATGATAAGACACTGTTTTCATGGCCACCCAGGTCGCCCGACCTTTCGCCGTGTGACTTCTTCGTTTGGGAATATGTTAAAGACTTAGTTTACGTACCACCGTTACCTAATACTTTGGCTGAATTGCGAAACCGCATCACGACTGCATTCGCGACCATGCTGACTATTGTGTGGAGCGAACTGAACTATCGCCTTGACATCTGCCGTATCACGCAAGGAGCACCTATTGAACATCTGTAGTATAGACGTCAATCTTGTATACTTTCGGTTTATTTTCATGTATAACTCATTGTTGTAACTCAGTTATGTTCCGAAATAAACGCTTCCACGCTTCTCGATGATTCTTTTGTAATAACTCTTCATTTTAGAAATTCTTATGTTATTCGGATTATGTTATTCGGTTTAAGTGGCAGGAATAGACAAAAAATGCATGCAACAAGAAAATGTTTGAAGTTCAAAGAAAATGAATATCCATGTACATTTGAAAATTGCCCTGAATATTTATTAGAAAACGCCTACTCACAAACCAATTAGGAATTAAAAACTTCAAAATTCGTATGATATTAAAATTCTTAAAAATACAACTAAATGTAAATATATTGCTTGAAGATGCGTAAAAACATACATAAAACTCTTAAAAGCACATTAAAGTCCTTTTAAAAATTCTAAACGTTTTCAACCGAACTACTCGGTCATCATCGGTGAAAAACTAATTGTTGAGTTGAGTTGTTGTCTCTTCGCGTTTTCTTGTTTGCCCGGAATAAACTATTTTACTTCAAGGGTGGGATGGGAAAGTAATCAATGATGTATTAATTCATTCCAGACTGCGTGGATATCATATGATAATACATCGTTACAGACTATTTCTTTTTTAGTTATTTTTTCTAAAGACTCTCTTATGATAGCTTCCTGGTGATTATTTGTGCGGAATATAATTTTGGATCCATTGAAATCTACTTTTATAGATTCAGTTTGTGCTAATCTTGCTAACGCAGTGTGGGGTCTATTTAATCTCAGATCTGTTCTTTTATTCTGTCACGAAATTTCCTCAGTGTCATACCTACGTACATAAAATCTTTGTTATCTTTCTTGAATGGTATAATATATACCCCTGATCTATTGATAGCCTGAATTGGGTCCATTTTTCTGTTTAACAAAACCCGCAACTTTGGGGGAGGGACTGCGATTAATGTAATGCCAAACTTAAAGAGGGAATATCTCATACTTTCCAAAAACCTTGGGATGTAGTTAACTTTACAAAACTTTTAATTGTACCTGTATTTCGTTTTCCTTCATCTTTCACTTTAAATTTGTTTATGATTTTTTCAATGAAACGGGATGAAACTGAATTCTCGGCTGCTATTTTTCTAATTACATCTAATTCTTCATTAAGGAAAAGGCATGAACAAACTTCAAACGCTCTTTTTACATAAAAATTGAAAGGTGCTAACTTGTACCTAATGGGTGAACTGCAATTAAACGGGATTGTGGAGTTAAATCTGTTAATTTTCCTAAACACCGTGCAATCAAGATTCTGTTTATCCATATTTCTAATTAGTTGTACATCCATAAAAGCAAACTTTTGATTTTGTTCTATTTCTAGTGAGAATTTTATTTTATTGTTTAGGCTATTGATTTTACCTAGAAAGGAGTATAATTCATCTTTACCGTGATTCCATGTAATGTAAATATCATCCACATATCTTAACCAGCCAACCGGACCCGGTTTTATGGTCTCCATGATTATATTTTCCAGAGGACGTAGTTTAAACTCTGCAAGCAAACCTGAAATGGGGGAACCCATTGACTTGTCTGTAAACTTGATTGTTGAAAACAAAAAACGTTGTTGTTGATAATTAAATTTAAACCCGACTTGACTGTATTTTTAATATTTTCTGTAAACGTAGGATCAGAATCGATCAGACTCTCTATGGCAGCCATACTCAACCTGCGGGCCGGCGACCTTTTATGTGCGGCCCGAGACACATAATCATTAGTCCATATTTATAAATTAATTGTGATTGCATAAAAAGTATTTAAGACATTCACTGTTGTTTTATATATTTGTTTTACCTTTTTTCAGACAAAATCTGCCCTGTTGTTTATAATTAATTTAAAATCATTTTTCTCTGTCAAAAGTTCCCTGTACATGTAGTCTTATTTGTGTAAATATTTTCTAAATCTTCAACACTAATCAAACATTATTCCAAATTGATTAACACTAGAACGGTGATGACCCGTACCGAATGAAAAAATGTCGATTCGAACCAGAAATTTCTTTAGAAAATAAGTTTAATATATTCCGCATAAAAATAAGTTAAATGAATAATTTAAAAGTTTTAAATAAAAATTCTGGTGTGAAATATTTTTTATAACACTTGAGTAAAATTTCCTGCCGTTCTAGTGTTAAATTTGCACTATGCAGTTCTACCATAAAAAAATAATTTAAAAAGTTTTGCATTCCTAGCAAAAAACTAATTTATTAGAAAAAATCTATTGACATTTTTTTCAGAACCTGGAAATTTTGCATTGTTATATAATCACGTTTAATACTCATTATACAGATAAAAGTGCCTTTTAGGGCTGAACGTTTGTCACAGAAAAAAAAATGGCACTAATAATTTTTATACCACTATTTTCAAACAACAAATTTCGCAGCATATTTCAACAACATTTGCAATATAAATCTATTACAAAGTTTATTGTTTGTAAATAGTGGTTTTAAAATTTTTGGCAACATTTCTTCCGTTACAAACGTTCAGCCCTATTAATAATATTCTTTGTTATATTGCTTTGCTGCATATGTTGCATCCCTGTTTTAATTACCCTTTTTTTGCCATTTTATAAGTGTGTTGCGGCCCGCCTAACGTTGCAAACATATGTTTGCGGACATATGTTTCTTCGTTAAACTTATTTTTTCAAACAACCTAAAGTCTTAACTATTTGGCCCCACCAGTGGCTGAGAGGTTCTGCTCTCGAAGCTGGTAGACGGGAGGTGCTGGGTTCGATCCCAATCGCGCCGTCGGCTTAATCGTTCGGAGTTTTCGTGGTTTTCTTCGAGCCGTGGATTTATCCATGCGTAAATACGGGTTAGGTTCCCTTAGAAAGGCCCCCACGAAGGGCACTCCCCCCGGGCCTATATCCCTCGTGTTGATAATTGGCCGTCATAAATCAACCCAACCCTTAACTATTGGACAGAAAAATCTAAGGATTGAATTTTTGGACAGGAAATTCCTTAATCTACGTGCTTTTATAAAGTTCAGATAAAAAAAATTGAATGTTCTACCGTTAATTATAAAAAAAGAACTGTTTATTAATTATAAAATTAACAAAATTTGCCAAAACAGCAATAAAGCAGCCAAACAACTGTGTACTATTTCCTTACGGAATATCGTTATGACTAAGTTATTTAAAACAGACAGACTAGAAAGGTTTTTTTTTTGTCAATTCCATTTAAATGTATTGGAAGCTTACAGTGTTTTACATAAGACTCGCCGGTCTTCGCCCGTCTAGCCAGTTCCTTCCGACTGGAGCCCAGATACCTTCTGAAGCGTATATCCTAAATTTCGCTTGGGGCCATGAAAGTGCATTTTACATGCAAACAGAAAAATATAAATAAAATATTTTATTTTAAACTATATGAAAATAACTAATATGAATATTAAAATAATAATAATAAAGTTTTAGCGACATAGGTTTTTTTTTTCTTCATGAGCCCCCTGAAAAAGTACTGCTCGGCACTGCCCGTGATTATACAGGGGGAAGGGAGAGGGTTTAGATGAAATAAAGAAAAATGGGATTGCATAAGATACAAGACGATCATTGGAAATGGGGACTGCGGTTTCACGCCCATAAATTGTAAATGCCGTGATAAAAATTACGCGGTCCTGTGTGTTTCCTCAGCCATACATCGTTAATACAGTGATCACTATAACGGCGTTCAGTTATTATGCGTGAATAAATCGTTAAAATTAAACTATTTTAACAGAGTTCTTTGAGTTTCACGCCTTTAAGCTGATTATACGGCAATCACTATAACACAACCTTGTGCATACCTGAGCCCATAAATATCGCGATCTGTATTTAAATCGAAAATATTTACTTCCAAAAAATGTATTTTGAACAAAGGAGGAATGTATCACATTTTTATACAAAATTAAATCCGATCGCTACAAGACGAAAGCGCAAAAACAATTTATAAGACATGAAATAAATAAAAATATATTTTCCTTAAACAATGACACGCAAAATATCTATTAAATAATCAGCAACAGTTGCCTTATTCGTCTAATCTTCCACAATTTTGTTCACAGCCGATGTGGGCAAAAAACTCGCTAAATCTTAGATCGCTGAAATGGGTGTTTAATTATTTTTTTAGTAGATTTGCAATGCTGAAATTCACGCTCGTACTTAAAACTGCTGTTGAGATATGGCGAAATGACCTAAAACTTCCTAACCCCGTTTAACCAACTTGGTGGATTAAAATCTACAATTACTAAAATACCTATTTAACTATTTTTAGTACATTTGTTATCCTGAATTTCACGATCCTTTCTATAACCTCTACATCGATATGACAATATGACCTAAAACATCCGAACCTCATTTAATCCGACCTTAGTGGCTGAATTTCTAAAATCGCTGAAATGAGTGTTTAACTATCTGTTTAGTAGATTTTTCATCCTGAAATTTACGCTCCTACCTAAAACCGCTGCTGAGATATGGCAAAAAGGCGAAATGACCTAAGACATTCGACCCCCCCCCCCCAATTCAACCCCCTTAGGTGATGAATTCTGAAAAATCCTTTCTTAGTGGGTGCCTATATTATGTAAGGAACATGTCTTCCAAATTTCATTGTCCTGGGAGCAACGGTTGAGGCTCGGCGTTTATTATGAGTCAGAGATGAGATACCGATACGTAAATTAAGTAATTTATTAAAGATAATTAAAAAATTCAAGAGAGTTGCTTAACATATTTGCTTAAACAAGTGAAAAAACGTGGGTTTTCGCTTGTTTTAAGTTGTAATAAATAAAATTCTTGTCTTAACCGTAGAATACAGATATTCTATTAAATCTTATTCTATCATCTGGTTAAGTCAAATCAATATTTCGTAAACCGGTTACTTTTAAAACTAGTCGTTGGGGGCCACCGTAATACTTACCCATCATGGATATGCATAATGTAAAATATTAAAAGAAAAATGTGTAAACTACTTATAAAATGCATAGCAATTCAAATAAAATCGTGGCTTGATGACGTCATAACTTTATAGGCTCGATTACTGAATTGCTTGAAAGAGGTTTTCCCTTATAACTCCAAAAATAATAATCCTATTAACTAGCGGTTTATTGCATCTGATTAAGCGTCAAATGTCCAATTAAAATATATCTTTGAAGTGAAATTTGGATGAAATACAGGGTCATGAAAAATCGAAGAGTGTGGAAAATAGGATTCCAAATATCTCAGCAACTAATTATCCGATCGACTTCATGCTTTATGCAAAATTTATGTTTTTTTATTGTCTTTTATATTCATTTCTTAAAATAAACAATTTCGAAAATTTTTATATACCTTTTATCAGAACGAATATTTCGAGAGTCCGAAAAAAATAGATCCGGTTAATCGAGGTTATTGAAATGAAATAGGCTTCTTCCCATTATTACATACTAAGTACATACCAAATTGCAAGTGTCTATCTCAATTTTTTCGGGAGATAGAGCGTTTACAGACACACACACACGGACACACACACACACACACACAGACAGACGGACGGCAAATTTTTTTTTCTAAAAATATGTTTTTTGGAATCTCCAGTGTCTGAAACGTGTAAATCCGTCAAAAAAAAAATTTCGATTTTCAAAACTATTACAAGACTTACCCTATACTACGTATGATGGGTAAGTAATAACTGAAAATAAACTGTATTTCAACTTATATGGGTAAAAAATAATTTTTGTTATTTATATTGTTTATAAAAAAGTAAAATCTTCTATAGTATTGAAACTTTGAATTAAAAATGTATGAAGAATTCTTATACATTTATTTACATACATTACCTTAATCTACAACCAATGTAAATGTGAGTTTTAACTGATTCTTGGTGAGTATGTTATAAATGTATGTAAGGTCTGAATGAAATATAAACCGGTAGAGGGGGTGGGGTGCATCAAATTTACGATGCATTTTTTACAAAAAAAAGTTTTAAACAGATTAATTAAAAAATCAACAGGCGTTCCAGGTAAAGTCTTAAAACGATATTTTGAAATACGTTTACTTCTAAAAGCAACCGAAAATAAAGGAGGTTGATTCATTCCCTATGGATACAAAAATGTACTTGTTATCTATACTGTTTATAATAAAGTGAAATACTGTTCTTTTGAAATGATGAATTATAAATCAATTAAGGGTTATCTCGTATCAATATACAACAAACTAATTTAAATATGAAATTTAATGGATTCTTAGTAAGCTTAAGTCGAAGTTATAGTATGTATATTGTATGTAAAGTTTGAATAAAGTATAAAACCGGCAGTTGGGAGGGGGGTGGGATGCATCAAATTCAGTATGTATATATTTTTTTAATAGTTTTAAAAATTTACAGGTGTCCCAGATAAAGTCTTCAAGCGGTATCTCGTAATACGTTTACTTTGATACAAGTAACCGAAAATAAAGGGGTTAATTCAACGTACATTGATAAAAATTGTACTTGTTATCTATATTGTTTATAATAAAGTGGAATAGTGTTCTATTGAAATGATGAATTATAAATCAATTAAAGGTTATCTCGTATCAATATACAGCAAACTAATGTAAATATGAAATTTATTTGACTCTTAGTAAGCTTAAGTCAAAGTTATAGTAAGTATATATTGTATGTGTACGAAAGGTCTGAATAAAATATAAACGGGCAGTGACATGGGTGACACACCAAATTTATTATATATTTTCTGCAAGTTTAAATAGTGTCATTAAAAAATTCTACAGGTGTTTCAGGTAAAGTTTTAAAACTATATTTTGCAATACGTTTATTTCTAAAAGCAACTGAAAATAAAAGTTGTAAATCCAACCTATATGGTTACAAAACGTACTTGTTATTTATATTGTTTATAATAAAGTGAAAAATTATTGAAATCATCAATTATAAATCAATCATGCATTTCTATACAAACTAATGTAAATATGAAATTGTATTAATTCTTAGTAAGCATAAGTCGAAGCTATAGTAACTATATTGTAAGTGTATGTGAGGTCTGATGAAGTATAAACCTTTTAGTGCTGGGAGGGGGGGTGTTACCAAATTTGGTATGCATTTTTTAAGTTTAAATAACTTAATTAAGCACTCTACAGGTGTTTCAGGTAAAGTTTTAATTTTTTTAAACGATAAAACTGTTGATATGTAAACAAAATGTATATGCATTCTGTTTGTCCCCTGCTTAGAAAGGTTCTACGAGAACTCCTGTTAATTTCAGAGAGCAGATTATTTATATTATATATATTTTGTTAAAAAAAGGAAATGATATCTACAAAAACAACTTTTCAAAAGTAAAAAAAAAGGTGGAAGTTGCGGCTAAAAAATGGTATGATATCAAATTTCTAAGCTTATATTACGGTACTTAATATTTTCCATTAAATGAGTTACCATATGTAAGTCAAGTGCATACTCATATGTTGATACAACTTTTTTTCTCCTGTAATAAATACATTATACCATAATTTTGAAAATTATTTTTTTTAATTATGCATGTTGGGCTTGGCGGCCATATTTCCATATTTTACACAAATTTCTAAGTACCCAATCCATAGTTAAAATCAGAAGTTCGTAATTGTTACTTAAGCAAATATTTTAAACTTTTCCTTACTGCATGTTTAGAAATTTGTGTTGTAAGATAATGGTGTCATATAGTAACAATTAATTTTATATTTGTTAGAGTAATAAATCATTTAAAAGCAGTGAAAATTCTCAATTTGTCTATCCGTAGTTACGCTTTTCTTTTGTGACCTGGGTGGTTGTAAAATTGTGTAAAATACGGAAAGATGGCCGCCAAGCCCATCATGCATAATTAAAAAAAACATTGAATTTTCGCAAACACGGTATGCTGTATTTAGTACAGGAGAAAAAAAATATCAACATATGAGTAGGCACTTGACTTGCATATGGTAACTTATTTAATGGAAAATATTAAATAAGTACCATAATATAAGCTTGGAAATTCGATATCACACCATATTTTAGCCACAACTTCCACCTCTTTTTTTACTTTTGAAACGTTGTTTTTGTAGATTTTCATATTCTTTAAAAGAGTATAAAAAGCAAATTTCCTTCTGAATAAAGTTTTTTCAATTTAATATGAATTGGTAGCCACAATCTTTATAATATTAAAATTTTCAGGACATATATATATAATTGAAATATTTTACGTTTTCTTTTAAAGTAATTACAAAATAAATAAAAATATATACTAGAAATTTTCTTAGCTGCCGCTTTATTTTTAAATGAAAGAAAGTATCATTGCTGTATATATGTTTAAGTGTTTTATTCAAAATTTCACTATTAAATCACCATAAATGTGTTGTTCCCTGAACTTCTTTTTGGTGTACTCACCATAGAATAAGAAAGGTTTTAAAATATTTTATTTAGCATAAAAAGGACAAACTCTGCATCATTTTACAAATAAATGTCTTATCATTAAACTTTAATTGTTTCTCCTCTATTTTTATGATCTGATTAGCGAAGTTCTGAAATTTTAAAAGAATTTGTTTTATTTTTTGTAGTTTATATAAGATCCTATAAACAAAACCTCTGAAATGACAAAAACCTACTTTGATTAAATGATTTAAGACTTCCTTACTATACTGCTATTTATATTTACTAACATATTACGTTACATTACTATTACGAGCAGGGACAAACGAGCTATGCTCGGTCAAAATTAGCTTTGAGTTCAACTCGATATCTTTTTCTCTCTGTATTATTACTATAACGCCTTTTATTTTATAAAAATAGCTTGACCCATAATCAAAATTATCCACTAATAATATTTTCTCGAACATGCGACCAAACCCAATTGTCTTCTCGTGCCCGAACCCCGTAGGATAGAAAATGTATTTAAAAAAACCTGAGCCTTTTTTAGATAAAATTAGCTTGACCCACAGGGACAGAAAAATGACTCACTAATCGGATTTTCTCGATCATGTTCCCTAGCCCAATGATTTTCTCGTGCCTCAAAACCGTAGGATACAAAATTTTATTTTAAATCGTCTGAGTCTTTTTTAAGATAAAAATAGCTTGACCCATAATGACCAATGACGAAAATTACCCACTAATTGAAATTTCTGTAACATGTGTCCTAGCCCAATAGTCTTCTCGTTCTCTAAAACTGTAGGATACTAAATTTAGTTCAAATCCTCTAATCCATTTTTAACATAAAAATAGCTTGACCCATAATGTTCCATGACCCGAAAACCGTAGGATAGAAAATGTATTTAAAAAAACCTGAGCCTTTTTTAGATAAAATTAGCTTGACCCACAGGGACAGAAAAATGACTCACTAATCGAATTTTCTCGATCATGTGACCTAGCCCAACAGTCTTTTCGTGCTCGAAAAGCATAGAATGCAAAATTTAGTCTTTATAGTCTGAGCAGTTTTTTATATAAAATTAGCTTGATCCACAGTGTCCCAAAAGTGACCCACCAATTGAATTTTGTCGGACATGTGACCTAGTCCAATGATTTCCTCGTGCCCCAAAACTCGTAGGCAGGGGTCGGAGAAAGTACGTTTTTATTGTAGCAAATTACAATTACTTTATCGAAAACTAACCGGTCGCTTCCGTGTGGGGCCCCTGATAGTACAGTGTACCGCCCTGACTTCCCTTGGAGATCAGAAAGTGTATTTTACATGCAACCAGAAATATAAATAAAATACTTTAAATTAGAAGTATACGAAAATAACTAATAAGAATATAAAAAAGCACTTAAATAAAGATTTCGCGACATAAATATTTTTTTTTCATGAACACCCTATCTAAGGGATGAGGCCCAAGTAGTACTTCGGATCTGGGCCCCACCCGGAAGGGACCGGCTATATGGGCGAAGACCTGTAGAGTTATATATATGAGAAATAAAATGAGACACATAAGTAATATTTTTTATTATATATCATCGACTAAAAGAGGAATTCCGTCGAGCCGGATTCGAACCAGCGACCTATGGATTTCCGATTAGTCCGTCATCTACATTCCACCGCTCGGCCAACAGAGCTATCGACGGACGCACCGTTTGTTTCGATTAACACATTAAATGAACTACCAAACGAAGCTCCATTTTTTTAAACGCATTCTTACAACTTTTCTTACTGTAATTATATGCATGAGAAATAAAATTAGACACATATGTAATATTTTTATTATATATCATCGACTAAAAAAGGAATTCCGTCGAGCCGGATTCGAACCAGCGACCTATGGATTTCTGATTACTACGTCCTCTACAGTCCATCGCTCTGCCAAATGAGCTATCGACGGACATAGCCTTTTATTCGTTTAACACATTACATAAAATTCCAAATGAAACTCTTAGTTCTAAGCGCGTTCTTACAATTTCTCTCAATGTAATTATATATATGAGAAATAAAATGAGACACATAAGTAATATTTTTTTATTATATATCATTGACCAAAAAAGAAATTCCGTCGAGTCTGATGGATTTCTGATCTCTACATCTTCTACAGTCCACCGCTCTGCCAACTGACCTAACGACGGACACAGCGCATGTATGATGAGATAAGGTGAAATCGCCGAAAATTTTCGAAACTTCATTTAACCTCCTTTGTAGTTGAATTTCTAAAATCGCTTGAAATGCATCTTTAACTATCCTTTAGTAGATTTGTTATCCCGAATTTCACGCTCCTAACTATAACTTCTACTGAGATATGGCAAAATAGCGTAAAACATTCGACCCCATTTAACCCCCCTTAGTGTCTGAATTTCTAAAATCGCTGAAATAAGTGTTTAAAAATTTTTTTAGTAGATTTGTTATCTTGAGTTTCATGATTCTGCCTATAATTTCTACTGAGCTATGGTAAAATGACTTAAAATATTTGACCTCCTAACACATGGGCTGATAAGTTCCCGGTCTAATAAAGAAAACACAACTTTTTAACAAAACTTTATAGCTTCATTACTTTAATAAATAACATAACTTTAATAATAAAAATTTAATAATAATAATTTTATAATAATAATTTAATAATAAAAGAATAAAAATAATAATTTTAATAATAAATGAATAAAAATAATAATTTTATAATAAAAAATATAATTTTATAACGAAAAAGCTCCAAACACTGCTCAAAATCATCGATTCGTAATTTTTGGTCAAAAGTCAACACGCGCGGCAGCCACTTTAACAACAGCTTTTTCATAAACAAATGTTCATTCAAAATAAAATCTACACGTTCCTTGGATATCTTCAGAATCTGAGCTATCTCCTGCAACTTCACTTTACGGTTCCCCAAAACGATTTTGTGGACTTTTTTTTATGTTTTCCGGAGTAACCATCTCTTTTGCGTGGTGCATCACTGTTGTCCGTACGACCACGTTTAAATTTAGTAAACTAGTCAATAATGGTTTATTTACCTGGTGCAGTGCCCGGATAACGCTTATCAAGCCAAGCTTTTGTTTGAACAATGTTTTTTCCCATCAAATAACAATTCTTGAAATTCTTGTTTATCCATTTTTTTTTTTTTTGTTTATCAACAAAGTCGTTCAACTGAATTCACTAACGTTTTATCCACACGGCGAATCGTCATGACATTTTTTCTGCTACATTTTAAAGGTTAGTATTTACTAAAAAAAACATCGGTTCGGAGATTGCAACGCCATCTGTGTGCCAGACCGGGAACTTATCAGCCCATGTGTTATTTAACCCATCTTAGTTGCTGAATTTCTAAAATTGCTGAAATAAATGTTTGTCAATATTTTTTGTAGATTTGTTATCCCGAATTCCGAGCTCCTAACTAAAAATGCTGCTGAGATATGGCGAACAGGTAAAATGACCTAAAACTTTCGACACCCTCCACCCCCATTTAACCCTCATAATGAATGAATTTCTAAAATCGCTGAAATATGTTTAATTATTTTTTTAGTAGATTTGTTATCCTGAATTTCACGTTCCTACCTAAAACTGCTGCTGAGATATGGCAAAAACGTGGAATAACTAAATACTTTCGACCCCCCATTTAACCCTCTTAGCAGTTGAATTTTTAAAATCGCTGAAATATGTGTTTAAGTAACTTTTAGTACATTTGTTATCCTGAATTTCCCGCTTTTAACTAAAACTGTTGTTGAGATATGGCGAAAAGGCAAAATGACCTAAAACTTCAGATCCCCATTTATTCCCCTTAGTGGTTGAATTTCTAAAATCGTTTAAATACGTGTTTAATTATTTTTTTAGTAGATTTGTTATCTTGAATTTCACGCCTAAGTAACTACTAATCAATTTTTCTCGAACATGTGACCTACCCCAATAGTTTTCTGGTGCTCCAAAACGGTAGAATACAAAATCCGTCAAGATCGTTAGAGCCGTTTTTAAAATAGAATATGCACACACACACACACACACACACACACACACACACACACACACACACACACACACACAAAGATTTGCTCGTATTAAAATATATGATAAATTATTATATATTACTAATATAAGTTAAATCTATGTCAAATAAATACATTGTGAAAGGATGGGTTACTGGGCCCCATCTTTCCTTAGTTGTTTTGTTCGATTCTGGTCTAATTTTTTACCGTCATTTTGTTCATCCGAAAGTTATTATGTCTTAGGAATTTTAAGCATTTAAAGTTTTATTAAATTTATCTATTGTCAAAGAATAACTTTAAAATAAAACAACTAAAAACTAACTACTAACTCTTCTTAAATATAAGATACACCATGAAACAAACAATAGCTTTTTGACCCATATTAAAAAACTAATTCTGAAAAATTACTTCCGATTCCGTAACTTTTCGTACACTATGAGTGAGCTGATTTGAATTTTGGAAAATTTCGCCTTCTAATGTGTTTATGCTATGAAATCATGCAAAGTTTCTTAATTTTTGGGCGGTTAATATTTTCAGTTCATTAATAAATAAAAATTCTTAAAAAGGCCGTTTGGAGATATTCTGAAGATCTTGGGAAATGACACCCGCAAGCCAACACCTGAATTCATTACTGTGCACAGACATCTATTGTTTTCACCCTATTTAAGTAACAGTTTCAGGGTTAACATACACAGTTTAAAAACAAACTGTATGATTACAAACCATAATCTACAAATCTTATTTTGTTGTTTTAGTTAAGATAGCTGAGATTGAATTCCTGGCCAGAATTCGAAAAAACGAGTGATTTACCATCCTAAAGGAAAAGGTTGGGGGGGGGGGGGAGTCAATTTTTGAAAATAATTATGCTATTACTGTGTTTGGCTTTGGTATTTAATGATCAAAGTTTAAACTTTCATTTAAATGGTTTAGAAGGTATATTTTTATGTTATAGATCAGGTGTGAGTGTGGTGGGAATATCGCACAATTGCTTGTGCTATCTGCATATGCAAAAAGATCCCTCATTTAAAAAAATGTATTGACTTTTATAAAAACAAAAAGTTTTTATAATAAATTTTCAAAAATGTATTTAACAATTTAAAATTGTTATTTCATCGCTTTTCATTCCCAAGTAATAGTAGGAACATTTTTTAGTCCTGTTTGGAAGAAACTATCTCCGTGCAATTTTACATAGTAAAAAAATTACGCTGATTTTACACATTTTTATTAGATTCAGATCAATAAATATAAATATGGGTAGATTCTAAAAAGAGGTTGGGAGTTATGTTTCATGTTACTGTCTTGTAGATCCAATCTTCTTAAATTAGCATCATCAACATATTTTAGAAATGAAAAAAGGACTCGCGCAATCCAAGCCTAATCTTGGCAGAAAATGGAAAAAAGTATCTTAAGAAATATACCGTAAAATCCCGATTGTAAGCCCCCCTTTCTCAAAACCAAAAAGGGTTGAATGTAAGAAAGGGGCTTATAATCTGGATTTAAAACACAAATCATTTAAAAACCTGTTTTATAATTAATTTAGAAGTAAAAAGGGGCGAGAATCTCCTGTATTTCGCAGATTTTCACTCAAAAGTAAATAAATATATAAAATCTGCCCCCCCCCCCCCCCAAAAAAAAAAAAAAAAAATTGAAAATCTTAAAAAAAAATTATAATACTTTCCTTTATTTGTTATTTTATTGTAATACTAAATAATCAATCATCTAAATCCCTCTCAAAATTACTGCTTCCCCCTTTGCCCCCCTCTAGTACCAAAACCTCAATAGTTTAACCGATATAACTCTTTAAATTTAAATTTCTTTTCAGACTTATTTAAAACTAGATATTAACTATAAATAAACCTAATCTACCACCTAAATCAACCCCTCGTCCTAAAATCTCTGCTTTTCTACCCCTGACCCCCCCCCCAGCCTCAACTCATGAATACCCTCCCCCTGCAAATGCATTTCATTAAATTTAAAAATTCTTAATTTTTTTTCTGCTCAGTTTGTAATTTTTGTAACAATATTTAAATAACAATCTAAATTATTCCTCTTCTCTCCCCCAAAAAGTTCTCTTTATTTTCTTTGCTCCTCCTCCCACCAGAACATACTTTAAAATCATAATTATTTTTTTAAAGATTTTTATGCTTTATTGTTAACTTTATAGAAAAAAATAAATAAATGATCATGCAACTCTCCGCTTAAATTTTCATTCCCCATCCCCAGAAAAACGGGTGAATTTTTAGACATGGAGGGAGGGGGGGGGGGAGGCAGAGAAAAAAAGTTTTTTTTAGGATTTCGATCATCTCACGAAACCCTATTACTCCTGCTTTGTTGTCTGTCTGTCACAGTTCCGGTTCTCTGAAACTAACTTACAGGCATAAAATTTTGTGTATATATAGCTGAATAGCTACTATGAAGTTCAAAATCATAAAATATGAAAAAAATCGTATTATTTTAATATAGAGATAAAAAACCAAAAATCTCACACCCTTTTCCTATTAAATTTAAACATTTTTCCTTATAGCAGTTGCCAAAAATTAAAAATCCACAATAAAATTCTTTCTACAATAATTAATTTTCTATTGAAAGATTTCCACGTGAAAAATGAAAATGAAATAATAAGTTTCACCAATTGAAAAAAATATTAATATGACGTCATATTGGTAATAAAACGGAAATTTTCAAACATTTCTCAATAATACAAGGAGTATGAGTACGTGTAAATACAGAAAGCAGCTTAATATGACGTCATAAGAGAATTAAAAAGAAAATTAATCTGACGTCATATTGGAAGCTTGATGGATTATTCGAATGTTTGAGAATAATACAAAGAGCGTATCAATATGAGTAACAGAGAATAGTAAATATGAGTTTGAAGAACGTATTGAATCATGATAAAAACCCGATTATGGAAATATTGGCATATTTTAACATTTTGAATGTCTCTATACAACATTAGATTTTACTTTATAAAAAATTAAATAAATCCAGTAAATTTTTACTTTATAAAAAACATGACTTATTTATTTTTTTTTTAAATGAAATTTATTAATTTATTTGGATTTGTTAAAGAAAGGATAAAATGTTTTGAAAGGAATATTAAACGAAACACTTTGTGCGATCTTTGATCACACTTACCCACTTGTTTGTAGTTTGTCTGTTCTTACAGCTGATATTTTGTTAATGGGAGGGGAGTTATTTTAGAGAACATATATATTTGTAAACATAAAATATACACATGATTCAGGGCGGAAAAAACAGCCACACTGCAAAAATGATGAAAATTTTTGCTTTCCTCTCACATATTTAGAAATCCTACCCCCTCCCTTGGGAGAAAAGGACAGAGCAAAAATTTCAAAGGGCATGATTATTTTAGATGAGTGGTGATACTTAGATGATGTAGGTGAGCTGAGTTACCTTACTATGAAATAAGATATAGAACAGTGTTTAAACAAATATATATTAAAGATTTTAAAGTATTTGCTGAGTGGGGAAAATAGAACTTTTCGGAGAAAGAACGGTATTTCAAATGATGGATTATTCATTAATTGTTACTAGAGATAAACAAATACAGCAGATTTAAAAAAAATAGTTTTAAAGATTTTAAATATTGTATGTGTGTTGGGGGGGGAAGGGAGGCATTTTTGGAGTAGAGAGAAAACTTAGGTGACAAATTAACTATTTATTACTTACCCCTCATACGTAGTATAGGGAAAGTCTTGTAATCGTTTTGAAAATCGAAAAAAAAAAATGTTGACGGATTTACACGTTTCAGACACTGGAGATTACGAAAAACATATTTTTAGAAAAAAATATTTGCCGTCCGTCTGTGTGTCTGTGTGTGTGTCTGTGAACGCTCTATCTCCCGAAAAAAATTGAGATAGAGACTTGCAATTTGGTATGTACTTAGTATGTAAAAATGGGAAGAAGCCTATTTCATTTCAATAACCTCGATTAACCGGAACTATTTTTTTCGGACTCTCGAAATATTCGTTCTGATAAAAGGTATATAAAAATTTTCGAAATTGGTCATTTTAAGAAATTAATATAAAAGACAATAAAAAAACATAAATTTTGCATAAAGCATGAAGTCGATCGGATAATGAGTTGCCGAGATATTTGGAATCCTATTTGCCACACTCTTCGATTTTGCATGACCCTGTATTTCATCCAAGTTTCACTTCAAAGATCTATTTTAATTGGAAATTTTACGCTTAATCAGATGCAATAACCCGCTAGTTAATAGGATTATTATTTTTGGAGTTATAAGGATGTTTCTTTCAAGCAATTCAGTAATCGAGCCTTTAAAGTTTGTGACGTCATCAACCCTCGATTTTATTTGAATTGCAATGCATTTTATAAGTAGTTTACACATTCTTTATTTTAATATTTTACATTATGCATACCCATGATGGGTAAGTATTACGGTGGCCCCCAACGACTAGTTTTTACTAGAGAGCAACAAATAGGACAAAAGATTTCTTCAAATAAGAGCTGTACAAATTTTAAACTTTGTATTTTCGAGGATAAGGGGTTAATATGAATTTCAAAGGAACAGGTTTGTATTTTAGATGATTTGTTATTTATTTATTATTAATAGAGAGCAACAAATAGGACAGAAGATTTTTTTTAAATAAATAGTTTAAAAAAATTATAGGGGTTGACAAAGAGGGGGGGAAGCAGAAATTTTGGGGGTAGAGAGGTAATTATAATGGTTGATTTATTTATTGTCACTAGACAGCAACAAATAGAGCATATATTTTTTAATAAAGAGTTTTAAAAGATTTTAAACTTTGTATGCTGAGAGAGGAGGGGGAAACATAAATTTTGGATGGAGGGGGAGATTGTAGTTTGGAGGACTGATTTTTTATTTATTGTTGTAATATTACTAGCGAGCAGTAAAAAGGCAAGAAGAATTTAAGATTCTCAAGATTGTGAACTTTTTGTTGGGGAGGGCAGAGAAGGGAATCGGACATTTCATGGGCGGAGGGGGGGTTATTTCCTTAACAAAATAACAAAATATAAAAGCAAAAGTGGAAATCTGCCAAAATTTTCAAAAGATTGAAAATTCTCTTGCTTGGATTTTTAAATTTTTTTTGTGAAAAAAAATTGCGAGAGGGGAGGGGGATTATATTTGGGAATGGAAAAGAAAATCAAATTTGCTTAAAAGTGGGAGGAGGGCTTACTTTCAGGATTTTACGGTAAATAAATAGTTTGCAAATTTGAAAATAGTTTATAACATCTTTTGTAACTTTTATCAGAATTTAACTAGTGTTGCTTACACCCATCGCAAGTAAACTTGGCGATATATTATTTAGCCAGTAGCCAAATTAGAGCTCAAAGGAAGATTTTAATGGTTTTACTTCGATCATAGCATAAAACAAGATTGGTTTGGGGAAAAATGGAGACTTCTATGGTTGGCATTGTATCACCTTTTTACTTTGTTTTAGTGGATTGTTTTCACACGAAGTATTTTGAAATAGTCGAGACAAACTAAGATAAAGTAGAATTCATGTAAACAGTTCACTTTCCGGACTGACAATCCAAATCATCTTATGTAACCATTTACGGTTATAATTATTTAAATTCAAAAATTAATAATAAATAGAAGTAGATTGAAAAAACAAAGCTTAAACTAAGATATTGTAGAGCTAGTATAAAGTAAATAATTTTTGCATAGTAAAACGGTGGCGCAATCCATTTTTTCTGTCACAAATAGAGGGCGCCTCACTCCAATCTCAATCCAGATGTAACTTCATAAAATAATTAAGACATTTTTAACGACATTTTTATCTTGCTTTGTTTGAAATACGAAGATATCACGAGAAAGAGTGGAAGTCACCACTGTCAGCATTCAAACAATGCTGAACTAAATACGCCCTATTTCGAAACCTGGTTCACATTGCATACGGTGTCACTGACCGAATGACTTCCAATTGAACACTTTTAGTAATGCCATCGTTTTCACACAAAGCGAAGTAAATCTGTTTTAAAATACGTTAAAATATCTTCCTAAGTGTTTAAGTTATGAATAAATATGGATATTCTGATGGGTGAGAGACACCCTGTATTTTACACAGAATAAATGGATTTCGCCCTTAGTTTCCTATACAAAACTGTTTATTATAGTGCACAGCCCTTAAAATTTCTGCAATATTTTTTGAACGACGCTGTATGTATATAATCCTAATTACATTATGATTAATTCTTTGCATGGCTACATACTTTGGGATAATGCATTTACTATACTGTGTGTATCTGAACAGATAATCAGAACTTTAAGAGGTAACAATACATGTCAAGGTAAAGATTTTAGGGTGGATGTGGGTTACAGTCTACTTATTCAATCAAAAATGCCTCACATGAAGCCGAACACGAAAATTCGTTCTTAACTGTCAAAATAATGAAAATATAGCGAATTCTTCAACAGATTTACTTTGCTTTCTGTAGAATGCGATGAAACCAGAATAATTGCTAGAAATAGCTGCCATTCACATCTAAACAATACTGAGGTAGACGCTTGAATACTCAAAGGTAGTTGACAGTATAAATTGTGTCACTGACTGAATGACAATGTAATTGTATCCCTTTTCTTCATGGCATACCTTTTAAAAGATTTAAAAGTGATTAGGTTAAAAATCTCACTAAAATATCTAAACTTATTTTTATATTTGTGAATGGACATCTGTCTTCGGTTTGATAGGAGACTCCCTGTATTTTCCATGGAATAAGTGGGTTGCTTTCCTTTTCCTTTGATATGTATTAGCCCCCGTTACCTTATATATTATCATTTAGCCTGCGCGTTGCAATTTTCTGCTCTGATTACGAAGAGGAATTATTAAAGTGGAAAAATAGAATTTCAAGTCACTTTTAAAAGATGGATTAAAATGTTAAAATAAAAGTTAAAACTCATTTTTCTAAAGTGACATAACAGAGAAAATATTTTAAGAAGAAGGTGCGGCATTTTTTAAAAATGAAACAAAAATTCATTTTGAAATATATCGGGAAATATTCAAGGGTTTTAAATAAAACAAGACTTGCGCAAAATACTAGATTTAGGGTAAAAAAAAGTTTCTGGACGCGTTTTTATTTTATATTTTATGTGTTGTCTTTTATTTATGATAATGTCTCAATTTTGTATTTTATCTGTATCAGGCCAACTTCAAATATTGAAGGATTTATGAACAATACAGATTTGAAACGCGATACTTAACGACTTATCAGGAAGGTATAAGATTTCATTAGTTTACCGGTTTCACAGCGTTATGAGTTACCACTGGTAAAAACAATACATCATTGTCGGGAATATTTGTGACTTTTGGAAAAGTTTAGATTTTTTTTTTTTTTTGGGGGGGGGGGAGGGTGAGGTGAGGGGGGGGTACCTTTATTTATAAAAAGGTCAGAAATTTGTTATGTATCTTTATTAAAACGATTACAAAAATTTGATCAGTTGAGAACTTTGCAATGCTATAATTTCTTGCCTTTTGTATGAAAAGTATGTTTTTCCTTAGTTAAATGGTTTCACAGCATTATGAATAAAGTTAAGAAAATAATTATGTTCTTGGTTTTTTTGCGAGTTTTGGTCAATTGCAGTTTCTTTTTAAAAAACTCAACAATTTTTTATTAATCTTACATTACAAACGTATAATATTTTGAGAACAATACAGCTTTGCAACGCCCTACTTGAAAAAAAGTAAAATTGTTTTAGTCTGTCATACTTAAAGTTAGTTAAATGCATTTTCTATGGCACCTAGGAGTATATTTTAATGCTTTATTTGTAAAAAATGCTACAAAAGATATGTATTTTGAACTGTGTCACTTTAGGTATAAGAAAGCGATATATTAAAATCCTGGGCTCTTTTGTATCTCATGTGATACAAAATTTTCTACTTTTTTTTTAAATATAGAATACAAGAAATTTAAACAATATTTTAATAAAATTGGTATCGGTTCAGCCAATTCTTGATGTCGTTTTCTATGCAAAATCTTTCATCTGTGTAGAAATGAAGGAAAACCCACATAGTATTCTAACGGTTTCATTTTTATGACGAAAATAAAATAGAGATTTACTGTAGTGGACTGAAAATTTTAAGGATGTTAAAAAGTTAACAAAAAACATTTTTAATTATTTTTCTTTTTATGTAATGACAAAATTAATAAAGATATAGACTGAAATTTTCTGATCTGCAGGTTTAATTTTAAATGAAAGAGTTGTATTAGTTTAATTTCACTATTAAGCTATCAATTTAGCTTAAATGAGTTGTCCACTGAGCCTCCTTTTGGGGTGTCCCACTGTTCCTAATGGAATAAAAAAGTTTTACAAAATTTTATTTGGAAGAAATTGACAAATTTTGCATTGATTTATCAACAAATAAGCGCCTTATACTTAACACTCCAATGATCAAGCCCTAAAAATTACAAGAACGATTGCGCTGGATCTATGAGATCCATTACCAAAATTTGAGTCTACTTTAAAAAATATCGCCATCAGTTGTTAGGTAACATTTACATACGACGAAAAATATCTTTAAAAGCTTTTATTTAAACTTGGAAGATTAATCAAATCACGGGAACGATCGCGTGGTACCTTAGAGATCCAGATCTGTCCAATGCAGCGCGATCGTTGCAGTGTTAAACTTTAGTTTTTCCCCTTTAATGTTTTAATCTTTATTAGAAAAATTCTAAAATTTGAAAGAAGGAAAAATTTACTTTTTGCAGTTAAAAATATTCTATTAACAAACATTCCCTGAAAAGATAAGTCTTCTTTGACCAAGCGATTTAAGGTTAGAAATATTCCTTAGTATACTGCCATTTATGATTACTAATATAATAATGATTATGATTACTAATATTACGAATACAATTTACTAGATATAACTAATATGAAAAGTAACAATGTAAAGTAAATACATTTTAAAGGGTTGGTTTACTGTGCCTTATATTCCCCTACTTGATTTTTTCTATTTCTGGCCTGAATTTTTTTATCCTGTTTTTCTTGTTATATTCCTGTAAAATTTAGAAATTCTAGGAAATATCAGTTCTTCTTTTGCGGGCTAATTCTGATAACTGCCGCAAATAGTATTCACGCACATCTTATCTTTCAAAATTTCTTATTTTATGTTTCACACTGCGGCAGAAAGGAACCGAATTTTTTTTTCTTTATTCAAAGATTTATTCTTCAAAAATAAATAAATAATAACTTACAAATGAAATACTCTAACTTTAAAACACGCATAGAAACACGCAATGGCTTTTTCCCATATTAGAGGGCAAATCTAAAAAAATATTTCCAATTGCGTTACTTTTCATACTCTATATGGGAGCTGATTTGAATTTTGAAAAATTCCACTTCATAATGTATTTATTCTCAGAAACCCTTAATAATGCCAAGTTTCTTAATTTTTCGGCTACAGATATACAGACACTGTTGAATTGAGACATTTTTATCCGGGAGAAATTTCTGTAACTCCAGGTGGGATTGGAGAGAGAGGGAGAAGTTAACACTTCCATACCATTAATAAACATAAAATCTTGAAACATCCGTTTGGGGATATTTTAAAGCTCTCAGGTAATTTCCCCGGGCCACCCCCTTAATTCCTCACTGGACACAGACATCAATTGCCTTCCCCCCTGCCCCTTAACTGGGAATCTGAGGGGGGGGGGGAGACAAATTTTAAAAACAAACTATGATTACATTCCAAAATCTTAAAAACCATACTTATTTTTTTGACTTGTTTTTAGATAATATAGCCCAGATTGAAACTCATGACAGAATTCGAAAATACAAGCATGATTTTCTGGCCTAGAGGAAAAGCCAGGGACAGTAAATTTGAAATTAAATGTTCTATTACTGTGGTTCGTTACCAAAGTTGTATTTAATAATTTCAAATTATGATTTCAACGCTTTTCATACCAAATAATATTAGGAACATTTCGTAGATGTGTTTGAATAAACGATCGAACATAGGAAACAAAATTAATCTCATTTTACACATTTTCAATATACATTTTCAATTTTTAAAATAGAATCATAAATAAAATAAATTTTAGAAATGTAAAATGACCCACCTTATAAAAGTATATACAGAATATATCCTGACTTTGGGCAAAATATAAAATAACAATTCTGAATCTTTCAGGAAATAAAATTAAAATAGCTATAATTGAAAATTCGACAGGCATCAGCACAGTATATATCAGAATGTAACTAATTCTCTTTCATCCAACGCAAGTAAACTTAGCGATAATTTTTTTCGCCAGTAGCAAATTTAAACCTCAAAGTAAGATTTTGATGGTTTTATGTCGATCAGAGCTTCGAACAAGATTGGTTTGGAAAAATATCGAGACGTCTATGGTTGCCATTGTATCACCTTCTTATTCCGTTCTAGTTTGATTATTTTTTCACGCGGAGTATTTTGAAAGTGTTTAAGACACTGTAAGGTACAATATAATACTTGTAAATCGTTCGGTTTTCGGCCTGACAATCCACATCAACTTATGAAATAATTTACAATATAATTTATTTAAATTCGTAATTGTATTGAAAAAAAGCGTATTTGGAAAAGAAAAAACTGATTAGACTAATATGTGGTACAGCTAATAGTTATATAGGAATAAAGTGGCGCAGTCCATTTATTCGGACAAAAGCATAGGGCGTCTCACTCCAATCTCAACCCAGATGTCTCTCATAAATTTAACAACTAAAAAAAATTAACGACATTTTCGCCTTGTTTTGTGTGAAATGGTCACTAAAAAGGGTGGAAAAAGCCATCATCCGCATCAAACCAGTGCTGAACTACAAACTCTGTTTCAGAATGTGTGTAGTTCACATTACATACGATGTCACTGGCCTAATGAATGTTCTCTTTCAACACTTTTCGTAATTCTATCGTATTTCATACAAAGTGAAGTGAATCTGTTGAAAATTTCTTTAAATGTCTTCCGTTTTGATCAAGTTAAAAAATAATCTTTCTTCTGATTGGAATGACATAGAATGAATTTTTGACAGAGTAAATGGATTCCCTCACTCCCCCCCCCCCCCCCATTTCCTAAAAAAATTGTTGTAGTTTGCACCCCTTAAAACGTGTGCAATCTTTTCTGAACCTCTTATATATATACATATATACGTTGTGTTGTGTAGGGGATATTTCAAAGGTAATTTGGATTGGCTTTAATTGTGGTTGATAAAGTTGTGTGCTGGCGATTGTTTAGTATCGGCTTTCATCGAGGTTATATATGCATTGATTAATGAAGCTTCTTTTCAAGTTTTTCTAAACTGTATGGAGAGTAAAAATTATTATAGAAAAGAGAATGGCAAGATACGGACCTTCGGCAGCATACACGGTCGGTTGTGTATGAATTAAAAACATGAAAACCTTTAATATTAATCAAAATTTATTACTTATTACTAAAATGAAATAAAAGTTTTAATGTTTTAAAACTGTTATTTCATTTTACACCTTTTTGAGTAATAAGAAATACACTTTGATTCATTTTAAATGTTTTAATTTAAATACGAAGATTAATTTAATGTTCCAATATTAGCAAAAGTTTTTTCGATGTATTTAATGGTTGTATATATTTTTTTAAACGAAACTGTATCAGAATTATCTTAGAGTTGCGGAAACAACACCGGGCGCCAGGACGGTAAAGGCGGCGAAGATTTCAGGTGAGGAGGAAGCATTTGGGAAAAATAAGTTAATTTAAACCTTAAATTGAACTACATTTTCTAGAAATGTTAATTACGTTTTATAGATTTTCTTCAAACAAATTATTTGTTATTCTATTTTGAAAATTTAATTTTAATCTTATCCTATCTGTAATAAGTGTTACAATAAGTAATCTACAGAAAAGATTAAATTAGAACTTTGTATGAGTTTTCTCTATTAAAAACTTTTACTTCCCCAACACTGTTTTTGCTCACACTTGAAAACTTGACAGTCGCTACAAAAGTAAACAAAACAAACTGCGTCCTTAAAAAGTAAAATTTGTATTGTTAAGTTATAGCAATTAATTACAGACACAAAAAAGTGAAAAGCTCTGTTATGAAGACAAACAATAACTTTTATAGTACACTTTTTAGGTAAACTATTCGTTATACAAGTAATAAATTTTGCGATTGAGAATTGTTTAGAATACATTGAGTCGCTAGGTAAATTTGATAATTTTAAACATTTACTAAAGATTTTTTGAATTTAAAATATGTTTTACTTGTTAGAAGATTAACTTCAGAATGATATACTCTCATTATTAGCAGTAAATAATAAAAACAAGAACGAAAAATTATGCGCCTAACACAGCTTATGAAACCCATTCCAACACCTCTAGAAAATGAAACTAAACCATTAAATAAGTTGAAAGAAGGTATGTAAGTAAATAGTTTAGAAAACATGTAACACATTCAAAAATCTAGTGTTATACATTGCCGTCTATAGTCAAAAGTAATCTAATTATTTTGCGTAGCCCTGTATATGATCTATAGATTTGCATATATTCTGCATAGAATGCTAAAATTTTGTTCAGTTAGGAGATTCACTCCAAGCAATTTCCACCAATAGATGGGAAATGCAGAATTCTTTTTTACAGTCCTGTACATTATCTAAATACTTTTGTACACACTACATAATTATGCTAAAATTTAATGCAGGTAAAAATTGCATAACACAACTTAAACGCATGTTTAACAATTACAAACCATAAGCGGCAGTGTATCTTCTTCTTTCCGTAGTCCTGTATATGAATTTATATTCCACAAACTTCTATTAGTACACTGGACATAGTGAATTTACCAATGCAGGAAAATACATAAAACAATTGAAAACTACCTTTAAACAATCCACTCCCATAGTGAGTAATTCATACGAATACCTTTGTGTAACCATGTATATCGTCAACAGAATTTATACGAGCCCCGTACTATGCAAAAAAATAGTTTAACTTTAAAACAAACAAAACTTTCATTAGCACTTCCAACAATTAAGGTTGATAGACAGTACTGAAACCTAATTATTTTATGTTACCCTGTAATTAAACGAGAAAAGCAATAAACACCATACCTTGCAGTAAGAAACTGATAGTGCACCTCAGTAATGCATATAAATTTAATTGTGTTTGAAATAGTGTAACAACACTAAAAATTTAGTGCAGACTATTTTTCCCCTTAGATCATTCTATTACAGAATTCTTTTGTATGACCCTGTAAATGAATAATAGATACTTTGCACTCCATATCGTACAGAAAGCATGTTTTAGTGCACTTCATAAATGCATATCAATTTCATTACGTTTTATAATAGTTTAACCCATTAAAATGCACCACAAACGAGTTTTCTTCATAAACCGTAATATAACGGAATACTTTTGACTGTTTCTGTAAATGAACGATACATGTAATGCACACCATACTTTTCAGTAAGAAACTTATAATGCACCTCAGTAACGCATATAAATTCCATTATGTTTGAAATAGTGTAACAATATTAAAATACATTACAAACGTTTTTCCCCGTATACCATCATGCAAGAGAATTCTTTTGCGTGACCCTGTAAATAAATAATAAAAGCTTTGGACTTCATATTTTACAGAAATCATGTTTTAATGCACTTCATAAATGAATATAAACTTCATTTTGTTTGAAATCGTTTAACAATATTAAAATGAACCGCTAACGATTTTTCCCCATAAACTGAATAATTTTGTAAACTATACTGAAATATATTCTATACTGGAATAAAAACTATACCGGAACACTGAATGTAGCGGATTACTTTTGACTGTTCCTGTAAAAGAACTTATTAATGCGACACACATAATTTTCAATAGAGATCGTGTTATAGTAAAGTTCAATAACATACAAAACTTTTTAGGCAATCAGAGTATATTTACGAGAATTAGCAGGTGGAAAGACAAACCGAAGTCAAACACTTTTCAACTATGTTGAAAATTGTTAATAATATTATTAACCAATATCAGCAACACATATAGTATTTTTTCAGTTATTTTAGAGATTGTAGGGTAGAACTATGTTATGCTATCAATATCTCCTTATCACGCTTGTGTGTAGTCCGATTCGTTCATATTTCAATTCAGAACATTAAAGGTTTGAAATGCACTAACACGTTTTATCATTTTATCAAATTTTAGAAGCTATAAGAGCTCGATAGGTAGTATTTATTTATTGAAAAAAAAATCATAAATTATTAAAGAGGTCAAAGCTACAATAATGGTTCTAATATACGTTGGAAAACTACAAGGTTTGCAAAAAAGAATTTCAGATTTAAATTCAAATGTCTATTATGCCCCATGTTCAAAACAGATTCTAAACCTGATAGTTAATTACACTATGAGTATCTATCATAAAACTGTTGATTTCTTTACTACAGTACCAGATATAAACAACTTCGATTCTTTTGCTGCTTGCCGATAGAATTTTAAATATTCATATAGAAAATTTTAACTTACAACCATTATCTGAAAACATGGTGGACGAACAGAAATGCTGGCATTGTAGAAATATTTACCTGAGGTCCCACAGCACTTTTTTAAATGTGTAATAGAATTCTTAAAAACTGGATGATCAATCCAAATATCAGACAAAATGACTAACTGAAAAAATTGCTACATTTACATTTATTTGTTGCATTCAAAATTGGAATCGTATCATATAAATTATAAAGCAGGAGATTCTAAAAGTATGTCTGGGGTAATTTAAAAAATTAGGATTGTTTTTTTTTTCTTCCTTTTTTTTTGCGGTTGCCACCATCGGAGAAAAAATTTCAGAGCTCATTATGATGTATAATATGCTGATATATCCATGATTTTTTATAGTAAAAATTGTTTTTACTTTTTGGGACTCATTTTTTGGCTATTTATTTTCGTCTTGGTGACCGCATATTATCGTCGGTTAAAGAATTCAAAATGGTATTATTAGTATTTAATACAGACACCTTGAAAAATAAAAGAGGGGAAAAAACTGAGAAAATGTTTAGATGAGCGATAATTTTATAAATCGAAATTACTTAATTTAGACATGAAAGGAATGTTTGTGATGCTTAACAAAATTTTCAATGTAAAAATTCTGATTGAAACAACATTCGGTTATTTATCGTTTGCGTCAGGATTTTAAAAAAAGTCTAAAATTTGATTGGATAAAATCCGTGTAACAATTGTTTAATTTTTTTTTTCATTTTAGATTTATTTTTGTTTTTTACTTAATAAACTAGAAAATCCAACCTGGGCTTGCAAGGTTACAGAATACAAGTAAAAACGATTTTTTTAACACTTATAGATGGAAATTCTGATAAATTCTTTACATTTCATATACATTTTTTTTTCGATAAAAGAGAGACTATAAAGTTTTGAAATTTATCAAAATAAATACTTTAGTATTGGCCTCGTGCAAGGAGTTAAAAGCCGAAGAACTTACCAAAGTTTTCGGTAGCCATTTTGATTCTGATAATTTCAGGTGGTTTAAGAGCGTTGTTCGATTACACGTCTTAAATTTGTATTTTAATTCTATTTTATTTATTTATTGGTTAAGTTTTTATTTCTTTATGAAATGTCAGATAGAACAAAATGCTGAACTATCAATTCTATTCATTTATATTAATTTAAGTGCAAACTGATTCAGCTTTCTTAATCGTCTGCACGTGAAAGAGATATTTAAAAAAAAAATCATTCTTGAAAATTGATTAAATTTATAAACATGTTTGAAATTGTACGTCAAACGTGACAAATGAGGTGCTTTCGTGCTATAGCTAGTTATATAAATATTCAGATCTTGATGATTTTTAGAGGACGCAACTCTAGAGGCAATCACTAACCAAAAATATGCTCTTAAAGCTGAAACCTTCTAATCGACGATGTAATCAATTTTAAAAAATACGAATTTTAACTCTTATATAAACACCAGAAAACGCAAATCATTTCGCCCCTCACGGGAATGAAACCTTTTCTACGCTAAAAGTAACTAAACGTCCGCATTACGACAATCTTTTCAAAGCATCTCGGTACACCACATTTACATCACCTACAACATTTTCGAAACATTTGGACATGTAGAAGTAATAAAAAAAATAAAATCTTAAAAATATTCGACAGAAAGTTAAAATGCGTGGTCTTTCGGCGTGGATTCGCTCTACTTAGACTCGTGTTTTAACTATTAATTATGCATATTTTTCCACGAAATTTTAAAGAGAGCTTGGATACAGTTACACTTAAAACGGATTTTAATTTCCGAGAGATCGGAAAATAGGAATTTTTTTTTTTGTTATGTTAAAGGAGACGACGCAAAAAGAAACGAACAATTTTTTTTAAACTCTAGATAATATATTTATCACGACATTTTTACACGGACTGTAAAACAGTTATATTTATAAAAATTTCAAAGAGTTCGGAGAAGATTTTTTTTAATATTAATGAAACGACCTCATGTGAAAAAACAAGTAAATGTGTTCTTGCGAGCGCTTTTATCACTAAATATAAATATTTTTCATTTGAAAATACAATTTCGTACAAAATCGGGTTAAAGATATAAAAACATATAAACTTTTGAGTTTTCTTTAAATTTATTATCACTGGCCCGTGCAATGAAGGGCGGGTCATCTAGTATTTTAAATAAAGTTGATTTTGCTAATGAAACACAGCAACTGTCATCTATGAATGTCAAACATACTTTAGACACGCTGAATGACTTACATATTTTTTAAATTCTTTTTATTTTGTTTAATAAATTTTTCAAAAATATTCTATAAAACTGAAACCTGCAGAAAGATTTATCACAAGATCCGTATTTTTAAGTAAAAGAATTTTTGGACAACGTAAAAGACAAAAAAAAAATTATTACGAAAAAGGAGATCAAAATATAGAAAATTTTGATCTTTCGTTGAAAACAATTTTTTTCCTTTTCACAGTTGATCAAACATTTTTTTTTTTTTTTAAGGAAAGAATTACCTTATTAAAAGAGCATATCAATTCATTCAATATAGTTTTTGTGCTTTTAATTATTTCACAAAAAGGCTATTTATTATTTTGTAAAATCCTGCAACTAAAATCGATACGTAATGACATCAAACAGATACGGACGCAGGCGATTTATGCGATGATATTTTACCTTTTTAATCCCAAATTTCTAATTTTGAAAAGTATATACCATATATGTTTCAATAATTCATGCTCTCGTGTATTTTCCATGCTCCTATCTTTGAAATGACGTTTCAAAAAAGAAAAATATCACTGAAATTTTAGCACCAATAATATTAAATAGGTTCATTTAATGAAATGTAATTTCATATAAATCTAACTATGTAAACGTGCCATTAATGGACACCCTTAAGGAATTTATTTAAACAATATTTTTTTAATTATATGTGTTAAATTCCAGTTTTTTAATATTATAGTAATCTACAAAGAGTATTTTTTAACCAATCTCATAGTCACATTTCCAATAGTGCATCAAAATATACAGTGTCTCACATAAGTGATGGGACACTTGTGCTTTACAAAAGGAAACTAATCAAATAAATTAAAAAAACATGTACACATTTTTTTGTGGGTGTGTTTCATACTTAAATTTAGTAAAGATTATTACATAACATACATTTTGTCAAAATATTAAAATATTAATTTAATAAAAATACAAATGTTTAGAACGGAGCAAAAAATAGCTCACATAAGTGATGGGACACCATTATATATGCAACAAAAATCGTCTGAAATAAGCAATAAAAATATTTTTTGGGGTTTTATTTTTACTTAAAAGCAATTGGCAATAATTTATAAAATCGTCTGCAGTATTTCTCTCCAGTTTGTTTTGGAATTTTTGTGTTTTTTAGCTCTGTGTAGCCATGAATGCTAAACGAAAAGAAACTTCGCCTGAAATTCGAAAATTAGTTATTAATTTGCATATTGAACGTGGAAAATCTATTAGAAAAACTGCTGAAACAGTTAACTTGAGTCGTTCAACAGTTTTCAATATCATTAAACGATATAAAAAGAATCATATGATTCAGGATAAAAGAAGACCTGGCCGACCATCAAAGCTATCCAATGGGATAAAGCGAATTATCGTTCGAAATATTAAAATAAATCCAAGAATTAGTGCTTCAAAAGTTGCTGCTGATTTACAAGCATTATATGGAATAATTGTTAATCCTGAGACTATTAGAAGGGTAATTCGATCTGCTGGATATCACGGTAGAGTAGCCAGGAAAAAATTCTTCGTAAGTGAAAAGAATAGAAAACTCAGACTAGCTTTCGCAAAATCCAACATAAATAAGAATTCTGATTACTGGAATAAAGTTATATTTGCTGATGAGAATAAATTTAATATATTTGGTTCTGACGGTAGAATCTTGGTGTGGAGAAAACCCAGGGAAGAATTTCGCAAACAGAACTTGGTATCAACAGTAAAACATGGTGGAGGAGGAGTTATGGTATGGGGGTGTATGTCGTCCGCTGGAGTTGGTAATCTGGTTTTTATTGACAGTATAATGGATCAGTACAAGTATATTGATATTTTAAAGCAAAATCTGAAATCTTCAGCACGAAAATTGAACCTTCATAACGATTTTAAATTCTACCAGGACAATGACCCCAAGCACACTGCTCTGAACGTTAGACTCTGGCTGCTATATAACTGTCCTGAAATAATAAAAACACCACCACAATCTCCAGACTTAAATCCCATAGAGAATATTTGGCAAGAATTGGAATCAAGAATTCGCAAACACACCATTTCTTCAAAACAACAACTAAAATCGGTGCTTCAAGAAGAATGGGGTAAAATCATTCCAGAAATCACAAAAAAATTAGTCGAATCCATCCCAAAAAGATTAAATCATGTTTTAAAAGTAAAAGGAAATCCAACAAAATATTAAAACCTTTTAAAAAGTAAAATTTTTGGATAAATATTTGATGGAAAAGTAAGTGTCCCATCACTTATGTGAGCCATTTTTTGCTCCGTTCTGAACAATTGTATTTTTACTAAATTAATATTTTAATATTTTGACAAAATGTATGTTATGTAATAATTGTTACTAACTTTAAATATGAAACACACCCAAAAAATTTTTGCACATGTTTGTTTATTTATTTTATTGCAGTTTCTTTTTATAAAGCACAAGTGTCCCATCACTTTTGTGAGACACTGTATTTCTAATAACAAAAATAAAACGAACAAAATTCCAGTAATGCACATGCTTCGTTCCAATAAATGGACACCCACTATATTCCACTAATGGAAATCCCACATAAAGTAATTGTTCTATGATCTTATTTAGAATCAGAATTTAATTGCCGAAACGTCAGTGAAGGCTTACTGTGGAGACCCGAAAAGTTTTTGGTTTCTGTCTGTCTGTCTGTCTGTTCCGCGATAACTGCCGTAAAAATGATCAGATTAGTTTGATTTTTGGTAGGTATGTTGGTGAGATACCCGGAATTAGCTGTATAGTTTTTAGTTACATTTGGTTCATTCGTTCGGAAATTATAGAACATTTCTTTTTTGATCATAATGCTTTCCTATGGGAATTCAGACGATTTTGAAATTTTTCAGTCGTTGAAAATAAAATGTCGCATTTGATTAATGTATTTAAACGGTAAGTTATGAAGGCTAAAATTTATCAAGTCAGGTGTTAAATTATTTAAATTAATTTGAAATTTTGTTTATACATTCGTCAGATTTTTTAAATTAGGTGTATAATTTTTGGTGCAATTTTATACATCTGTTCTAATAATATAATACATTTATTTTATCACTTTTTGCAAATATTAAAATGCATTCATTTTTATTTTCCTTTTCAATTTAACAGTAACCTAGCAACCATATTTCAAAGAATATCAAAATGATAAAATTCAAGTAACTCAGACGATTTTGCTACAATATTTTATTCGCAAAATAAAATATTATTGGAGGATTTTAATATTTTATTGAAATAAATGAGAATTTATTTTGTACAAGTTACCTTTTAACTACTATAGAATGATAGCCGAAACATTTTTATATGAGATATTATTAATTTTCTGGAAGAAATGTAGATTTTTCGTGGTTGAAAATTAGTATTATTTTAAAAATAGAATGTAATATCTCGTACAACGAGATAGTTAATCTAAAGAAATTAGCGAAGTAAAACGCATCCATACAGCCTGAAATAGCACAATTACTGGAAACTGATATCATAAAATGCTATCACAAAAAATACATTATAGCGCCAAATCAAGATTGCTATTTAGTGAATTGGCAGTGGGCACGATTATGAATGATTACACAATAGGTTTAAAAGTTTCCAAATAAGCCTATTTTGGGGAGATTTTAGTATGCTATTGCCATCGAATTAGATCAGGATGTACTTAGATCAAATAAATATTGTACAATGACCATCAAAACTGTTTTTCCGAAACAAAAATTGTAATAATACTAGATTTCTGAAATAGATAAGTGAAATATATAGTAGATTCAGTTTACATTTCCATAAGTTACTTTTGTACACGAGATATTATTCAACGTATCAATCAGATACGAGTGTTTCGTGATTGGTAAATATTGCTATTTAGGTATTAGGATAACATGAAATTATTTTCAAAATTTTTGCTTATCGTAATAAAACCACTTTGCAGAACGAAATGGAAGATATACTCGAATCATTCACACAAATAAATCACGAATAAAAATTTAATAAGATTACGGAGGGTTCAGTGGGGTTGAGCCCCCACCCCCTGAAGAAATGTATTTTTTTTAATCTAAAAAATAGAATAAGAAATTCATAAGAATGTCAGAATATTATTGCATAAACCGTGTTTAATTTAACGTTGAAGTTCTGAAACCTTCGAATTATTTTATATGCATATAAATATATAGGTAGTAATTTAAATAATTTAATTTGCGGATTGTAAGATATTAAATATTATGAAAAGTGAGTTTAAAAAACATTGACTTTCAGAGCTGACGTTGAGGCTCCTGATCTGTAGATTTACTAGTTAAAGTATAGTAATGAAACAAAATAGTTATTTTCAAATGAATTTATCAATTAGAATATAAATAATATTTATGTGAATAATTGTTCAAATAGCAATTATCATCCCAAGATCAATATTTTAATTAATTTCGATAGAAGATTCAAAGTACAGAATTTCAGATAATTATAAATTTATTGAGACAATGGGAAGGAGGGATTGGGGAGGATAGCCAAAAAAATAAATAAAAAAATAAGTAAATAAATAAATAAATTATGAATTTTGAATAATTCCTGTAACTTAAAAAAAATTGTCTTAATTTAAAAATGAGAGGACTTTACACCCCCCCCCCCATTACTTTCCCTAAACCCTTCAACATTTTCTGCTTTCTAATTGATTTTATTGATTCTCAGTTTATAAAATATGTAAGGCAAAGTTATAAACACATAAGTTATAAAAACAAAGACTCACCTTTATCACAGAATATGAAAGAAATACGTCACACTTGTGTAATGACTTGAAAAAACAGAAAGGATTCCCACTTCCAAATTGATACAGATAACAAAGACACTGTAATACAAAGAGAAAATAATAAAATAAAAAAAGTTTTCACAGCTCGTTAAAATCAGAAACAATTTAGTAAGTGAACAAACGTCGATCAGAGTTTAGAACAAGATTGGTTTGGCCATACTTCTATGGTTTGCATTGTTCTTACACTGTTTTAGTTTTAAAGGATTATATTTTAACACGCGGTATTTCGAAAATGGTGGGACACTCCAAGATAATGTAGAATGCTTGTAAATCAATCACTTTCCGGACTGACAATCTAAATCATCTTATGAAACCATTTACAATATAAATATTTAAATTTGAAATTGTATATATATATATATAGAAGATGATTGAAAAACAAAAAGCTAAGATATGGTAGAGAGTAGTAAAACAAATTTTGTATAGGAAAACAGTGGCACAATCCATGTATTCTGTCACCAAAACAGGACGTCTCACTCTAATCTCAACCCATATTTTCCTTCATAAATTTAAAAATAATTAAGGCATTTTTAAATACATTTTGACCTTGTGTTATGTTAAATGCGAATATATCACGAGAAAGGGTGGAATTGGACACTATCCATATTCAAACAGTGATTAGCTAAATACCCCCTGTCTCGAAAAATAGTTCACATCACATACAGTATCACCGTCTTAATGTCGTATTTCACACAAAGCGCAGCGAATCTGTTGTAAATTTTGTTAAAATATCTTCCAAATTGTTCAAGTTAAGAAAAAAATATATGATCTGATGAGAGTGAGACCTGTATTTTACACAGAATAAATAGATTTCACCAACCATTTCTCATAATTATTTTTGTTATAGTGCGTACCCCATAAAATATGTACTATCTTATATATATATATATATATTATATACATATATATATATATATATATATATATAATCCTAATTACATTGCGTAATTATATACACTAAATTGCCAAAGGTGACCGGTCACTTGCGATTGTAAACGTTTTGTTAACTATCTAGAAAAATACATGAGGAATTAACCAGAAACTGCAGGTGTGTAAACAGTATAATATAGGTTATATATTTTCACGAAACCCCATAGGGGACTGTCAACAAATTGAAAAAGAACGAATATCTTTTGGATAACCCTGTAAAAACTATTGTAGCAAAGGCGTTTAAACTCGGGATTATTAATAAGTGGTTTATTGTAGTATACTGTGTTCATTTTTATGAGGATAGCATGTATACTCGTAGAGAAATTAAGGTTTTTGTAAAAACGGTCCCAAACTTCGCCTAGTTTTTTTGCTTATAATTTGCAGAGTTCTTAATATAAAAAAAAAAAGTTATTTTGAGAAAATATGACAAACAACATTGTACATAATACTCTGCAATCGGAATTAAAAAATAATAAAAATTGGATGAAAAATGAGCAGGTTTACTAAAAAATGTTTCACTGAGCAAGCGCGAATGCAATCAAAATATAATATACATAATGTATTAGCTAAGTATATAGAGCAACTTTTGTGAAAGTCTCAAAATCATAGCTTGAAAATTCTGAAAATTATCGTCAGTAGAATAAGGTCGAAATCCGTTGTTCCCAAAAAGAAGCAAAAAGATGAGGGGTTGTATCAAATATCTGTTGATTAGTGCCAAGATAGCGTACACAATATTGCACGTACTACTATATTTGGATATAACCCCTCATATTTTTGCTTTCTTTTCGGAACAACGGATTTCGAACTTATTCTATCAACGATAATTTTCAGAATTATCCAGCTATGATTTTGAGACTTTCACAAAAGTTGCTCTATATACTTAGCTAATACATTATGCATTTTATATTTTGATTGCATTCGCGCATGCGCAGTGAACCATTTTTTAGTAAACCTGCTTATTTTTCATCCAATTTTTATTATTTTTTAATTCTGATTGCAGAGTATTATGTACAATGTTGTTTGTCATATTTTCTGAAAATAACTTTTTTTTATATTAAGAACTGCAAATTATGAGCAAAAAACTATGCGAAATTTGGGACTGTTTTTATAAAAACCCTAATTTCTCTACGAGTTTCTATGCTATCCTAATAAAAATGAACACAGTATATTACAATAAGCCACTTATGAATAATCTCGAGTTTTAACGCCTTTGCTACATTAGTTTTTACAGGGTAATCCAAAAGATATTCGTTCTTTTTCAATTTGTTGACAGTCCCCTATGGGGTGTCGTGAAAAGATCTTCGCGGAAATATATAACCTATACTATACTGTTTACACACCTGTTGTTTCAGGTTAATTCCTCATGTATTTTTCTAGATAGTTAACAAAACGTCTAAAATCGCAAGTGACCGGTCACCTTTGGCAATATAGTGTATAATCCTAATTACATTGATTAATCCTTTGCATGTCTACATACTTTGGGATAATGCATTTACTATACTGGGTGTATCTGAACTGATGCCCAAAACTGTAAGACGTGTTAATAAAGATTTTTTTTAGGGGGGGGGGGGGGGGGGGCTCACAATCCTCTTATTCAATCAAAAATATAGGGTGCCTCATATGAAGCCGAACATGAATTACCGTTCAAAACTGTAACAAAAATTTAAATATTAAAGTGAATTCTTCAACAGATTTACTTTGCATACTGTGACGAAAACATGCGACGAAAACAGAATAAGTGCAGGAAATTTCTGTCATCCTCATCCAAACAATACTAAGGTATCGCTTGAAATTTCAATGGTAGATGACAGTGCATACCCAGTCACTTTCCGAATGACATATTACTTTTCTTGATGGCAAGGCATTTAATAGAAAGAAAAGTAATTGTGTTAAATTCTTATGTAAAATATCTTCATTATTGTTTGCGTTGTGAATGGAAATCCGGCTTCGGATTGTGTGAGACTCCTTGTATTTTTCATGAAATATGTGGATTGCAACTGTGCTCTCCTATACAAGAATTCTTTCCATTGATATGTATTATCTCTGTTCACCCTGTAATAATTATCCTGAGTTTTGCGATTTTCCGCTTTGATCTGGAGGCGAAATTATTATAGTTGAAAAATAGAATTTCAAATCGCATGTCTAAAATGGATTAAAAAGTGCAACAAAAAAAAAGGGGGGGGGATAATGTGCCTTTTTTTTCTAAAGTGACACAATACATCAAATGTTTTATTAAGTAAATCAGGGGAAAGTAAATCAGTTTAAAGAATGCATTAAAAAATACTTTTCGTTGTGAAATGTTTAGGTATCTATTAAAGGGTTTTGAATGAAAACAGCACTTGTAAGAAACATTCACCTTTCAAAAAAGAAAAAAGAGAATGTGGACGCATTTTAAGTTTGTGCGATAGTTTTTATTGATGAGAATCTCGTACCTTTGTAAGTTATCTGCATCAACCCAACTACAACTATTGAACGATTTAAGAAAAATACTGCTTTGGAACACAACGCCGTACATTCTAGACGTATAAGGAAAGTATGTTCCATTAGTTCAATGATTTCACAGCATTGATAAAAACAATACATCATCGTCGGGGACTTTTGTGACTTTTAGAAATGTTTAGCCAGGGGATTGTGGGAAAGGATAATTTTATTTATATAATAAGTTGAAAAAAAATGTATCTGTATCAAATTGTTTGCAAAAACTTGACGAATTTAAAACAATAATGCTTTAATAACCCCTTACTTATAAGCTGGCCTTACTTATAAGTAAGAGATGATTTTTCACAATTAAATGTTTTCACAGCATTATGAGTAATATAAAGAACAAGAATTCTGCATTTGTTTTGTGTGACTTAGTTTAGATATTCAAAATGCATTGAGATAGACAGTTAAGATTCAAACTATTTAAATTCGTTTCAAAAACATTTCTGATAATTTCTTTTTTTGTATAGCATGACGAGCTCTTCTCGTCAGAGGATCAGTTAGGAAAGAAGAAAACAAATATGTGGCTTGGAGTATATTAGGTATATATTATAAGGTACTTATTGTTTCTATGTTATTTTCTATTGTCATTGCTCTTACGTATTCTTTTTCGCAAATTGTTAGTGAATTCTGTGCTTCTTTTGTTTTAGTAAGTATTATATACTATGTCCTCTTTTTTTAAATATAAAATAAAATTGATGTTAGAAGTATAATTGTTGACTCTTATTCGATAATTGTACATAAATATGGATTAATTTTCTTCCATTTCAGGCTCTCGTTATAGTTTTCCGGTTCACAAATTCTTTTCTTCGGATTGGTTCGGGTTGTCTTTAAATATGAGTATAACCCGACGATTGTAGTATTATAGCGTGCACACCCCATCCTATGCGACAATTTATACATTTAAAACAAACACTATTTTATTTTTTGTATAGTGTGCCTGCAGTAAGCAAAATTTCACAATTAAGGGTGAAATTAATAGTCTGATGTGAGTCAGCATATTCATCAATAATGTTTTTAACCCTTATCCTTTTTAACATTCTCAGAGACCGCAGTTTTCTTTTTCAATTTTCTCGATTTTTCATTTCCTAGTTTAACTGTAAATATTACTAAAATTTTGTTTCGTTTGAAATATAATACTATTGCTAGATAATTCTGAATAGGCTAATTTTAATTATAATGGCAGTCCAGTCCATAATTTAATCAAGTTATATTATGTCCTATAAATGAATCTTTCCCCAACCGATGCAGTAGCCTATGACTTAATCTAGTCTTTTATTCCTCTTTCAATCATATGGACTCGGATTTCGGTCACAGTAGTTAAGTTTGAAATTTACATATAGAGAAGGAGGAACGTGCTAGAATTCGGTGTTGGAATTAACATGATATTGTAACAGTTCAGATTTAAATCCAATGGAAAATGTATAGGGAAAAAAAGGGGATCATTTTGTTGTTAGAACCTCGAACTTTAATGTATCTGCAAATCCTTATTTACAATGTATGGCATAATAAAATGGCTGCCAATTACATAAAGGAACAATGTAATTCGATTTCCAAATCATATACATTCGGTTCATTTAAATAAAAAGAGTGCTCTAATTAAAATCAGAGTAATTTTTTAGAACAAATGTATTTTTTTTAATATGTCTTTCGAACACTTATCCTTTTTTATTTTTCGTGAGCAGATCTCAGAATTATATTTAATAAGAAAATTTCATTTCATTTCACTGAAAATTGTGCAGAAATTAACTGGTCATCCAAAGTTGTGATCGGTTATTTATCTCTTTATATTTTTCTTTAATTATATGTAAATATATAATATACAAACATTGAATAGTCATAGCATGGGAAAATTATTTTATATTGTAATTTATTTAGAAGATATTTGAAATAAAAGAACTCAAAATCAAATTTTTTACTGTGAGTATCTATTTTCATAACAGATTCTAATAGTCACATTTATTTAGTGCAGGATCATGCTGGGTTAATTCAAAACACTTCCAACAAATTTGCTATTAAACATCGGCTTACAAACATAGATATTATTTTATTTTTATTTAAAAAAAATTATCTATTGTTAATAGCAAAGAGCTAAAAACTAGGTTAACTTCAATTTATATATTATGAGATATATTACTTTCGAATGTCAGTAAATAAAATTACTATTCAAACATTTTTACACTGCGGTAAATTATAAATTATCTTTGAAAGTACTGGATGATGCTAAAAATGAATACGCTTAAAACATAAAATAAATATTTTATGTTTTTAGCCACATTCTTGTTTTCTAACCTTACAACGATTAGCTTATAATTAAGATGGTCGTAAATACTCCATGGTCGGAATTACCTCACCAAACACCGTTTATATGTTTCATGACACGAAGAGGTGGTGTTAAGTCGTCATAATTTTTCGTATAACCCTTCACTGCTGTTAGCCGTTTCAAAGACCGCTACTTTTTTTCCTAATTTTCCCAGTTTAATTTGTAATTTTCAGTTAAGCTAGAGATACTAGTGAAATTTGGAGCCCTAGAACTAGCGCTAGTGACTTCTGAAGAGGTGAATTTTAATTCTAATGCGCCTGTACATAAAGATTAGTATAGATACACTATTCCATGCTAATCAAGCCTTCTATGCATATTTCGATGAAGCTGTTTCAGAGACCACTCAACGATTTCTGGCACATCCAGTTAAGAGTTACGAAGCAAAATAAATAGGCAACTGGTACTTATATAGACTTTTAAATTTATTTGCATAATTTACATAATTTTATAACAAAACTTTTAAATTTATTTTACATAAGTAACTAGAACTAAACATAAGTAACTTTTACATAACTACTATTTTTGACAGAGAAATAAATTACATAAAATAATTTAGGTTACATTATAAAACACTTCCTTAATTATTTTTAATTGGAATTTGTACATTTTCTTAATAATATCTCAAAACATACCCTTTTTTCAACGACTTCGAAATTGAATTTTTTAAAACTTCGATTATTTTTTTATAATATTTATAACTGTCGATGTACTTTAAAGTAAATTCTAAAAAGATATTGAATTGCTAAAAGTAGTTATTACGTAGGAAGTAAATAGAAAACCAAAAATCTGAGATTTTAAAAAATCACATAAAAAATTTAAAAAGATAATTATACAGAGATCATATCTGTATATTTTGCTTTTAATATTTAATCCTTACAATACCAATTTTATTAGCAGACATTATGGCAGATCAATCTTTTAAAATAAGATAAAAAAGGTTCTATATAAAAACAGTTTAGCATTACAGAAACGTTTTCACTCTACCTAGAGCATATCTGTTGCTTCTAGAGTTATGCACTAGTTAGAGTGAAAACTATTTTGTAAATGGTGGTCCGTTTTCATACAGAATTTTTTATCGTAGTTTAAAAGCCTGCCATAATGTCTGATAATAAAATTGGTAATGTAGAGAATAATTATTTTTAAAAATATTTTTCAAAAGGGTCATGAATAATTTAAAATATTTGAACAATACAGCAAAATTCAAATAATACATTACAAATTTATATCACGTATTTTATATCGCGCATTTTTTTCACAAATTTATATCACGAGCTCTCAATTTTTATTTATTTTCACAACCGAGCGTACAACTTGAAATGTAGTTATAACAAGAATGATATGCATTGTTATTTCTTTCAATGATAAATATTTCTTCTTATTAAAATATAGAAGTTAGGAAAAATTGAGAATTTCAGAAATGAAAAATGAGTAAACGTAGCCTAATTATTAACGTTTTCTTTGTACTGACGCATTGGCGCCGGCCAAGGCAGAAACTCAGGCAGTCATTTTTTTCACTCAGGGCAAGCATGAATTTTACCCCCTCTTTTTTTCCAAAATAAATTTATAAAGAGAAGTTTCAACCCATTCTCTTCATTTTTATTTTAAATAAGTAAAAGTAATAATTGTTAGAAAGTCTATTAATCTTAAATTATAATTACGATATTTAGGTTGCTTTCTTTAGAAATCGACCTACTGCAATCACTTCGTTTTTATATCTATCTATATGTAATGCAAATCCTATCATTACGATAATGTCCGAAATATTCAACCGATAGAAACCTAAGGTGCACTGTGTACTGTTCTTGCAAGTGTGTTGGATGAATTCGTTAATCAAATATTGTTTTTGCACCCCTAGGCGGTCACGTCACCTAATGAAAAAAAAACAGCTCTGTTTAAAGCAAAGACTATCAAATTAACGAATACATCATTACGTTGTGCTCTCCTATTTCATGACATTTTTGCCTAAATTTCTTTATTTGATTTTTGTACCGAACGACGAATGAAATATTCTTTTGGCGACCCCTTCTACTCTGGCGCCCGGGACAAATGTCACGCTCGCTCCCCATTAGTTTTGGCCAAGGCCCCGACAGAGTGAAATCATGTACAAATTTTTTTAACCTGATCGCTTATTACAGGGCTTGCAGAGGCTAAAGCCATATGGTAGGCCTCCATGCTTGGTTGGATCTGAATCTGATCGCTTATGATCCACGATTTTCAATATATAAAAAATCAATAGGAAATATGCTAAGCTGAGAATTTTTTTAGAACCTTTATCTACGTACTATACATTTTTTAAACATAACATAAAAAGCAATACAGAAAATGAACAACTTATAATTAAAAATTCAAGAACATTTTTTCTCGTTTATTGTCAAAGAATACCTTACCGACCCCTCCCTCCCGGTTTAATCCGACTTATAAACATAAAAATACTTACAAATTATAATAAGAAATTAATATTAAAAATCTAAGAGGGAAGTAAAGGTAAAAATACCACCAATCTCCTTTTACGTATTTACCCCTACTTGAATTTATTCAACACAATTCATCGAAAAAGTGTAAAATGTGAGAATGTTTTTGTTTTCTTATGAGATTGCATGCAGATTCGTTCTTCGATACATAGAACTACAAAATTGGGAGTATATTACTTGAGATTAAAAGACTTGAAATCAGAATTTTAAAATTCTCAACTTCCAGTTTTTAATTATTTAAAAAATGTTAGTTTTATCTGTTTTCTAGATATAGAATATATGAATACTGAAGACTAGACATTTTTCTGAAAAGAGATGTAGATGCAAATGATAATAAAGAATTATTTTCACACCTATCGCATCAACTTTAAAAGTATAAAATACACTTTATAATTTATTTGGACCAAACAGTAGCTTTCTGATCTAAGCGCGGTAAAAGTATCGAAAAATGTTTCGAAATTTGATTTCCCCACTGTCTTTCGAAACTGGAAAAGTATAGGGGAAGATATGACACAGTGGACAGTACGAAATTTACAGAATGAAAAAATTCCCTGAATGTATCTCATTTTTCTTTTTTTTTTCTTTTTTCCATTTTTCAAAGCAAAAGGCTTGGTATATATTTAAAGAAAAAACATTTCTAAAGCTTGGAAATGTGTCCCATTATACAGTATGTAATAGAACTGTTGACCATGAATGGTGAAAGGTACATATGAATTTGAATATGTATTTAAAGGATGAAGTACTTTATTAAAAATCGTTCTCTTCTTTTCAATAAATTAAAATAGCAAATAACGTAATAGCTTTACTTCTTATGCATACACGCATTTCAAAAACATGTTGTGTACAATGAGATTATTTGAATAAATATATTTAACAAGATTATATTCAGATATTTAATTTTAAAATAGAAAATTATTTACTACGTAGCAGTAATATGCAAATAATTTTTATTTGCAACATCATGACTTTTGTTTAGGCGTTAAAGTACATTAAAATAATACACATTTCAGCTTAGCTATTTATGTCCTAATTGGTATAATTTGTATGTTCTTAAAAGGCAGAATAAGCAAATCTCCTTCTGAATAGAGCTATCAATTTAATATGAATTGGTAGCCTCAATCTTTAAGCTATTAAAACCTTAAGAATATAGATATAATATTTTTATTTTCCTTTCAATGTAAATAAAGATATGTACTGGAAAGTTTCTTGGCTGCAGTTTTAATTTAAAATTAAACAAAGTATCATTTTTGTTTATCCGTTCAAGTCTTTTATTCAAAATTTCACTATTAAATCGGCATAAAGTGAATGATCCCCTGAGCCTTTTTTGCTGTACGCCACTGTATATCATGGTTTTAAAAAATGCAAAATATTTTATTTTCTAAAGGGCAAATTCTGCATCGATTTACCAATAAATAAGTGCCTTATATTTAATTTATTTCCCCTTTCATTTTTTATCTCTATTACCATAATTCTTCAATTTTAAAGAAGGGAAATTTTATTTCTTGTAGTTAAAAATATCCTATAAACAAACATCCTCCGAAATGCAAAAGTCTACTTCGACCGTCTGATTTTAAGCTCGAAATATTCGATGGTATACTGCCATTTATAACTACTAATATTATAACTTGTATTACAAATATAACTTATAATTTATTTCTAATATAATAAGATAAAACAATTTAAAATAAATACATTTAGAAGGGATTGTTTACTGTGCCACCTACTTGTCCATCCCCCAATTTTTTGTGTGGTTCTGGCTGTAATTTTTTTTATCGCCATTTTCTACAAATTTTCCTGTTAAATTTGGAAATTCTCAGAAATGTCAGCCTTTTTTGAGTGTTTGTCTAGGCTACTTTCTGTAATTACCACATATAATCTCTATACCTCACCCCATCTTTCGAAATATTCGATGGTATACTGCCATTTATAACTACTAATATTATAACTTGTATTACAAATATAACTTATAATTTATTTCTAATATAATAAGATAAAACAATTTAAAATAAATACATTTAGAAGAGATTGTTTACTGTGCCACCTACTTGTCCATCCCCCAATTTTTTGTGTGGTTCTGGCTGTAATTTTTTTTATCGCCATTTTCTACAAATTTTCCTGTTAAATTTGGAAATTCTCAGAAATGTCAGCCTTTTTTGAGTGTTTGTCTAGGCTACTTTCTGTAATTACCACATATAATCTCTATACCTCACCCCATCTTTCGAAATATTCGATGGTATACTGCCATTTATAACTACTAATATTATAACTTGTATTACAAATATAACTTATAATTTATTTCTAATATAATAAGATAAAACAATTTAAAATAAATACATTTAGAAGAGATTGTTTACTGTGCCACCTACTTGTCCATCCCCCAATTTTTTGTGTGGTTCTGGCTGTAATTTTTTTTATCGCCATTTTCTACAAATTTTCCTGTTAAATTTGGAAATTCTCAGAAATGTCAGCCTTTTTTGAGTGTTTGTCTAGGCTACTTTCTGTAATTACCACATATAATCTCTATACCTCACCCCATCTTTCGACATATCTTATGGTTCAGACTGCGGGAGAAGGGGATAAAAAATTATCCTAAAGCTATGTATTAGGAATTTTTAGCAATCCTAGTTTCATTCTTTGAAAATAAATAAATAAATTTGATAACTTTCAAATAAAGCAACTAAAATAAAACCGTAACTCTAAGATACACCAGGAGATACACAAAAACGTTTTACTATATTAGAGGACAATTTTTGTAAAATTATTTCCAATTCCGTAACTTTTCTTACGCTACTTGACAGCTGAATTGAATTTGGAAAAGTCTCGCATTATAATGTGTTTATGTTCCAAAACACATAATCATACACTGTTTCTTAATTTTTGGACTACAAATATACAGACAGTGTTGAATTGAGACTTCTCTTCGGGAAATATTTGCATACACACACTACCGGGTAGAGGAAGGTAAAACAACATTTTCAGTCCAATAATAAATTGGATATTTCAAAACGTCAGTTTGGAAATATTTTGCACATCCGGGGGTGGGGGGTGCCCCAGGGATCCCCTTTAATTTATTACTGTACACACAAATCAATCTTTTTTTCCCCTTAACTGCTAGCCTGAGAGTGGGGGGGGGGGGGGTGACGAATTTTAAATACAAACTATGCTTAGATTCCACAATCTACTATTGCGATATATTTTTTAGTTTTTAGTTAAGATAGCAGAGATTGAAACTCTGGCCAGAATTCGAAAAAATAAATGTGATTTTCGGCCTACAAGAAAAAGGTGTGTGTGTGTGGGGGGGGGGGGGGGGGGAATGAATTTTTAAAAAGAATTATGCTAGTAACGTGCTTGGCTTCGAAACTTAAAGATCAAAGTTTAATCTTTTTATTACATGCCCTTTGATCCAAATGTTTTATTAAGTTTGTTAATTCGTGTTAAAGTTCAGATGGGGTAGAAAGAGAAAAATTATCCCACAATTATTTTATTATCCTTTACATATGCCTCGAGATCCCTTCTTTTGAAAAAAAAATATTGTCTTTGTCCTCATAGATTCAAAATCTACACACATAAAACACGGACCGTTTTTCAAATTAAATTTTAAATATGTATTTAACAATTTAAAAACTAATTTTTTCAACGATTTTGATCCCAAATAATATTATGAACATTTTGTAGTCTTGTTTGGAAGAATCGACAGTCGAGCATAGTAAAAAAAACATTTCGTCTAATTTTACACATTTTTAATAAATTCATAACAATAAATTGAAATAGGGGTAGATCAAAAAGAGGGGTTTAAGTTTCCAGTAGTTTAAATTATCAAATTTAAACTATCAAAAAGTTATCAAATTTTTATAAATTAGCATTATAAAAATATTTTTGAAATGTAATAATGACTCACCAGTAAAATATACAGGAAAATATATTTTCTTCAGCTTGAAGAAACGATAATAACTTAAATAACTTAAAAGACAATATATAACAATTAATTATAAGAATAGGTTAATTAATTAAACAAAAATCTTCAGTTCGAAGTTTTTCAAATAAATATAATAACTTTTAATAAACAATGAACTCATTTTAAGCACTATATTGATCACTATATATGACAGCCTGATCAGAATGTAATGAGACCTGCTTGCAACCAACTTAAGTAAACTAACTTGGCGAGAAATTAAGTCGCCAGTAGCCAAATTATTGCTCAAAGTTAAATTTTGATGGTTTTACCTTTATCAAAGCCTAGAACAATATTAGATTGTGCAAAAATAGAGACTTCTATGGTTGATGAAATATTAACTTTTTACTTTGTTTTAGTTTGGATGATTTTTTTCACGCGTGGTATGTTGATAGTATGTAGAAACTCTCTAACATAAAATACAATCCTTGTAAATTGTTCACTTTTCGACAATCCAAATCAATTTATGAAACCATTTACATTATAATTATTTAAATTCATAATAGTATATATATATTTATATATATACAAAGGGATTAAAAAAAAACTTAGATTAAGATGTGGTAGTGAAGAGTACAACGAACAATTTTTGTACGGAAATACAGCGGCGCAATTCATTTATTTTGTCATTAATACAGGGCGTCTCATTTCAATCTCAACCCAGAATTTTCTTCATAAATTTAACATTAATTGAGACATTTTTAACGCCATTTTCACCTTGCTTTGTGCGAATATGAAAATATCACGAGAATGGTTTGAAGTGACCACAAACCTCATTCAAACGAACCTAAACTAGACGCTTAAATTTTATCTTAAGGCTGCTCGTCAGTAAACTTCCCGATTCCCCTCACTAATGTTATTCCTATGGGCGTAGGATGCATTCGTATTTTTAAAATATCTCCTCCGGAAATTAATATTTTAACTTCTGTTTCCTGGGTACGGCTCTTAAACAATGTGTCTTTTTTTCTTAGTTATCAAAATATTTCTAAACTATGTGCTTAATTTATAATTTTATGTGCTAAAATCTTAGAGAATATTTTAAGGCTGCTCGTCAGTAAACTTCCCGATTCCCCTCATTAATATTATTCCTATGGGCGTAGTATTTTTAAAATATCTCCTCGTGAAATTAATATTTTTAACTTCTGTTTCCTGTGTACTGCTCTTAAAGAATGTCTCTTTTTTTCTTAGTTATCAAAATATTTCTAAACTATGTGCTTAATTTATAGTTTCATGTGTTAAAATCTTAGCGAAACTGAATACGATTTAAACATTTCATATAAAATTAAGTATATATTTTAGAAAAAAATTGACAACTAAGAAAAAAAGAGACATTCTTTAAGAACAATACAAAGAAAACAGAAGTTAAAAATATTAATTTTCCGAGGAGATATTTTAAAAATACGAATGCATCCTATACGAATGCTACGCCCATAGGAATAACACTAGCGAGTGTACTTAGCGAGTGTAGGGAGGAGAATCGGGAAGTTGACTGACGAGCAGCCTTAAAAACGGCTCTAACGATTTTGCCGAAATTTTGTATCCTACCGTTTTGGAGCACCAGAAAACCATTGGGCTAGGTCACGTGTTCGAGAAAATTCGATTAGTGGGTCATTTTGGGTCATCATGGGTCAGGGTTAAACTAATTCTATCTAAAAAACGGTTCAAACGATTTTGACTAAATTTTGTATCTTATCATTTTCGGGCACGAGAAGACTATTGGGCTGGGTCAACTGTTCGAGAACTTTCGATTAGGGGGTCATTTTTGGGTTAACGTGGGTCAAGTTAATTTTATCTAAAAAACGGCTCTAACGATTTTGATTAAATTTTGTATTCTACGAGTTTCGGGCACGACAAAATCATTGGGCTAGGTCACATGTCCGAGAAAATTCGATTAATGGGTCACTGTGGGTCAATCTAATTTTATCTAAAAAACGACTCACACTATTTACTAAATGTTGCATCCTATAGTTGTCGGGCACGAGAAGACTGTTGGGCTAGGTCACGTGTTCGAGAAAATCTGATTAGTGGGTCATTTTGGTCATGGGTCAGTATAGGTCAAGCTATTTTATCGTAAAAACGGCTCAGACTATTTACATTATATTTTGTATCCTATGGTTATCGGGCACGAGAAGACTGTTGGGCTAGGTCACATGTTCGAGAAAATTCGATTAGTGGGTCATTTTGGTCATGGGTCATTATGGGTCAAGCTATTTTTTCTGAAAAACGGCTCAAGCGATTTCAATTAAATTTTGTATCCTACGGTTTTTGGGCTAGAGAAAATCATTTGGCTAGGTCACATGCTCCAGAAAATGGGTCATTAATGGGTCAATTTTGGGTCACTGTGGGTCAAGCTAACTGTATGCAGAAAACGGCTCAGATTATTTTAACTAAATGTTACATCCTACGGGTTTCTGGCACGAGAAGACAATTGGGCTTGGTCACATTTTCGAGAAAATTTGATTAGTGGGTCATTTTGGTAGTGGGCCATGATATTTAAACTTAAAGCTAATTTTGACCGAGCATAGCCCAGTCTTCCCTGCTGGTATATTCTAATACGAAGAAATATTGGGTGTGGTTATATATGTATAAATGCAAATTTTATCTTAGTAACGGCTCTACCGATTTTGACGAAATTTTGTACCCTACCATTTTGGGACACCGGAAAACCATTGGGCTAGGTCACATGTTCGAGAAAATTAGATTAGTGGGTCATTTTGGGTCACCATGGGTCAGGGTCAAGCTAATTGTATCTAAAAAACGGTTGAAATAATTTTGAAAAAATTTGTATCCTACCATTTTCGGGCACAAGAAGACGCCTGGGTCACATGTTCGAGAACTTTCGATTAGTAGGTCATTTTTGAGTCAACGCGGGTTAAGTTAATTTTATCTAAAAATCGGCTATAATGATTTTGATTAAATTTTGTATCCTACGAGTTTCCGGCAATAGAAAATCATTGGGCTAGATCACGTGTCCAAGAAAATTCGATTAGTGGGTCATTTTGGGCCACTGTGGGTCAAGCTAATTTTATATAAAAAACGGCTGAGACGATTTAGACTAAGTTTTGCATCCTATAGTTTTCGGCCACGAGAAGACTGTCGGGCTAGGTCACATGTTCGTGAAAATTGAATTAGTGTGTCATTTTGGTCATGAATCATTATGGGTCAAGCTATTTTTATCTTAAAAATAGTTCAGAGGGTTTGAACTAAATTTAGTATCCTACAGTTTTAGGGAACGAGAAGACTATTGGGCTAGGTCACATGTTCGGGAAATTTCGATTAAAGGGTCATTTTGTTCATGGGTCTTTATGGGGTAAGCTACTTTTTTCTTATAAGCGGCTCAGACGACTTGAACTAACTTTTGTATCTTATGGTTTTTGTTCACGAAAAAACCATTGGCCTAGGTCACATGCTCGAAAAAAAAAATCCGATTAGTGGGTATTTTTTAGGTCACTGTGGGTCAAGCTAATTTTATCTCAGACTATTTTGACCAAATTTTATATCCTACGGGTTTCGCGCACGAGAAGACTGTTGGGCTTGGTTACATGTTTTTGAAAATTTGATTAATGGTTCATTTTGGTCATTGGTCATGATATTTGAACTCAAGGCTAACTTTGACCGAGTATAGCTCGGTCTTCCCTGCTCGTATGGTGTGATTTGCCGAATGACAGTTCACTTTCACTTTCAACTCTTTTCGTAATGCCACCGTCTTTCAAACAAAGCGAAGTGAATCTTTTGAAAATTTCGTTAAAATATCTTTCTAATTTATCAAGTTAAGAATAAAAATTTGGGTTTGGATTGAAGTGGGTCACACAGTATTTTTGACAGAATAAATGGATTTAGCAACATTTTCCCCATACAAAAATTGTTTGTTCACACTTTAGATTTTTGCAATCTTTTTTGCATGTTTAGATGTTTGTGATACATGCTTTTACCGTGTGTATCTGAACTGATGGCCAGAACAGTATGAGGGGGCAATACATAATATCTATACAAAATAAGCGATTATTTCTGAGGTGTGGGGGGGGGTGCATTTAATCAATCAAAAATAGAGATTGCCTCATATGAAGCCGAACACGAATTTTCGTTCCTATAAGTCACAATAAAGAAGCTATTATAGCGAATTAGTTGATTGTGAATGTAAATCCGACTTTGGATTGTTGTGAGATGTCATGGAATAAATGGACTGCAACCTTTGCTTTCCTTTTTCCTTGACCTGTATTATCGCACTTAACCTTTTATAGCAGCAATCAGATTTGCGATTTTTGATCTGAAAGAGAATTTGAAGCCCCACTTATAAAATGTATTGAAATGTCAAAATAAAATTTTAACCCGGGAGAAGTCGCATGGGGTATGACATACCCCGAGTGCGTACGGATTTTACAATTACCACCACTACTTTTCGAAAAGTAATATTTAGCGTATTTTATCCTACAATTTGTAACAGTTGTCAGCGACTAAATAAGTTGAGAATTGTTGTTTGTATTTATTGGTGGCAAAGTAAAAACTGTTCATACCCTAGATGTGCGCGATTTCTCCCTTGTTAAGGGAAAAAATAATATGCTCCTTTTCCTAAACTGACATAAGACACAAATGTTTTTTTAGCGGAAAATAAAGCATTAATAAACATGAAACAAAAAAATTGTATTGTGATAATGTATCGGAATCTATTGAAGATTTTTCAGTGAAAACCAACACTTCCGCAAAACTCTAAATTAAAAAGAGAAAGGCCTTTATTTTAAATTTTTATGTAATGATTTTATTGATGAGAATGTCAAAATTTTGTAATGTATCTGTATCAGCCCAACTACAATTATTGCAAATCAATAATGTTTTGAAAAGCGATCTTTTTTTTTACTTATAACGATCATTAGATAAACGGTTTCACAACATTATGCGTAACATTGGTAAGAACAGTAGATCATTATCGAGTTTTTTTAAGTGATTCTTGGAAAAGTTTAGTTTATTTTTTAGGGGAGGGGTGATAACTTTCTTTTATAAGAATGTCAAAAATACCTTATTTATCTGTATCAGACAGATTACAAAAATATCACGATTTGAAAACAATACTGCTTTGCAACGCCATACCTTCTTATAAGCAAGGTATGGATTTTTATTAGTTAAACGGTTTCACAGCATTATGAGTAAAGTAGTGAACAAGAATTCTGCATTGTTGGTTTATCTTTCTGACTTTTGGAAAAGTGCAGTTTTCTTGGGGAGAACTTTTCTTTATTAAAAAAGTCAAATATTTCTTATTTATATCAGCCAGATTACAAATATGTAATCATCTGAGAACAATACTGCTTTGCAACGCCATAATTAAAGAAGAACGAAAAATCATGCGCCAAGCATAGATTATGTAACACTTTCCAACGCTTCCAAAATAATTTTACAAACCATTACCGTTTAATAAGCTGAAAGATAACACCTAAGTAAACAATTTGGAAAATGCATAACATGTTTAAAAACGTAATTTCAGGAATTTCCAACATATATAATATTCGGCAAAATATCCGAATAATTTTATTCAACCCTGTATATGATCTATAGATTTGTATATATACTACATAGGATGCTCAATTTTAGTTTAGTTAGGAAACGCATAGCTCAGTTTAAAATTCTCCTTCTGGAGTTTCTGTCAATAAACGGAAATGTGTTCGCAAACTTTTGTGCTGCCCTGTATATGAAATACAGAATTTATACAAGACAAGTAATAGACAAAAAGTGAGTTAAATTTAAAATCGCGTTCAGAAACTTAAAACGCATTTCCAGGCATTATTGTGAACAGACAGAAGAGAATTCTTTTGTGTGTCCCTGTAAATGAACGATGACTGCTATACACATAATATGCTGTAGTAAGCCTCTTGTAATGCTCCTTAGTGATATATATATATAATTTTCAATGCGTTTAAAATAGTGAAAAATTATATAATTAAACCGCAGACGATTTTTCTCCATAGACGTAATGTTAACGGAATTATTTTGACTGTCCCTGTAAAGTAATTATAAGTGCTAATGCACACCCTATTCCATATTAAGTTTCTTGTAATACACCTTAGTGATATATATCAATTACAATGTGTTTGAGATTGTGTAACATCATTAAAATAAACCGCCAATGATTTATCCCCAAAGACGGTAATGTAACGGAATTGTTTTGAGTGTCCCTGTAAAAAAACTATAAGTGCTACACACTTCCGTTGAAATAGGGAACGTGCTATAGATAACGACAATAACATATAAAAATTGCAAGGCAATCCGAGCCTATTTACGGGAGCCAGACGGCCAGACAAACCGAAGTCATAAACACTTTTCAACTAGTTTGGAAAGTGTTAAAAATGATAGAATTTCTCTAAGTCGGCAATGCTTAAAGATACGTGAATACACTTTCTATGATATTTAGGATCGTATTTGAACGAATTATTCGTAAAAATACCATAAAAGATATACATTTTGAACTGTGTAACTTTAGTTGTAAGAGCTCTGGGTTCTTTTGTAACTCATGTGATTCTTGTGATTCTTTTGTAACTCATGTTCTTTTGTAACTCATTGTATGATGATTTTAACGAAATCGTCATCGGTTTAGCCGATCATTGATATTGCTTTAAATGAAAAATTATTCAGCTGTGTAGAAAAAAAATCTCAAAGTAGCCTAACGGTTTTTTTTTTATGAAGAAAAGAAAAGAGATATACTATTGTGGGTCTAATCATTGAAAAGTTTAAGGATTTTAAATCTATACTAATAAAAGAAAGATATTTGTGTGTTTGTATGTCTGTGTGCGATGGATAAGAATATCTACCGCACGTTGAAGTCTGAAAATTTGGGTGAGAATAGACCAAGGCAGGCCCTGATGCACCAGATGCTCAGATTTTTCATTTTTGATAATTAGCCAAGATAATAATTAAATAAAAAGAAAACTGCCCAGTTAAACTGAGGGCACTGAGCTCACAGGCTATTCACACTATTTGTATATTATACTCTTATTTCAAAGAATTTGAAATAAACCCCTCGAAAAATAAAATAATGGACAATATATTAAGGGGTCATCTCCCGTTACCCCCCTCATAGTTAACTAATGAACCCCTTAAACTAATCAGGGAAGCTTCTAATTACAATGAATATATATACAAAATTTGAAGAAAATCTGATCATTCTGCATGAAAAACCCATTTATCTAAATTAATTTGGATTAGCCCCTCCCTTTCCCCCTTTATATTTAACCAATGAACCCCCAAAACTATTCAGAGAAGCGCATTATCACAATGAACCAATATACAAAATTTGAAGAAAATGGGATAATTCTGCATGAAAAACCCATTTATCTAAATTAAGGGGGGTTAGCCCCCCGCTCCCCCCTTTATACTTAACCAATGAACCTTCAAAACTAATCAGGGAAGCGCCTTATCCCAATGTGCCTATAAAGAAAATTTGAATCAAATCGGATGATTCTGCATGAAAAACCCATTTATATAAATTAAGGGGGGGGGATTAGCCCCCCGTCCCCCCCTTTATACTTAACCAATGAATCCCCAAAACTAATCAGGGAAGCGCCTTATCACAAGGAACCTATAACCAAAATTTTAATCAAATAGCATATTTCTATCAAGAGTTATCGCGTTACGTACATACATACAGAACGGGCGGGCACATTAGCTCTCAGGCTTTTATAGCCTGTGAGCTAAAAACGCGTTTAAGGCATTAGGATTAAGCCGATCGCATCTCTGGGGCGCCGTAGCAGAGAAGAAATGGAGGCTCCTTTTTCATCGGCATATTTTCTCACGTGAAGATGCTCTCTAGCTAATGTTTAATCTATGGGCGAGTTCTTTTTCAAATTTCTGGTTTGAATTTGAATATTTTTAAAGGAATTTTTGCATAGAATATATCAGGTTGGTATCTAATGTCACCGTTTTTTATTTTTTCCATATTGGTTGCAATTTCTTTTTAATAAAGGTGCTTTTATTTCCGAAACTGGTTTCAAAAAGACGTGACAAAAATTATTCCATAACTACTGTGAATCGGTCTCTGAGACCGATAGACCGAAAGATTAATAAAAGGCTCGATTAATGCATTAGAAACTCTTTCTGTACTAAACTTTCTGTACAGGCTATTTCGAATCAAAATTCACCCCTTCTGAAGTTTCTAGCGATAGTACTAGGGACCTAAACGAAGCAAATTTTCACTAGTATCTGTAGTTAAACTGATAGTTAAGAGTTGAACTCTGAAAAGTGGAAAATGCAGTGATCTGTGAGACCGATAACAGCAGTTAAGGGTTAATCTTAGAAAAAATGAGTTATGGAACAAAATCTAGATTGAAGAAAAATACGTCAAAGGGTTATGTATAAAGCGATTAACAACAAATATTGATCTTTTCATACCGAAAATGATCTATCGATTTGAATTACCAATCAAAGTATTAGAAGAATGGATATACCAAGTTCTAAAAGATCAAATTAGGGCATACAATAAAAATTATGAGGGATTCTTTGTGGAATATTATAAACATTTCATTGAATCTATAAAGAACTTTAGGGATAATTTTATAGTTACATACGTTGACAAAGCTGACTCTAATTACGCTGTAATTTATAAGAAATTGTATGGTAATATACTTACAGAGGCTTATAACAATTGTAATTATGAACTTTTAAATTCCAGCAATTACAGACTCAAGGCTTTGTATAAAACGGTTAGTGTTAAAACATACTAATACTGATTTTACGTATTTAGTAATGATTCCTAAATTTCATAAATAACCTATAAAATTTAGAGCAGATACCTGGGTTTTAATACGTATTTGGAGGGAGTTAATAAAAATTTATTGGAAAAATGAAAAGTTATTCAATCGTGTTTTGGATGAAAAAAAGTCATTTATAATCAAAAACAGTTATGAACTGTTAAAACATTTTAAAAACTGAGAAATATAACAGGTTTATATACTTATGACTTCGAGGATCTGTGTAACAGTATCTATTTAATAGAATTAAAAAAAGGGCGTTTTATGATAAATATAATGTATATGATACAGACAAGGATCAATTTACCAATTTATTTAATTTTATCGTTTAGGAAAACTAACTTTTTGAGGGGAAAAAAGTTTATAAACAGATTAGAGGAATGCCTATGGGAGGTAGTTGTAGTTCTACATTGGCGGACATTTATCTGTTTATGTCCGAAGATTGATTACAGTTAAATAAGGATTTATATTTCTACAGATATATAGAAGATATTTTATATGTTAAAACAAATAATATTCAAAACGATTGTGTTTTAGTTTTTTATCCTAATTTATTCATTTAAAAAAAATCTAATAGTAATCAAAAAGTGAGTTATTTAGACACTTTTTTGGAAATTGATGGAAAGGGTCTAGTTACAGGTGTATATGATAAAAGAAATAGTTTCAGTTTTGATACTTTGAAAATTATGAACTTTCAAAGTAATGGCCACAAATCTATTTTTAGGAACATCTTTGTAAATGGTTTAAACCGCATAGAGAGATTGACTTCAAGTTCGGATGGATTGGTTGGTGAAATGTTTGAATATTATAGTATCGCCAATTCGCAGGGTTATCCTCCGAATTTTTTTAATTGTTTAATTTATGGTTTTAGCTAAAGTAAAAGTTTCGATTGGACGTAATGGGGGTTAATTGAATGGTTTACGTTTTATATAATTTTTGTTTTCATGTCTGTTTTTGCTGGTTGAATATTTGATTTTGACAGGTGAGGGGAACACTGTGCACGTAAATCTAGATTAACCCCGCAGTGCTTGTCGTAAGTCAAGCCGCCTGTCTTCTCTTTGGTTTTGTTGATTATCTTTTCGTTAATGGTTTATTTTGTTTATTTGATAATGTTGTGTTTTAAGTTTAGTATTTTGTTTGGTTTCAAATTTAAATTACGGAATCTTGGATTGTCTTAGTTTTTATAATATATATATATAAGTTTATTTAAGTAAGTGTCTATGATGCGTCATAACAATACCATTTAATAAACAAGGAAAATATTAAAACAACATTTAAAACATTCTCTTAAAAAATCAAATAAACACTTGGAATTAAAATAAATAAATGTAATTTTTAAAAGTATTTCCTTAAAAGAAAATGTATACCATAATTTTAAAAAATCAAAAGTTCTCACTTTTTAATGTTTGATGATATGTTACTTATTTAATATAATTATGAATCCATTTAAATAAAAAATAAACTTGAATTATCAGTAAAAATTCTTTTATAAAGCCATTATTTTTAAATAAGTTTTTAAAAGTAATAATCGAAGTCGGACGACTGCTGGACAATAAAAACAAAGAGGAATGCACAAAGTGAAATAGTAAAATCATTTTCTAAATGGAGTATAGCATTTGTTAGAGGTACAGTAAATAATCTCGCACAGGGCGCCATGGCTAGTAAAGCCTTTATACTCCAAAATTATTTTTCTTCTTCTTTTTACCATTTCTATGCGTTTTGCCGCCCTAGGCGACAACTGGAAAATTTAGCCCCATTACTTTTGCTGCAATTATTATTATTATTTTTTTTTTTTGCATCTAGATCCAGCCTTGGACCTTATAGGGGGTGAGATCAGGTGACTGCTCTGGATACTAAAAGCAAAGGTGTGGAAAATATAGGCAAAATAAAATACTTAGTAATACCTTTTTTTTCTTTTTTTAATATATCATGTGTAGGGGTGCACAAAAAATCCTGCCTAGGGTGCCATGGCTAGCAAACCGCCCCTTCCTTTATCCTCCCAAATTCTTATTATTTTTATCCTTTTGCCATTTCTAGCAGGTGACAACTGAAAAATGCTGCCCATGTCTTTTACTACAATTACTTTTTTACATACAGATCCGGCCTGAAAGGGCGCAAGGTCCGGCAACTGCCAATGACACTAAAAACTAAGAGGTGAAATAAATGCAAAATAAATAATAAAACCCTCTATGTTTGTTTGTTTGTTAAGAATATACCATTTGTAGAGATGCAGAAAAGAACCTCTCACAGGGTGCCATGGCTAGAAAAGCCACCCCTGCCTTTATCTCCCAAAATTATTTTTCCTCATCTTTTTGTCATCTTTATGTGTTTTGTCGCCCTAGACGACAACTAAAAAGTGTCACCCTATTCCTTTTGCTACAATAATTATTTTGTGCAACCAGATCCTGGCTTAGAGGGGGAGAGGTGGGACGACTGTTCCAGATACTAAAAACAAAGAAGTTAAAATATACACAAAATAAAATACTGAGTAAAACCTTTTCATTTTATTATTATTATTATTATTATTGGATATATCAATTGCAGGGGTGCAGAAAAAAAATCTCGTCCAAGGCGACATGGCTACTAAAGCTGATCCTGCGTTTAATCTGCCAAATTACTTTTTTGCCCTTTTGCCATTTCTAGGTAGGCGACAACTGAAAAATGCCACTCATGCTTTTTACTACAGTTACATTTTTACATAGAGATCTGTCCTTAATGGGTTCGAGTCAGGATGTATTATTTGTAGGAGTTCAGAAAAAATCTCACCTAGGGCACCAGGGCTAGTAAGTCAGAAATTCCTGTTTTTTGAGTTCTTAAAAACCTACACTATAGTCACGTGAAGAACCTTGCAAGCTAATGTTAAACCTATGGGAGCGCTCTTTTAAAATTTTTCGCTTGCATTTTAATATTTTTAAATATTTTTTTTCTTAGGATAGCTGAGGATAGCCCCTCTCTAACATTGTTAGTGTTTACTCTTTCGATTTTTGTTACAGGTTTATATAAATAAATAAATAAATATATAAGTTACTTTCACTTTCGAAACATCAGCCTCAGCTATCCTAAGAAAAAAAAATATTTAAAAATATTAAAATGTTCTTATGAGCCTACACTAGTCACGCGAAAACACTCGCATGCTAATGTTAAACCTATGGGAGCGTTCTTTTCGGAATTCTTGCTTGCATTTAACAATTTTTAAATAATATATTTTTTCATATCATACCTGATATTGATACCTAACATTGTGCGTTTTTACTTTTTCGACTTTGGTTGCAGTTGTTTTATATGAAGACACTTTCAATTTCAGAACAGTTTCACAAAAGTGAAAGTGTCCGAATGAAAAAAAAAATGTAACAAAACCTGAAAAAGTACAAACGGACAACATAAGATATTAACCGCAAGTATCCCATTAAAAAAAATTTAAAGTATTAAGAACGCTCCCACAGATTTAACATTAGCTTCCGAATGTCTTCACATGATTAGTGTAAACTCTTAAGACAATGTGATTTATATCACTGGACTTTAAACGCCTCATTTGTAATGATACACATACTGTAAAATCTGTGAAAATGAAATCTGTCTATAACGGAATCTAGTTTTAAATTTTAAAATTACATGTTCTCCACAGAAAGAATACTAACAATTATACCTGCTAAGATGAAAACCTGTATAAAGAGGAATTTTTTTCTGTTCCTTTCTATTCCGTTTTGAAGGTTTTATTGAATCAATATTTGACAAAGCTGACTACGTAGTTCCGTATTTTGTGATTACCGTAAAATCCAATTATAAGCACCCCCTTTTTCAAAACCAAAAAGGATTAAATGTGGGAGGGGCTTATAATCGAGATTTTTAAAAAAATTATTTAAAATCCCGTTTTTGTCATTAATTTAGAAGTAAAAAGGGCAAGAATCTTCTGTATTTCGGCAGATTTTCACTAAAAAATAAATAAATATATAAAATCTAAATCCCCCCTAAAATCCGCCCCCACTCCCCCCCCCCCTTAAAAATGAAAATCTTTAAAAATCTTTTTCTTTATTTGTTATTTTATTGTAACAATACATAATCAATCATCTAAATCCCCTTCAAAATTACTGCTTCCCCTTTGCCGCCCCCCCCCCTTTAATACCAAAACCCCATAGTTTAACCCCTTTATAACTCTTTAATTTTAAATTTCTTTTCAGACTTATTTAATACTTTATATTAACAATAAATAAACCTAATCTACCACCTAAATCAACCCCTCCTCCTAAAATCTCTGCTTTTCTCCCCCTGCTCCCCCCCAGCCTCATCTCATGAAGACCCTCAACCTGCAAATGCATCTCATTAAATTTTAAATCTTAAAATTCTTATTTTTTTCTGCTCTATTTGGGATTTTTTGTAACAATATTTAAATAACAATCTAAATTATTCTCCTCCTCTCCCCAAAAGTCTTCTTTATTTTCTTTGCTTCTTTTTTTTCTGCTCTATTTGGGATTTTTTGTAACAATATTTAAATAACAATCTAAATTATTCTCCTCCTCTCCCCAAAAGTCTTCTTTATTTTCTTTGCCTCCCCCCCCCCCCCCCCAGTACATACTTTAAAGTCTTGAATTTTTTCCTACAATAATTAAATAATAATTTTCAACGATAGTTAAATAATATCTAATTTGCTCCTTTCCCCACCCAAAAAAATTCTGCTTCTCCCTTCCCTCCCCCCTCTCTCCCCAGCACACAAACCTTTAAATTATTTTTTAAAGATTTTTATGCTGTATTGTTACTTTGTAGTAACAATAAATAAATGATCATGTAACTCTCCCCTTAAATTTCCATTCCCCATCCCCAGAAAAGGGCCGAATTTCTAGACATGGAGGGGATGGGGAGGCAGAGAAAAAATTTTTAGTCTTTTTTGTAATTTGACTGTTCTCACAGGTGATACTTTGTTAATGGGAGGAGAGTTATTTTAGAGAACAGATTTATTTCAAAACATAAAATATGCCCATGATTCAGGGAGGGAAGAACAGCCAAAGTGCAAAAAATATGACAATTTTTGCTTTCGTCTCACATATTTAGAAATCCACCCCCTCCCTTGGAAGAAAAGGACAGAGCAAAAATTTCAAAGGGGATGATTATTTTAGATGAGTGATACTTATATGAGATGAGTTACCTTACTACAAAATAAGGAATAGAACAGTGTTTAAACAAATATTAAAGTATTTGCTGAGTGTGGGGGGGGGGGTGAACAGTGGAGGAAATGTAACTTTTGAGAGAAAGGGGGGGGGTAATTTAGATGATTGATTATTCATTAATTGTTACTAAAGATAAACAAATGCAGCAGATTTACAAAAAAAATAGTTTTAAAGATTTTAAATATTGTATGTGTGTGTAGGGGGGGGGGGATTTTTGGAGTAGAGAGAAAACTTAGGTAACAAATTACCTATTTATTTTTACAAGAGAGCAACAAATAAAACAAAAGATTTCTTCAAATAAGAGTTTTACAAATTTTAAACTTTGTATTCTCAGAGATGAGGCGGTAATGAATTTCAAAGAAAGGGGATTGTAATATAGATGATTTCTTACTTATTTATTGTTAATAAAGAACAATAAATAGGACATAATTTTTTTATAAATACTTTTAAAAAAAATATAGGGGTTGACAAAGAGGGGGGAGAATCAGAAATTTTGAGGGTAGAGAGATAATTGAAATGGTTGATTATTTATTTATTGTCACTAGACAACAACAAATAGAGCATATATTTTTTAATAAAGAGTTTTAAACTTTGTATGCTGTGGGGGGGGGGGAATATAAATTTTGGTTGGAGGGGGAAATGGTAGTTTGGATGACTGATTTTTTACTTATTGTTATATTAAATTACTAGTGAGCAGCAAGAAGGCCGGAAGAATTTAGAATCCTCTAGATTTTGAACTTTTTGTGTTGGAGAAGGCAGAGAAGGGAATCAGACATTTCATGCGGGAGGGGGGGGGGTGGTTAACAAAATATAAAAGCAAAAGTCGAAATCTGCCAAAATTTTCAAAAGATTGAAGATTTTCTTCCTTGAATTTTTAAAATAAATTTTTTGTGCAAAATTTTTTTCTGGGGGGGGGGGGGGGGGCAGCTTATATTTGGAAATGGAAAATAAAATCAAAATTGCTTAAAAGTGGGAGGGGGGCTTACTTTCGGGATTTTACGGTACATATTTTTAATTTAAAACAAGTCAAATCGGCTATTAGAGACTTGGTAAAATTATCTTTGCAAATTTATTTGGAGGGGGGGGGGCGCACCAAATTCCATGTTTGCCCCACGCGCAAAAAAGACTAGTTTTGGCGCTGGGTTCAGGAAACAAAATAATGCATAACAAATGTTGAAATGCAATATGTAAGTTTTCTTCATAAAAAAAAAAAAAATTCATTGAAATTCCTATTCAACAAATGTTAAAATTTATGTTTAATTTGAATTTTCTTTAAGATTATGTTTGAATAATTCTAAATAGGCCTTTTCGGTTTATTTATTAGATATATTCAACAAATACCTCTTTTAATGCAAGTACTGTATTTTACTATTTGTAGTGAAAGTGATATTATTTTTAACATACAACAGACCTACCTTTTGATTAAACAAAAGCAATTTTAGTGATTTTTATTTCAACAACATAATTTTTACCTGATGATTGTTCTACAATTCAGGATTATCCAGACAATTGCCGTTTCACCATAATATGCTGAAGCATGTTTGGGTACAATTGCTAGTTTGTTAAATCAATAAAGAATTGCCATGTTTTCCTTCAAATTTTCAGCCATTATTAGCATTAAAACTAATAACAGTAAGCTTAAAATTGTCAGATATGTTATCGTTGATGCATATTTTTATTTTATCAAGAAAAATGGGTGAAAAAGAATTGTAACAGCACAGCATACCTAGAAAATGGTATGGTGAAGTGATATGTTAACTAGAATGATCACTACATTAATTTAAAATTCAGCCGATTACTATTTGCTGAAATGAACACATCCATGAGATTAATAGCCAGATTTAATGTCTATATATTAAATATTTTTTAAACATTTTTGTTCCATGAATTGAACAAAAAGAAATAAGGAAGTTTGTCAGTGGTACTTTTCATTGGAAGTAGAATTATTTAAATAATTAAAATACTTAAAAACCTCAGAAATTAAACAAACAAATAAGTGATTTGTTAGATTTACATTGTTTTATTTATTGTAAAAAATAATAATTTCATTTAACAGCAATAACAAAATGCTCTGATAATGAATTCATTGGATAAATATTTTGAGCATGTAAACATGGATGTTAACAGGAAAAAAAAGTGTGTGTGGGGTGGGGTGGGGACATGGGCGTACCCAAGGAGGGGGGAGGGGCTGATGGGGCTACAGCCCCCCCTCCCGAAATTTTCGAAAGTGATATGAAAAAAGCACTGATGTTTTTCTTTCTTTTTTGGAAAAAATATTTTTTTTCCCTATCATACAGCGGACTAGCCATTCTTATTAGTCCCACATTAGTCCACATTGACACAAAAAAAGAGAAAGGGGGCTGATGGGGATATTGCCCCCTCCTTCCGAAATAGTCAGAAATTAAATGAAAAAAGTATTTTTTCCTTACTTTTTTAGACAAATCTGTATTTTTTTCTTCTGTCATACAACGAAATAGACATTCTCGTTAACCCCATATTAGTCCACATTGACATCACAGTATACCCAAAGATGGGGAGGGGGCTGATGGGGTTACAGCCCTCCGCCCCCCCCCCCTGAAATTTTCGAAAGTGATATGAAAAAGTGCTGATGTTTTTCTTTCCTTTTTGGAAAAAAATATTTTTATTTCATACAGCGGACTAGCCATTCTTATTAGTCCCACATTAGTCCACATTGACACAAAAAGATAAAAGGGGCTGATGCGGTTACAGCCTCCTCCTTCCGAAATAGTTGGAAATTAAATGAAAAAAGTGTTTTTTCCTTACTTTTTTTAGACAAATCTGTATTTTTTTCTTCTGTCATACAGCGAAATAGACATTCTCGTTAACCCCATATTAGTCCACATTGACATCACAGTAGTCAAAGATGGGGAGGGGGCTAATGGGGTTACAACCCTTCTCCCTCCCCCTGAAATTTTTGAAAGTGATACGAAAAAAGTGCTGATGTTTTTCTTTCCTTTTTGGAAAAAATATTTTTTTTCATACAGCGGACTAGCCATTCTTATTAGTCCCACATTAGTCTGCATTGTCACAAAAAAGAGAAAGGGGGCTGATGGGGTTACAGCCCCCTCCTTCCGAAATAGTCGGAAATGAAATGAAAAAAGTGTTTTTTCCTTACTTTTTTAGACAAAGCTGTATTTTTTTTTCTGTCATACAGCGAAATAGACATTCTCGTTAACCCCATATTAGTCCACATTGACATCACAGTATACCCAAAGATGGGGAGGGGGCTAGTGGGGTTACAACCCTCCTCCCGACACCTGAAATTTTCAAAAGTGATATGAAAAAACTGCTGATGTTTTTCTTTCTTTTTTGGAAAAAAATATTTTTTTTTTCTATCATACAGCAGACTAACCATTCTTATTAGTCCCACATTAGTCCGCATTGACAGGAAAAAAGAGAAAGGGGGGTGATGGGGTTACAGCTACAGCCCTCCTTCCGAAATAGTCGGAAATGAAATGAAAAAAGTCTTTTTTCCTTACTTTTTTAGACGAATCTGTAATTTTTTCTTCTGTCATACAGCGAAATAGACAGTCTCGTTCACCCCATATTAGTCCACATTGACATCACAGTATACCCAAAGATGGGGAGGGGGCTGATATAATTACAGCCCCCTCCTCTGAAAATAGCTGTAATCCCATCAGTCCCCTTCTTTTGATACACTGTGATGTCAATGTAGACTAACATGGGGCTAACGATAATGGCTATTGTGCTGTACCACAGAAGAATGCTGTGTAGTGTCATATCAGTGCACAGTTACACTGCAGTATACCCAACAAGGGGAAGGGGCAGAGCTGATGGGATTACAGCCACCCTTGCAAAATATTCGAAAATGAAATGAAAATGATGCTGATATTTTTTCTTTCTGTTTGAGATAAATTTGTAATTTAGTTTTCTATTTTACCGTGGATTAGCCATTTTCGTTAGTCACATATTTCTCCACATAGACCACCTCAGCATACCCAAAGAAAGGGAAGGAGATTGATGGGGTTACATCCCTACACTCCCTTCTGAAATAGTCGAAAATGACATGGAAAAAAACACTGATATTTTCCCCATTCTGTTTGAGAGAAATTTGTAATTTTTTCTCCTATCATTCAATAGACTAGCCACGCTCTTCTCTTTAGTCCTATATCAGTGCACGGTTGCTGAAGGGGGCAATGGCGTTACAGATTTCCTCCCAACATAGCCAAAAATGAAATGAGAAAGTTCTGATTTTTTTTTTAGATAAATTTGTAATTTAGTTTTCTGTTATACAGAGGATTAGCCATTCTCGTTACTCCCATATTAGTTCACATTGGCATTACAGCATACTCAAAGAAGGGGAAGGAGACTGATGGGGTTACAGCCCTCTATCTTCCAAAATATTCGAAAATGACATGGAAAAAAGTGCTGATTTGTTAACCTTTCTGTTTGAGAGAAATTTTTAATCCCCCCCCCCCACCCTAAATTTGTAATTTAGTTTTCTGTTATACAGTGGATTAGCCCTTCTCGTTAGTCCGGAATTTGCGTTTTTTTCGATCTTTTGACGAAATTAACGTTTTTCTTTGACCATTTGATGGATAACGTTTATTTATTCGGGACACTTAGTCGAAATTTGCGTTTTTTCCGATGCTTTTTTATGAAATTTGCGTTTTTTCCGAGATCTTTTGTAGAAATTTGCATTTTTCAGCGTCTTTCTGATGAAATTCGCGGTTATTATGCGACTCTTTGACGAAATTTACGTTTTTTTGCAATCCTTTGACGAAAGTCGCGTTTTTTCGAGGCTCTTTGACAGAATTCGCGTTTTTTCTGCAGCCTTTTGACGAAATTCACGTTTCTTTCGCGACCATTTGATGAAATTCGCGTTGCCCCACGATCATTAGATGAAATTTGACTTTTTTTTCGTGATCCATTTTCCAAATTTGCGTTTTTTCCGTGTCTTTTCGACGAAATTTGCGTTTTTTCAGGGTCCTTTGTCGAAATTAAAGCTTTTCACCGTTTTTTGGACGAAATTCGCATTTTTACCATAGCTCTTTGACGAAATTTGAGGTTTTCTATGGCTCTTTGATGAAATTTGTGTATTTTTCAATTTTTTGATGAAATTCGTGTTTTTTTTTCACTGCCCTTTAACGAAATATGCGTTTTTTCTTCAGCCCTTTGACGAAATTAGTGTTTTTTCAGCAGTCATTAGATGAAATTCTTGTTTACTCCACAATTATTTGACAAAATTTACCTCTTTTCTGCGATCGTTTGACGAAATTTGACCTTTTCTCTGCGATCCTTTGATAAACGTCACGTTTTTTAGCGCCTTGTGACAAAATTTGAGTTTTATCCATGGCTCTTTGACGAAATTCGCATTTTATCCGCGACCCTTTGACAAAATTCGGATTTTTCCATGATCGTTTAACGAAATTGGAGATTTTTTTCTTCGAACGATTGACGAAATTAATTTTTTTCGGCAGCCATTTGTCAAAAATAGCGATATATTTTTAAGTCTGAATTTTCGGACTGATGACTAATTTTTTTTAATTTTTGGAACCTCATGTCTTAAATTTTCGGAAAATTTGGAACAGAATCACCCCCCCCCCCTTTGGCTATGTCCTTATTGTCAAAAATGTTTGTTGTTTACAACACAATTCAACGTGTTTCGTAATATTCAGAACATTATGGAAATTTAAGTCAGCCTACCCCGAAATAAAATCCCGGGTACACCACTGGGTGGGGAGGGGGGGACAACCTTTTGGAACAAATATGCGAAGGTGGCAGAGAATAAACGTGGGATTCAATAATAAAGTTTCCTAGGACAACTACATATCTATTCAGTTGAAAAGGGACAATTTTAGAAGATAATTATTAAATATATTGTTTTTAAATTAATTTCTATTTAAGTTATGTGTTCAATGTTTTTTAATTAATGTCATTCTTAAATCAAATTAACATTTAATAAATAATTATACTATTTTTCATACATTTTATTATCTATATTATACTATGAAATATACAATTTAAAAATAATTTTCATTAATCCAGTATTTCTGTATACGCTGGGCCCCATTAACTGTTTTGTCAAGGCCCCACATAGTGTTGTTCTTGCCCTGGGCATGTATAAATTCTATATACAGTGCTGCATGAAAGAATTTTTATGCATTACAGGATATGGACAGACAACAATTGCTGAAAATAGACTTTTACTGAATTACGTGACTTTAAACTGCTCATTTAGATATCACATATCATAAAAATAAAATTTATTAAAAGTTAGCATTGAAAAGTGTTTGTTTGTATGATCCTTATACCAATGGCACAGCCAGGATTCTCATCTGGGAGGGGTTTTAAACCACTGTTACTGATAAAATAAACAATTCTGTTGCTAATGATACATGACACGTAAAAACTGCTGTAATGAAAAGCACAAACAACCATAATATATTTAGCATGTATGTCTTTAAAAAAAGAGCATTTTCATAGGGAAAAAAAAAAAGAGAAATAGCAATGACATACATACTACTTTGCTGCTGTTGTTCCTAACTTTTTTCTTTCAGTAATTTTGTGTAGAATCCTATTGTAAGTCTTTAAACAGTTGAATGGTAAACATTTTATGCTGCTTATGCTTTTCTTTACTTTGGTTTTTACACATTGCATTATTTTTATTAACACAAGAGGTTTTATATGCATCTTATTAGTCTTTTAAATGCTCTGGAAGTTGATATTAAGACTGAAATTTCCCCCTCCCTTCACTGCACCAATGCTTATACAAATCTACAATTTTTGACTGACTTTCAGGAAACTCGATATACACATATTTTAGAACAAAAGCAAAATTGTCAACTTAAAAAAAATAAAATTTTCTAATGCAATATTTTTCTTTCCTGTTGCATAAAAAGAGTCTATGTATGGACAGTATTTTTATTAGCCAACTTGCTCTATTTTCACATACGAAATTGCACCATTCAGAGCAGATAATGCATATTTTCATACCTAAAATTTTAAAACTTTGCTATAAGTGTGTTAAAATGATGTAGTATATTAATTTAATGTATTTAGTGTTAAAACATCTACAACAATAAACATATCAATTTCAAGAAAGAAAAATTACTACACAGGACATCTCTTTTAATAAGATGCTTTCAGAATGATGTCAAACTGACTCCAAATAACCAGTGTTGCTATATTTATTTCACTTGTATACTACACCTACATCTTATAGCTAGGTGTTTTAATACTGCAATGGTGACAATTTGTATTAATAAATAGAGAGTCAGTTCTTACTCTTTTCAAACAAAACTTCATGACTGATATCACAACTAAAGCATCTAGAAAATGGCATTTTCATGTAATCATTGTGGATTTAATTTTCATGAATGAAAATACAAGTTTCCATTTAAAAATAATGTTTTATCATGAGAAGAGGCTACTTCCCCTTCTGCAATTAACATGCATTAAAAAGCAGAAGCTTTATTTTCAAGCTATGAGAAATAGAATTCTACTAAATGCCATGTCATTTAGTTTCTTTTTCTTTTTTTCAGTATTGCTAGGGAAATGGTATATTTTTCTGTTAGCATCAAAGAAAATCTGCATTCTTATTTACAAGTGGATTTTACTATGTTGGCATCAAAGTAACATAATTTTTTCCTGATTTTGTTATTTTAATGATTTATAGTCCAGGAGGCATCGTCACATTTTGGAAACCAATTTTAGCATCAATGATTCTGATATATGATAGATTAGATGTAGATGCACCACACACTCTTCTGCAATATGAAATGATTGGCAACCTGATTACTGATCATATCTTCAAGTCGGGGTTACATCAGCAATCGGTTTGACATTCATTTCTCATTGTTGCAATGTAATATCAAGATAAAATAAAGCAATTCAAACATATAATATATCAGAAACCAAAAATAAGCTGCTATTGACAATTTATAAATGAAGAACTGTATATTATCTCAGACAAACTGTATAGAACTGTCTTTATCTTCAATTATATTTTTGTCAGGAGGGGGGGGGGGGGGAGATGGGTCTGAACCCACCATTTAAGATCATTTTTAACACTTAAATTTAGAAAGAAATACAAAACAAAATTTTGTTTTGAGGAAAAGGGTGATCATGTATGGGGTTTGCTTCTCAGATAAAAAAAAAAAAACTTTTTTTTGTTTGTCTTAGTGTTTAATTAATTTGAAATATTATTTTCCCTTTTCTTGAAAATAATCAGAGAAAAAGAAATTTTAGTTAATAAAATTTGAAAATTCAGGGAACAGCAATTGCCTTGCTCCCATTGTGGACACACATGCATGTAATATGCTTTATTTCTATAAATTTACATGAAATTAATATGTCTATGCTAAGTTATTGCTAATACTTATTAAAATGATTTTCTTCTTTTTGTTCATATTTTTTATTTAAATCTTGATGGGAATTTTATTATTTTGTATAATAAATTCAACCTTATTTGCATAAGTACTTTTGACAGTATTATTTTGCAACAAACTGAATTGTATGGTCTCCATATACTTTTATTTTTACCAAGGAAAATAAAATATGCACAGAAATTGCGAGACCCAGTACACATATGGAATAGGGTTTCTCAATGCCCTGTATATATTTAATACGAAATCAGCTGTTTACAGATCCTTTCTCGGCCCGATACAACTATATCTTTTGTGAAACCTCCTGTGCATTCCCCAAACATTTTAATAATAATAGTGAAAGAAGCGTATTAAAAAAAAATCACTTTTATATTATCTGCATACAGTAATTTAAGTAAAAAAGAAATTAGCACGTGCATTAACCCTAAAAATATTTGCATGTTTGTTTGTTAGCAATAACTTGAGACTTATGCTATGCTGAAGGCAGCATTGTCTCTACTATGGCTTATCAGGTCTTTCAGGTCTGCGTGGTCTGTCAGGTCCAGGTATAAGAGGGTTTTAGAAGGTCTCTGTGGTCTGCGTGGCGTGGTCTAAGCGTTGGCGTTTCAGGCGTGAAAATATAAGACCCAACCAATCAGCGTGCTTCATAATTGTTTATTCCGCCATTTTAAAAAATGGACGAAGTTTGATGAAGCAGACGACAGATGAATATTTTGATGAAGATTTAAAATAAAAAAGGGATTTACAAACCAAAGGTATGTAATATTTTTCAGATATTTTTAATGTTTCTCTACATTGCTTCATAACTGTAGAAGTTTCTTTTATGTATTCGTAAATTACTATCTTCATGTATTTACGTACTACGCTACTAAAATTCATTTGTTCGCTATGTTACTTTTTATATTACCAAACTCTTTATAAAGCTATGTATTCATAAATTCTTTAAGTACTATCTTCCGGTATTTATATACTATGCTACCAGTTCATTTGTTAATTGTTAGTTATGTTACTTATTTCAAAACTCACCTTGTTTCATAGGCATGAATTAAAAAAAAAAAAAATTGACAGTATATGAATAAAAATTAGAATAGTACGATCGTAATGCATAATGTACAGTAATGTCTTTTTTTGTGAGGAAATACTTTGATTTATTTCAGGTATTTATTTAATATTGTTACTGGCAATTTTTAACTTTATCTTAAAACTGGTACCAATAAATTTTTAGCCATATAATTCATTTTTAATTAACTTCTCAGTTTTCTCTGTTACTGTCATATAATTGACTGATCATTGATTTGCATTGTTATTCATCAGTTTTAAATGTGTTAATTTTTTCAATGAATCCATCCTAATATATATCTAAAATATTGCAGAGATTTTAGATTGTATTTAGTTTCTTAGCCCTCTCCCCCACAAAAAAAAAAAAAAAAAAAAACTCAATCTATTATGGTAACTACACAAATATAAAATTTAACTTTTGTTAAAAGTAACAAACATGTTTTTAAGTAAACAGTTTTTACATTTACTTATTATTGCTAATTATTAAACCATTCCTTATTATTTTAAAAGTTTTATTACATGTTTATTTTTTGAAATTTTCTTTAATAATTAATCTGTAGTACATTACATGAATTTTTGTAACACCCCCCCCCCCCCTTTCACAACAAAGAATGGTTTCAGTTGGAAAACTTCATAATTTTTTTTCAGAAAAAGTTTTAAAACTTTCAAAATCTATGAACGGTGCAAGGGAGATTGTCTGGTGAATCTACTGCTGCCAGGAAATGTATATTTTATTGCTCTCAGGAGATCACTTATGTGTAGTTTTACAGTTTAGTAAGTCGCTATCATTTGTGATCTTCTGCAAGAAATTTGAATTCGGGCCTTGGACTTGTGCTATTTTTGCTGCCAAATTTGTCAAGCAGGAACTGCGGTAAATATAATGTCCATCAATAAAGTATATTAACTTGTATGATTGACTGTAATTGACTTATATGTAGTTTTTCAATGTATATTGAGTTTGTTACATAATAAAGTAGGATTTTTAAATATATTTTACATTGTTTATGTTGTTTGGTACTTTTATGTTAGCTGGGCACCAGTGATAGATATGCATGTATATATATATATCACTGGTGCCCTTTTAACATATATATATATATATATATATCACTAGTATCTGGCTAACATAAAAGTAAAAATACTTGTTGTTTTTATCAGTTTATTATGATTATTATATTTTTTTCTTTAAATTACAGATTGCTTTTAATCGAACACTACTTTTCTCAATATCTATGCGAATACCTGTCAATTACTACATGTTGATCTCACTTACGCATTTATAAATGGTGATCTTTTCAACAGGCATTTTGCATGATTATTTTTGAAGGCATGAATCTTCAGTAATATTTGTAAGTATGATGCTTGTAAGTAAGTCATTTTCTCAAAATTACATTGTTGTGTATTTATTAATGTTGTTTCATATAAAGTTATTTTTCCAACAAAATCAATCTGTATCAGAGAGAATCAGTTAAAGCTATGTCCATTCTCAATACAAAAATTGATTTTCATAATTTAATTCCTTTAATTTTTTAACTGAAGGTTTATTTGCTATTAGCTTTTTAATTTATAAAATGCTGTTAAATGATCAATCTAAAAACACAACTTGTAGTTAATTAATTTGTGTAGTTTTATGCAAGTGTGTAAGTTATGTTTTATATAAACTTGCGTAAGCACTTGTGTTTTATGTAAACACTAAATGTATAAGTGTTATGCTAGAGGATAGCAGTTACCCCTCGCCCCTCCCTTCAAGGAATCTGATATTTCAGAAAGTATCATTCAGACTAAAAAAAAAAAAAAATCAAATTCAACAAGAACTAAAGTAACTTATCAGATAAGTTGAATATATAATTTATTTGAATTAATATTATTAATATTGAAATAATCTAAAATGTATTATCTATGATGCTATCAATGTTATAATTTGCTGTGCTTAATAATTATTAAGCTGCATATATAATAATTTATTTAATGTTTATTAATGTTGAAATGATCTAAAATATATTTTAACAATATTATGAAGGTTATAATTTGCTATGCTTAATAATTATTAAGCTGCATATATAATAATTTATTAATGTTGAAATGATCCAAAATGTATTTTAACAATATTATCAAGGTTATAATTTGGTTTGTTTACTTACAGTTCTTTGAAGTGAGAGTAATTATTTATGTTAGTTTAACTAAATATTGAAGATAATATATTTTGACAGATTTGATGGAACATCATTAGGTTATATTTAAAAATATAAATATTATGAAATATTCATTAGTATCTAGTTTTTAAATCAAATTTTGTTACCAATGATAGAAAATCTAGCGAAGTACATGTGTTTTGTAGATGAAGAATTTAATAATTGAAAATTTTATGCACTTTGCATTAATAATTATTTTTTCTTATTCAAAAAACAACTAACTATATTGTTATGTACTAGTTTGTTTTCATAATTCTCTTTATTAATTAAATTGTTAATTTACTTTCTCCCTAAATCCATGAAAAAAATAAGTTTACAAATTATGTAAAGCAATTAAACATTTAATTTGTTTTGCTTTAATACAGGCAGCTCAAAATTAATTCTTAAAACTGAAATTTAATTATTATTCTTCATAATTTATTTTACTCAAATTACTTTATTTACTCCAAGTGATTAACAAAAATGCAATTTTTGAAAACTGAAATTTAAACATTGTCAGGTGTGCGTTGCTATTGACCATCCCAAAATTACAGCAGTGAATGTTTTGAGATAATAAATGCAAATGTGTTTTTGTATGTTTTCCAATATAAGTTTAACATTTTTTAAATTGAATATTCAGGGAAGGGGAGAGCAAGCAGTGTTGAAATCAAGGGATGGCCCTTCAAATCTTTCTCCCCTCCCCCCCCCCCTGAAAGATTTGAGATTTTATGCTTTTAATGGTCAAAAAGTACAATTTCACCTCCAGAACTCTATAATGTCCCCTCGGAGCCACAGAAATCTCTCCCGGAGAAAAATGTCTAAATTCAACACTGAGGATAAATATTCTGATTTTTTATTTATTTATTGCATTGTGTGTCATATTAGCCATACCTATTCCTCAAAAGATTGCTTTAAATGTTTTGTTATCTTTCATGTATACTAGAATAATAATAATAGTTTTCTTTTTTAAAGAAGATATTTAACATTGGATTTCCTTTAAACATGTCATTTTATAGACATATGGAACCTTGAAAGTAGCATTTTCACATTTTTTCTGTAAAAAATAAAGATAATACTGTAGTAGCTTCCTATAAAATTGCTTGTTCAGATATAGCCCTATGTTTTATGCCCCCAATCTGGAGAAAAAATAAAGATTGTGCAGTAACCCCACTTCTTAATAACTTTATTTGATAACAAGAAATGTGTTTTTTTTTTTTTTTTTTTTTTTTTTTTAAGTTACTATTTCAGACATAATTAAAATTATATTCATTACTGAGGTGCACTATAAATTGCTCTCTTGAAATTGTGGTGTGCATTGTGTTTACTTATAGGGACACACAAAAGATATTGGTTACAGTACATATGTGATATTTACAGTCTGTGTGATAGGTGCATTTTCAACTTTGGTGTGCGTTTTTAAGTTTAACTAAATTTTTTCATAGTACTTGTGTGTTTATAAACTCGGTTGTTCATATACAGAGCTACACAAGGGAATCCGTCAGTATTACAGACTATGGGAGTGAATTGCTTAAGGGTAGTTTTTAATTTTGTTACGCATTTTCCTGTTGAACTATATTTAGTAGACTAATAGAAGTTTGTGGAATATAAATAAGTTCATATACAGGGCTACGCAAAGAAAAATATTCATTGTCATTTACGGTTTGTAATTGCTGCGAGTGAGTTTTAAGTTGCCTTTTAGCTTAATATGTGGTGTGTACAAAAATCTTCATATAACATACAGGGCTATATTGCACTATAAATAAAATATAGTAATATTTTTTTTCTTTTTATTGGAAATGGAGTTAAAACCACTTGTGTTTCTGATATCTTCAAATGCAAGGATATTCTTAGCAGTTTGAATGAAACATTTATTTTCATCTCGCTGATTAATTTATGTATTTATTTTAATAATAAACTGAAATTTCCATTTTTTTTCTTTCTTTTTAGAAAAAAAAAGCATGCCAGTGCTTGGCTTTGATGTTATTATTTATCATTTTTAAATTATAATAACTGAAAATTATTAATAACTTGTTTCTCCCATTAGATTAAAATACATACCTGTTTCTGTAAAGTCTCGTGCCATCATCATTAACGTCCAGACTGTTATCTATGTATTTTACTTCTGATATGTAGTATATCATTATATTCAGTAATAAATTTGTTATGTGATAATATTTATTATATAGAGCAATATTTTGTTTTATTTCTGTAACTTGTATTTTCAAATAAAGGAAATTTAATAAAAAATTTCTGTTATCATATGACTATAATTTTATTATAAATGATCTTTTCATGTATCTACTCGTGTTGTTTAAATAACAGAATATATTAAATAAGAAAATCCTCAAACCATTTTTTAATTAAAAAAAAGAGTTACAAAGAGAGTTTATTTAAATTTTACTATTGAAGTCTTTATTTTATTTTAATATGTATATAATGCTTCATAACAATACCTTTTTAATAAACAAGGAAAATATTAAAAAATTATTTTAAAAATTCTCTTAAAAAATTAAATAAACATTTGGAATTAAAATAAATGCAATTTTTAAAAGTATTTCTTTAAAAGAAAGTCTATATCATAATTTTAAAAAATCAAAAATTTTCACTTTTTAATGTTTCATGATATGTTACTTATTTAATATCATTATAAATCCATTCAAGTCAAAAATAAACTTGAATTATCAGTAGAAGTTTGTTTTATAAAGCCATTATTTTTAAATTAGTCTTTAAAAAAAATAATAAAGATTTTTATTCATTCTTCAAACATGAAGGGTTTTCTTCATTCCAGAGTCGGTTTATTATCTCATTTATATATATATATATATATATATATATAATTATAAATCAAATGTTTAAAATGAAAGATAGCTTGAAAACAAATAGTTGACAATGAGCCACAAATTAGAAACAAATAGTTGATCATGGGCAGAATGACTGCAAATGTATGTGTCTTAATTAGGGTTGGGAGTGTTCAGGAAACAAAAGAGTGCATAATGTTGAAATGCGATACGTAAGAGATTATGTTTGAATAATTCTAAATTGGCCTTTTCGGTCTATTTATTAGATTATTCAATAAATACCTCTTTTAATGCAAGCACTGTATTTTATTATTTGTAGTGAAAGTGATATTATTTTCAGCATACAATTGGAGTTTCACCATAATATGCTGAAGCATGTTTGGGTACAATTGCAAGTTTGTTAAATCAATAAAGAATTGCCATGTTTTCCTAAAACTTTTCTGCCATTATTAGCATTAAAACTAATACCAATATGCTTAAAATCGTCAGATATGTTACGTTGATATATATTTTTATTTTATCAAGAAAACTGGATGAAAAAGAAGATTGTAACAGCACAGCACACCTAAAAAATGTATGATGAAGTGATATGTTAACCATATCTAGAATAATGACTACATTAATTTAAAATTCAGCGGATTACTATTTGCTTAAATAAACACCTTCATGAGATTAATAGCTAGATTTAATATTTTTGTTCCATGAATTAAACAAAAAGAAATAAGGATGTTTGTCAGCGGTATTTTTCACTGGAAGCAGAATTACTTAAATAATTAAAATGCTTAAAAGCCTCAGGAATTAAACTAATAAATTAGTGATTTGTTAGATTTACATTGTTTTATTTTATCGTAAAAAATAATAATTTCCTTTAACAGTAATAACAAAATGTAATGACAATTAATTCATAAGATGAATATTTTGAGCTTGTAAACACGGACGTTCTCAGAAGGAAAAAAAAGAGGGGGGGGGGGACAATATTTTGAAACACATATGCTAAGGTGCAGAGAATAAACTTGGGGCACAGGAATAAAGTTTCCTAGTGCCCCTACATATGTATTTGGATGAAAGAGGAAAATTTTAGAACATAATTATTAAATATATTATTTTTAAATTAATTGTTATTTAATTTATGTGTTCAATAATTTTAATTAACTAATTTTGATTAGTATTTTTTAAATTAATTTCATTCTTAAATCAAATTAACATTTAATAAATAATTATACTATTTTTCATACATTTCCTATATTATGCTATGAAATATACAATTTAAAAATAAATTTCATTAATACAGTATTGCAGTATACGTTGGGCCCCATTAACTGCTTTGTCAGGGCCCCACACAGCATTGCACTGGCCCTGGGTGTGTATAAATTCAATATTCTGCATGAAAGAATTTGCATACATTACAGACTATATGGACAGACAACAATTGTTGAATATAGATTTTTACTGAGTTATGTGCTTTTAAATTGTTCATTTAGGTATCGTATTTCATAAAAACAAAATTTATTAATAACATTCTGTTAGTGTTGGAAAGTGTTTATTTGTATGATCCTTATACCAATGGCGCAACCAGGATTCTCATCTGGGAGGGGTTCTGAACCATTGTTACTGATAAAATAAACAATTTTGTTGATAACAATACATGACACGTAAAAACTGCCGTAACGAAAATCACAATCAATCATAATATATTTAGCATGTATGTGTTTTAAAACACAGCATTTTCAGAGGGAAAAAAAAGCAATAGCAATGAAATATGTACTACTTTACTGCTATTGCTCTAACTTTTTATTTCATTAATTTTGTGTAGAATCCTATTATAAAGTCTTGAATGGTAAACATTTTATGCTGCTCATGCTTTCCTTTACTTTGGCTTTTACACATTTATTTTTTTTTAACACAAGGGGTTTTCTATGCATTTTGTCAGTTTTTCAAATGCTCTGGAAGTTGATTTTAACATTGAAATCCCCCTCTTTTCACACAAAACTTTCTGACTGATGCAGGGACCGATTTACAAGTTTGGGAGTACCTGGGCACAGATGCTTTGGGAAGGGGGGGGGGGGGAGGGCTTGCACCGGTGCTTACAGTGGTTTTGAGTAAAAAAATATGTATAACTAATAGCGGTAATTATTAAGATAACCACTACTGACTTAAATGATTTAGTGATATTTAATAATTTTTTTGGGTACTTCTCTATGATACCGTCGACCACTTTTCATAATAAAAAACTATCGCCAAAGAAACAGAAGAACGTTGTCATTGGAATATCAAAATAAATAAAATATAAGAATTTACGGACACAATTGTTATTTTAATTAATGAAATAACTAATAAGTCAGTAAAACATAATGAATAATACATGCAAATGTCAAAATAAAAACCACTTGATGAATTAACAAACACGTATAATGCTTCTGACATCAAGTAAATGGGACTGCATTTTTGGCATTTAATCTTAGAGTTGGCGATAGTTTTTTGTTATGAAAAGTGGTCGACGGGATAATAGAGAAGTACCTTTTTTTTTATACATTTTCTTCTTAATTTTTTAGCAATAAAAGTTTTTATAACAGCTTCATAATCAATCTTTAGTGTTCTATCTCGCTAACGATTTTTCAAAATCTGTTCTGAAAGTGAAAGTATCTTAATAAAAAAACCTGTTAACAAAACCGAAAAAGTAAAAAATGGCCTTTGCATTTATTAACCTCAACTATCCAATGGAATTTTTTTTTTTTTTAAATAATGAAATGCAAGCAAGATATATATAAAAAAAAATTCCCATAGAATTAATATTAGCGAGCGAGTGTTGTTGCGCAAGTGAAGTAGTTATTTTTAAATGAAAAAAATAAACAGGTTTTTCCATATTAATTTTGTGTTTTTATCGTGAAAACTTCCAGATTTTGACCAATCATTGAAAAATTTTCAGTAGCATTTGGGGGGCCCTGGACCTGTGCCTCGAATTACCTGCTGTAAATCAGGCACTGGATTGATGTCACGACTAAAAGCATCTAGAAAATGGCATTTTTATGTAATCATTGAGGATTTAATTTTCCTGAATGAAAATGCAAGTTTCCATTTAATAATAATGTTTTATCATCAGAAGAGGAAACTTCCCCTTCTGAAATTAACGTGCATTATCTATAAAGTAGAAACTTTATTTTCAAGCCATGAGAAATGGAATTCCACTAAATGTCATGTCATTTGGTTTCATTTTCTTTTTTTCAATATTGTTAGAAAAATGGTATATTTTTCTGTTAGCATCAAAGAAAATCTGCATTATCACTTATAAAACTAAAAAGCAGTTCAAACATATTATAATTAAGAAACCAAAAATAAGCTGCTATTGACATTTTATAAATGAAGAACTGTCTTTATGTTCAATTAATTTTTTATTGGGGGGGGGGGGGGGGAGCTGAACCCACCATTTAAGATCCTTTTTGAACACTTAAATTTAGAAAGAAAAACAAAACTAAATTTTGTTTTGAGGAAAAGGGTGATCAGAGCCCTTCAGCCAAAAAAAAAAAAAAAAAAAAAGTTTCTTTTTGTCTTAGTGATTAATTATTTGACATTATTATTATTTCTTTTTTTGAAAATTATCAGAGAAAAATAAAAAAATAAACTTTAGTTTATAAAATTTGAAAATTCAGATAACAGCAATTGCCTTGCTCCCATTGTGGGCACATGTGCATATAAAATGCTTTATTTCTATAAATTTACATGTAATGTAATAGACATTTTATTTACATGTAGACATACATTTCTGTAAATGTATGTCTATGCTAAGTTAGTGCTAATACTGATTAGAATGATTTTTTCTTTTAGTTCATATTTTTTATTTAAATCTTGATGGGAATTTTCTTATTTTGTATAATAAATTAAACCTTATTTAATTACTTTTGTCAGTATTATTTTGCAACAAACTGATCTCCATATATTTTTATTTTTACCAGGGAAAATAAAATGGGCACAGAAATTGTGAGACCCAGTACAGATACGGAATAGGGCTTCTGCATGCACTGTATATGGCTATATTTAATATGAAATTGGCTGCTCACTGAGCCTTTCTTAGCCCAATACAACAATATCTCTTGTATCTATATCCCCTGTGTATTTCCCAAACCTTTAATAATAATAACGAAAGAAACACGTTAAAAAAAAATCACTTTTATATTATCTGCCTTCCGTTTTTTAAGTAAAAAAGAAATTAGCACAGGCATTAACCCACAAAATATTTGCATGTTCATTTCATTGCGAATGTAAACAAACAAACACTACCCCTCCCCCTCCCCCTCCATCCAAGCTGCAAAACTCACGCATGCGCAAAAATAAGTTTCTTCTCCTTACGTCAAATTCTTATGCCATAGTGTAAACGCAATTTTTTCTACTCTTGGAGCAGAAAGACCCAACAGACCTGAAAGACCATATAGTGTAAACGCAGCATTATAATCCATTCGGATAAACCCATAGATATCCAAGAAAAACTAGCATGCCAACATGGTGCTTGTCGCCACGAGGAAGCTATGCTTAATTTCAACCAATTAAAGATCTAAAGTGCTAAGTACTAGGACCTTTTAAGGTGTTTTCCTCTTAGGGTCCTGTTCAAAGCTATCAGTTGGCCCCTTTTGGACCCCTATTATAGCTCCCTTAAAAATTGTCTGATTCACTAGCTTTTTTCTTTTAACAACTTCTTAGAACTTCCAGCTACTACTCCCACAACAAAAAAAAATTCTCAGACATCAGTTGCCATCAATTTTGAATATTAATCTGCTTCTTGAGGCCCTTGGTGCAGTTTCTTTAAAAATGATCCGATTATCTTGCAATTTTCATTAACATAGTTCTAGGATACTCCAGTTACTTTATAAACTACTAAACATTTCCTTACACCCCCAAATACCACCATTAAAAAAAAATTAATCTTCTTTTTTAGCATCAACTTATGTTTACTCACCACAGCTGTAAATTAAAAATTGTGTTACTGTTAAAGATAAGGGGTTAAGTTTAGAGGGAGGTGGGGTATTTCATCTGTAAATTACATAACTCATTAATGTTAAAGGAAATTCGTTAAATTTACAGTGGCGCATATTCTACTGCCTGGGGACTCATTCTTTTCTTGGGTTCTATGGGCTCAATTTCAACAGGGTTCAGGTCATTCAACTCAATATCGAAAACTTGAGAGTTTTTTATTTATTTATTATCACGGGCCTGGGCAACGGCAGGTAGGTCAGCTAGTTATTAATAAATGTTTGGCTCGATTTTGAGTAACTGGAATTTATCTTTTGTTACAAAATGTTATTTTTCACAAAAATATAACAAATTTCACAAAAATAAATTTTACTTTTCACAAAATGCCCCCCTCCAAAAAAATCTTCACCTACACCTGATTAAATGCTTTTCTCATGATAAGGGTTTTTTTAAAAACATGACATCTTTTTTTTCTAGATTAAGTTATATAATTCTCTTCTCAAAAAACAAAACAACAACAAAAAAAAAAGAGTATTTCTTAAAAAAATATTGCCCCAGTACTTCATCAAATGTTTTGTATATGAAAATGCCATTGTAGTAATAGTAATTAACTATTTTACCAGTTGCATACATTTTGTCATAACAATTTTCACTTGGCTGGCTGGTAAAATTTTCTTGTTAAATAATCTTCATTAGCAACAGAATCTAAGTTCTGTGCATAATCTGATAAAACAAAATTTGTTTTAGAATAGATATGATCCATAATTAAATGCAAAAATTTCGCTTTCTCATAGGAAACAGCGCATTGAGCGGGAAATGTTTTGCCTATGACAAGAAGAGTTGACAAGTGAAGACCCGGTTTGTTGACAAACATGCACATTAACTATATATTTAAGTTATTTACTGATAAGCTCATTTGCATAAATTTATATCTTCATCTATTCAATAAAAAATAATTTCATAAGTGTTGGTACTAAATATTTTAAGGTTTATCATACTAGTAAGCTATTCCCACAATAGATGTAAGAAATGAAATAAAATAATATTATAATTAACTTAGGAAATTATAAAATAAATAAAAATAGAATTTTAAATACGTTTTGTATTTAATTAATGAAATCTACTAAATAAATAATAAGCATTCCTTCTGCTAAAATCAATAGCTTTTTACATGGGTACAAAAGTGGTCCAATTTCGCCAAATTACGTTTAATTATTTAAAAAATAAATAGTTTGCAGATGATTTAAAATAATAAACACTAAGAAAAAAAAAATTAGTTGGCCTATTAAGAAACACATAGTGGAATCTGTCAACAGAAATAATAATGAAATAAATGTTGATCGAAATGTCGACACTCCCGATATGCTAAAAACGCCAATCTGGCAACCTTATTCGCGTTTTGTAGCCTGAGTATTAAGGCATGCGCAATTTGTTATTTCTGCCATATCGCTTGGGAACCGTGGGTATGCACTGTGATTGTTATCTTTAAAATTTAATTACAATTGTTTAAAAAGCAAGTAATTTTGCTTTCTTTAATTTTTTCTTAGCCTTACAATAAGTTTACCTTCAGTGATTAGAATTTTTGAGAAGTACACCTCTCATTGTTATTGGTGTTGAAAGTTAATCATTTTTAACTCTACGAAACGGTGAGTTTTAATTTGTTAACATTGGTAAAAATACATATTCATTTTGGTTTAAGCTAATTATTTTAAAGCATTTTTTGGTTATCACAAAGTCACTAATCGCCAGTCAAATATGAAAGCAGGCGCTAATTCAAATTAGAAGTGGGAATGTGTAAGTCTAATGAGTTGCACACTACTACACTATTAGAAAGAATGACTGCTTTTTAAATACGATATACTTATACGAAAATTTCCCAGTAAAAAGATACAATTAGAGATTAATTCAAGCGCATTTTTTATTGTTAATATTGATTTGTTATTTCATTTTGTTATCATTCTTAGAAAAATTGAAATATATATTTAGAGTTTCTCGTTTCTCTACTCTTTTTCGTTCTTTCTTTTTAAAACTTTTTTCTCTTACTTGCAGTAGGAAAAGCATTTTTTTTTATATTATAGTGGCCACCGCAATTACTATTATGCCAGGGTCGTTGGCAAAGTTTTATATAGGATCCTGTCAAATCAACACAGCTAAAAACCTGACCACCTCAGAATTTTATTATATTAAGTTCAGTTGTTAAATCATAGAAAAATGTATAAATACACTGTGATAAGTCTCTATCTCTCTTGATTTTGGAGATAATTAACTTCAAAAATGGACAAAAATTGTAAATTTTTGCTTATCTTGCACTACAAATTTAGTCATACTTGGTTCCCTAATTTTCACAGGGACTTACTTTTGGTTTTGTTAGAAAGTGTATGAAACGGGCTTTCATATATCACATGCACCTATTTTTTTAATTTCAAGGTCAAACTTTTTGACCTTTGACATATCTCAAAATCGAACATTTTATTTATTTATTTATTTTAAATATATGTTACTGTTATACTTAATTTGTATAATATTTATCTGAAACTTCTATATTGCGACAATCATGGGGTGCTGAGTTATAAATTAAAATACAAACTCCTTCCCCTAATTTCAACACTAACATAACTTATTTAAGTGACTTATCCACATACATACCATATTTTTTTCTAGAGGGGGGGGGGGGGTGAGATGAGACTGGGGTTGTCACATTTACTGTACATGCCGAAAGCAGTACTGACAGTATAAATTATTTCTTAAACAGTTTTCCTCTTATGTTAGTACCATTGTTGAATTCAGACATCCCATGTCCTCTAAAAGTCTGTGTATTTCCACAATATGTCAAATCATTTCTATGATTTTACATACTATTCTATGATTATATATACTTAAAACAGAAGGATGTTTTCTTAGTTATCTGCACTCTGAATCAAATTTAATAATTACTTTTTTAAATGAAAGCTATTCCTTTGTAGATGTGTCCACACTTACTATTTTTTTAAGTATTCTGATTTTTATATTTTAATTTAAATAAGTGTTTTATAAAATTTCTTTACATTGATGGCAATTGGACTACTTGACTGGCCGGAAAATCTGCCCAGTTTCTCTGTTATCTCCTCACTCTATTACCACTTTTGACCATAATTCATTCCTTGGTTTTACGTTCACTTTGTTTCTTTTATATGCATAAAACTCATTATTATTTATAAATTTTGTTAGTTTATTTCCTTATTAAATCATGTACTATAATGGTTACTTTTGTTATACTTTTACTTACTTTTATATCCAGGCATTTCTATACAAATATCCAGTTTCTAACTTCTTCATTGGTTTTTCATTAACATCGCTTTATATTTTGTTCAGCCAATATTTACCTTTCGCAATCCCTATGCCCGTGCAATCAGCATTTCAATTACACGGCTAGTAGGAGGATTGAATGTGTGATGACATACGGCATGGTCAGTATGATGTCGTTCACTTTTTCTTTCCCATGACAGACCGTCACTGATTTCATTTTTCAGATGTTTCATATCTGGATGTGACGTACGTGTTCTGGGCATGGAATTTTGTAATGAAAGGATTCTTTATCACGAGTGGGGTATTTATAATCCAATCTGACGAGAGCTCATTAGCTTCACTTCGAATTGTTTCCGATGTTGGTGGCCCTTCAATGTATTGAGAAACCATATGGAAATGACCATAAACTTCTTCTTGGACAGATGTTGTTCTTAAAGCAGCTGAATGATCTCATCATATTTTAGCTTTCATTTTATCATAAATATATCTTTCATGGAAGCTTGTTGCATATAGATGGTGTCATAGAAAGCTAGCTCGCTGTGTGTCCATAAGTGTCGATGTTTTCTTATCAAAGGTTTTTATTAAAGATTTCATTTCATCCTCTTTTACATGTTATTTCCAATCCTTTTAAATCTGTTTTACCTTTCAAAATATTTTTACCTCGCATCACATTTTCTCCCTTGTCAGATACTTGTCTTTCATGTCAGCTAAAAGGCGTGGAGAATTTATGTCAATTACGGGATTTATCTGATAAGTGACACCCAGTAATGTTTATTTAAGATCTTTGAAAGAAAGATATCATTGGAAATTGTAAGTGATGTTGATCGGGTTAGTGAAGTTAAATATAGAAATCTTATAACATGTATATAGAAATTGAATCTGTATTAAAGTTGTCTACATAATTGGAGTATAGCATATAAAGCTGAAATGTTTTACCATTATTATTCTTGTGGCTCTCTGACGTGCTGATTTAGCATTTAAAGTTTCAACTTATTATTTTTTTTTATATATTAAAGTAAGCCCTCTTTCACTTATCAATATTTATAAGTTTCACATTTATATTTAAAACAGATATATTTAAACTGCATATAAATTTAATCTGAATAAAGTAAATTGATATCAACATAAAGATAATAAGCAATTCTTATTTTAATTACTTTAAAGTTAATTCATTTCTGTTTAACATTTAAAGTTAATTTGTTTTACTAAAGTAAACTTCCTATTTATTAAATCTAGTTCATTTTGTATTTCAGTCTATTTCTATATAAAGTGCTCATGTAACGCCATGAGAGCACATCATTATAATTTTAGGCGATAGCTCATAATGTTGGTATGCATTGTGCATACTAAATTTGGAATTCTATTTTTTGATTGTTTAATATCTTTCAATAATTTTACTTTTATGTTATAATTTTAATCGTTATTAAATGATTTTCGTTTAAAATGAACTTATGTTTGTTTTAAAATTGGACTTTGTTATTCATTATACAAATTAGTTTCTATTTCAGCTTAAAAGTAAGTTTGATTTCCTTTTCCATATAAGTTTAACTTTCAGCACATTATCTTCCATCTGGATAATTATAAATTATCTCTGTCTATTTCTATTTAAAGTGCTCATGTACCTCCATGAGAGCACGTCATTATAAATTTAGGTGATTGCTCATAATGTTAGTATTCATCGTATCCCCAGGGGGATACCTTCTTTAGGTATTCACAGGTTTCGCGACCCCGGATTCCTGAGCGATCTTTCTTCTTTTCTTTCCTCTTCTCATTTTAGTTGTCTATCCTTTATTCTTTGTTTCACTCTTTTTAATTCTCTCTCTTCAGTTTGTTATTCTCTGGTTATGGTAGTATCAACACCGATCTTCCCCATTCGGCATTTGGACTTATGGGGAACCGGTACCAGCTTTTTGGGCTCTGCCTAGTGGCATCCAGTTGGGTGTGGGAGTGTTCTCCAGTTTGAATGCAGTGTGAGGAAGAGGAGTAGCATGCTACCATAATTTCGTTTTTAAGGAACGTTTTTTAGAAAACAGTCCCAGAGGTGAGTTCTCGGTTGCGTTAGGCTGGGGGGTGGGGGCCAGCTCATAGTGGGAAATCCTCTCTGGTTCGCTGGAGACTGTGTACCTGGTACACGCTATGAGTGGCAACTGAATCTCCAGTTCACGAATCACTCCGGAGGTTACTATGTACACGATAGGAAAGAGTGGGGAACCACTACCTATGCGGGGGTAGTGGGGAACTGGAAGTTTTCCATGGATCTATTAATTTTTCTTATGGTTACAACTATGGCTGATCAGGATATAATGTTTTCTCGAGTTGGCGATAGTTGTGACAGTGGGAAAAGTGAAGAACAAGGATTGGGGGTCACTTCTAGTGAAACCCAATCAAAGACTGTGCTCGATTCTTTGGAAAAGGGTGCAGTAAAACAAAAAGAGGAAATCGGCATGACTGCTGGTGGGAACGGAGGCGGAACCCATCTAGGTGGGGAACACTCTGGAACCACTGCAGGAGGGCCGAAACTACTCACTAAGACCCAAAGAAGAAACCGACGGAAGAAGCAGAAGCGGGAGGAGGTGGAAACCAACACTGCTGATGCTCAACCGAAGGGATCTGGGGAAAATCGGAACAAAAGGAAGGTGACATTATTGACACCTTCACCACAAATATCGGCAACAGCAAAGAGGCCTAGGGAAGATACCCAGAGGTCTTTTGCCGCTGTAGCAGCACTTAGGAAGTTAGCCGTGGTTAAGGAAGATTTCCCAGCGACCAGGCTGACACAAGAAGAGATGGATATTATCCTGAAGGATGTCATCAGATGTATTGATTTGACTCCTGATGATAGACCTCTACCTCTTATAACTGACTCCAGGCTCATTACTGGAGTCTTAATCTTCAGCTATGAAGGAGATGCCACTGAGGACTGGATTAGGTCTACTTATCATGGCAATGCTACCGTCTTTGAGGGTATTCCTCTCAGGGTACTTGCCATGAGTGAGATGCTGAAGCCGGTCAAAGTGGCTTTTAAAACAAGGGATATTTACACCAAAGATCCCAATGAGCTGTTGAAAAGGATCAACAGATACAACCCGGAGTTGAAGACAGGTGACTGGCGTGTTTTGGACCATGTTGCAGAGCCCCAGTCTATTCGTTGGATCTTCGAGGTTGATATTGCTGCATCTGAAGCCATCAAGAGAGCCGACTTTAAAGTGTACACAGGCCTCGACAAAGGATCATTCAAAATCTTGAATGATCCAAATACAAAGAAGATGAGAGGGAAAGAGTCTGAAGCTCCAGCTACAGAAACTTCCTCTCAGGTAAGTGAAACAAGCAGTATTTATAATATTAATACTAGACTTGGAAATGTATATGTCCAACAGGACTCCCCCTCCATGCTCTTAGATGAGGTGGACCAGTTGTTGGCTGAGGGCTCAGAGGATACAAGTATCCCTGAGGAAGACGAAATGGTTGCTTGTAAAAATGAACCAGGTTAACCCATCTAAAGGTAACTCAAATCAACCTCCATCATAGTAGGGGCTCATCTGCCATTTTAGGAAAGATGATCTCTGAAGGGAAGGTTGATGTTGCACTTATTCAGGAGCCCTGGACAGGAAATGGCAACATTCTTGGTCTAGGGTGTAGAAAGGATAGGCTTTATTATGATAGAACCTGTTTCAGGCCAAGAGCTTGTATTTATGTCAGCCCTAGGCTAAATGTAATTAATATGGTGAACTACCTGAGTGGTGACTGTGTCACCGTCAAGGTGGATTTTAAGGGTGAGAATGGGCCTGAAAATATCATTGTCTCATTTTCTTATCTTCCATTTGAGAAACAGGACCCTCTTTCTAGTGAGGCAAAAGCTCTCATGGGCTACTGTTCTCGGAAGGGGCACAAGTTAGTGGTCGGGTGTGATGCAAATGCACATCATACTGTCTGGGGCAGTACAGACTGCAACAAACGGGGAGATGACCTTCTGGAATATATTTTGGCTTATAACCTATATATTCTTAATACGGGGAATGAACCAACCTTTATTACTAAAAATAGGAGGGAGGTTCTTGATGTCACATTTTGCAGCAGAAACTGCTTTGACATCATTAGTGATTGGAAGGTGTCAGATATTATTTCACTATCAGATCACCAACTAATCATGTTTAACATTGCAGGGACAACAGGACCAGCAATGATGAGAAGGAATGCCAGGAAAACAAACTGGCATTCTTACCGGCAGGATCCTGTCTTTAAGGGGTAAGTTAAATTTTAACAATTTTTCAGACGTGGAGTTGGCTGTTGACTCAGTGCAACAGGCCATTCTCCAGTCTTTTTATAATAGTTTTCATCCTCCTGCTGCTAGCTCCCCAAGGCCTGTGCCTTGGTGGTCTTCTGAGCTTAGTACACTCAGGAGAATTACCCGCAGGGCTTTTAATAAAGCCAAGAAGGATGGTGATTGGAATCTTGCTGGAGTTATCGTCACTCACGATAGGATCTTGTGGACGATCGATTCGTTCGACCCATACAAGACTCCTGGTATGGACGGAATCATACCTGTTTTGTTACAAAAAGGGAAGATGATCTTAGTCCCAGTGCTTAGTCAAATTTATAGGGCGTGTCTTGCTTTTGGATACATACCAAATCCATGGAGACACACTAAGGTGATCTTTATCCCTAAACCTGGGAAAGACACATATTTTGAAGCAAAATCCTTTCGACCAATCAGTCTTACATCATTCATGCTTAAGACATTGGAAAAGTTGATGGATAGGCACATTAGGGAGCACATTTTAAGTGTAATTCCACTATCTTGCTCCCAGCATGCCTATCAGACCGGCAAGTCAACTGACACTGCTCTTTATAATCTTTCATTCGTGCTTGAGAAAAGTATTAAGGCAAATGAAACTGCTTTTGCAGTTTTTCTTGACATTGAGGGTGCTTTTGATAAGGTATCTATGGATTCCATCCTCAGGGCATTGACTAACAGAGGTGCGGATGAGGTGACTCTGAATTGGATCAAATGCCTGCTCAGGGATAGGTCTGTCCATGCTGAGTTGTTGGGGGATACAATTCAGGTTAAGGCAAAGAAGGGTTGCTCACAGGGTGGAGTTCTGTCTCCTGTGCTCTGGTGTCTGGTGGTGGATGGACTCCTTGTGGAGTTACATCTACTTGGTGCATACTGTATTGGGTATGCTGATGACATTGTCATCATCATTAGGGGTAAATTCGAAAATATTATTTCGGACATCCTTAATAATATCCTTAAGCAAGTAGAGCGGTGGTGCAAGGAGGTTGGTCTTTCTGTTAATCCAGAAAAGATGACTCTCGTTGCCTTCACTAGGAAAAGATCACTTAAATTTAATTTGGTAGTGTTCTATGGGCACACTTTAAGTTGCTCGAAGGAAGTGAAGTATCTTGGTGTCTACTTCGATGAGAGACTGTGTTGGAAGAGACACATGGATTATTGCATCAATAAGGCCAAAAAAGTTTTCTGGTCATGCAGAAACGCCATTGGCAAAACATGGAGACTTAGTCCAAAGGTGATCTGGTGGATATACAATATGATGATCTGTCCTATGATCAATTATGGCAGTATAGCTGGGTGGTCAAGAACTATGACTGACATTGCCAAGCCTGAATTAGCAAAACTGCAGAGAATGATCTGCATGACCATGACAGGTGTACTTAGGACAACGCCTACATCTGCTATGGAACTGCTGTTGGGTACCCACTGCATATGAATATTGAGGCAGAAGCATTGATCTGCTCACATAGGCTCATTTTACATGGGCAATGGCAAGTTACTCGAGATATCTTACTTGGGGTAGGCTTAACTGTAAAATCAGCAAGCACCCAGTTTTTATCATGAAGAGTGATGGTATGCCTTTAAAACATGTATTTGACAAGTCATTCAGAATTAGTCTTCATTCTAGAGCTGACTGGAAGAATATTTCTGTGATGGAACTTGAGACAGGTATGACCTGGTTCACTGATGGTTCTAAGATAAATGATGGAACAGGAGCTGGGGTTTGCTGCCCAGCTGATGGTACCTCTCTCTTTACCCACTAGGCAGCTATACCACTGTCTTTCAAGCAGAGGTCTATGCAATACTTATGTGTAGTTATATCTGCATTGAAAGGAAGTATAGAGGCCTGTCTATCAATATTTACTCTGATAGTCAGGCAGCATTACTTGCCCTGGAGAAACATAAAATTACTTCCAGGATTGTTTGGGAGTGTTACTGCTCTTTGAACAGGCTTGCCAGAAATGGCAACAATGTTACTATACATTGGGTGCCAGGTCATACTGGTATCCCAGGTAATGAGCTTGCTGATAGTCTAGCAAGGAAAGGGTCGATTACTCCCTTTGTTGGACCAGAACCAGCTATTGGCATTTCTAAGGACTGCATCAGAACTACTGTTTTTAAAATTCTAAGAGAGCAGCAGTATCAAGAATGGCTTGACTCAAGTGGACAGAGGCAAGCGAAAGAGCTCAACAGTAGCTGCCCTAGTAAAAGGGCACAGGAACTCATTGGGCTCAGAAGGAATAGTCTACGAAATATGGTGGAACTGTTAACAGGGCACTGTAGACTTAATAGACACCTTTGCATTATGAAGGTGGTCAGTGATCCTCTTTGTAGGGTTTGTAAGTACGAGGAAGAGACTGCTTCACATGTCCTTTGTAGCTGTGAAGCATATGCTGCCTATCGTTTCGAACACCTGGGTCGACATCTGATTGAGCCATGGGAAATTCAGGATATCTCTATCAAATGTCTGCTGAATTTTATGTCAGCTACTGGCCTGTTTAGGGACTAAGTGGGGATGATTTTTCCTCTTTCATCTTTGGGGGACAGTACAATAGACCTCTGGTCGCGGTGCTTTGGCTTTCGAGCCACCCCCCAGTAATACAGTAGTATTCATCGTACATACTAAATATGGAATTATGTTTTTTGGTTGTTTAATATCTTTCAAAAATTTTACTTTAATGTTACATTTTTAAGCGATAATAAACTTCTGTTCATTTTAAAATTTTGCTTTGTTATTCCTTAGATATATTAGTTTCTATGGTACTTTTCGGTTAGCCGGGTGCCAGTGATATATATACATGTATAAATGCATATGCATATACATATATATATGTATATATATACATATATATATGTGTATGTATATATATGTATGCGTAGATATATGTATATGCGTGTGTATGTGTGTATATATATATATATACATGTATATATATTACTGGCAGCTGGCTAACCGAAAAGTACCGTTTCTATTTCAGCTTAAAAGTAACTTTGATTTCATTTTCCATATAAGATTAATTTTTAGCACATTATCTTCCATCTGTGTATATATGAACTATCTGTGCTATATTGCTACCAGTTTTCCTGTACAAAGATTTTGCGCTGCAAAAAAGTTAATTTGTTTGGAAATTGTAAGTGATGTTGATTGGGTTAGTGAAGTTAAATATAGAAATCTTATAAGATGTATATGGGAATTGAATCTGTATTAAGTTGTCTACATAATTTGAGTATAGCATATACAATAACATTAGTAAATTAATTAATTAGTAACAACATTAGTCAAGCTTGAATATCATCTAATTTATGTTATCAAAGTTAAAGTAAAAACTTTTCAAAGACAGCAAAGGCAAATATATATATATGAATCATATTTTAACTGCATTAGAGGGTGATATCGTCTGTTTCAGAAAAAAAACATAGAGCAGAGAAAAATAAATTGTGCATTTGAATTCAAATTTTGCTTTTTAATCATAAATATAAAATAAAACCATGCAACTGAAATGTTCCACTTTATCTTTATTGAACATTTGTTTTATATAATCAGTTTGAGTGTGATATAATGTGGTATTTTAGTTTTATGACGACTGATTTGAGGAAAACCTCTCATTTCATTTATGAAAACAAATAAACAATTGGTGAGGCATGCGTAAAAATTACATAAAAACCCAATTAAAGGCTCGATATTTTTTTTTCAAAACGTACATGCAAGAAATAAATTGACAATCGTATTTCAATTGTATTATAAGATGACATCATCCGATAATGCAGTATTTTATTTTTCTGGCAACACTGATTTGAGAAAACCTTTCATTGCATTTATAAAAACAATGTCGACTTAGTTTTTAGTCAAAAAACATTTTTTAAAGTAGGGGTGCACAACCTTTTTAAGCAAAGGGCCACTTACAAAAATGACTGGGTTGTCAAGGGCCACCATGAGTAGCACAGAGAGAATTTTGTTTTGAGGAGGTGGCGGGGGTTAATCTAAGTCTAAAATCAGATAAAAAAACATAGATTTTGGAAGGGTAGTTTTAGCCCCCTAAGTTTCTTCCTTCCCAGTCAACATATTCAATTCTTTCGGAAAGGATATATCAACAGTTTACGTTTGTATTTATAAAAGAGATATAGCTAGGGTTATTTTCAAACAATGAAAATATTCCTTGAGTTTATTTGGAGGAGTAAATTTAGCTTTATTAAAAGTACTAAAAAACAAAGAGAGGCATGAAGGTTGCCAGCACCGAAAAATAAATTGTACTTTCATGAATGAAGGTGGGAACAGGAGAAAGATATATTGTTCTAAATTGTACTTCATAACATTTCAGTCATAAAATACAGATATCAAGTAGGGGTGCACAATCTTTATAAGAAGAGGGTCAGTCACAAAAATGACTGGATTGTTGAGAGCCAACATGTGTAGCGTGGACAAAATTTTGTTTCAGGAAGATGGGGAGGATCGGTGGTCTATAAGTTCATAAAAATGCTAATATTGGAAAGAGGGTTATATTCAACCACCTACCTAGTCAGCATAACACAATTCAGTTGGAAAGGATGGAAAAAATTTGCAATTTTTTTCTACGCGGAATCGACTATATTCGCAGTATTTTGTCAGTGATTGACAAAATCGCGAATTTTTTCCTTGAGAGATTGGCGAAATTTGTGATTTTTTTTATATGACGAAATTTGCAACTCCGGAATTTCTGATTTTGACATCTATGGTCTGTCAACAGATTAATGAAATTCGTGTTTTTTCTTTCGACAATATAACTAAATTTGTGATTTTTCCGTACCCATCATTCGACAAAATACGCGATTTTCACGTGCCCGACCGTCGAAATTCGCAATTTTTACGCGTCCGATTGGCGAAATTTGCGATTTTTACTCGTCAGTTCGACAAAATACGCGATTTTTCTGCACGCGTTCGATGAAATACGCGACTTTTACGTGCCCGATCGGCGAAATACGCGATCTTCACGCGTCCGATCGGTGAAATTCGCGATTTTTGCGCGCCCGATTGACAAAATTCACGATTTTATGCGGCCGTTTGACGAAATTCGCGATTTTTGCTCGCTCGACCGCTGAAATTCGCGATTTTTCCACACCTGCTTGACGAAATACGTGATTTTTACGCGCCCGATCGGCAAAATACGAGAGTTTTACGCGCCCGATAAGCAAAATTTGCGATTTTTACGCCCCCGATCGACGAAATTCCTGATTTTACGCGTCCTATCGGCTAAATATGTGATTTTTATGCGCCCGATTGGCGAAATTTGCGATTTTTACGCACTCGACTGCCGAAATTCACGATTTTTACGCGTCCGATCGGCTAAATTCGCGATTTTTGCGCCTCAATTGGCAAAATTCGCGTTTTTTAAGCACTCGCTTGACGAAATACGCGATTGTTACGCGCCCGATCGACGAAATTCCCGATGTTACGCTTCCGATCGGCGAAACTGTTCCGCGGGCCACAGGTTGTGCATCCCTATTTTAAAGAAATGTAAGTGTGCTCTGTCAGTAACCTGTTCAAAATCCTTTCATATGGCATCTCATTCATCATTCTGCATTTTGTATTTTATTAGAGAAAAGGATGTTAACAACAGAAATAATATATACGATATTTGGTCTATCCTTTCATAATCTCATCACATAGTTACATGAAAAAGAGAAATAATGTGAATTACTATTTTGCTAATGCCATTTTCTCATTACAATTAAAAAAATATAAATTTGTTTTAATGCGAAAAGTATAGGTGCAGATTTGAAAAATCTGGAAGGAGTCAGTGGCTCCTAAACCCAAAAAATCCAGTGGCCACATTGTGAAACAAATAAATAAAAACAATAGCATTTATATAAAAAATTTGAATATTAATTACAATATAAATCTTAAACTGTGTACATTAAGAAGGTAAAGTTTGGGAAGATACAGTTAAATATATTTACATATGTATAAGCTAAGAAATCATGGTATTAAGGAATATTGGTAAAATGATGTTTCTTATTTTAATTTTGTCATACAAAAGTACATATAAAAAATGTGAATGTGTGATATTATTTTGCACTTTAAAAATCAAAACACACTTTAAACATTTGTTTTTCTACAAGAAAAAATGTCCTTAAAAAAACCACAGACTATGTAAAATTATTAGACTAAAACTGTTATCAAGAACACTTCTATTGGAATATATTTAAAGCAATAGTGTGCTGTATTAAATAGATCGGTCTGAAATGTTATTAAAAAATAATAATAAAGTTTGTTATATGTTTTGGCCTTTATCTTTTTTTCTGAGTATGTTTAAAAGAGTATAGATAGCTGTTTTGTATATAATTAAACCAGATTGTTCTTCAGAAAAGTAACTACATTTATGGAGAATTACATTGAATTAAAAATTCAGCCCATTAAAATGTTATAATTTATCAGTAATATTGTTTGTTATTAAAGCTTAAAATAACTAACACTAAAATTTTAATTAAAATTTACACAAAACTTAATTAAATCAATAACTTATTTTTTCCTTTGTTAAATTTGGGCGATAGGATTTTATAGAATCTTCCCACCATAATTGCATATATTTTATAAATAAGCTAGTCTAACGGTTTTTGTTCTATAATTTTTTGTTTCCCCCATAAAGCTGTTACATTTCAATATATTTTCATTTCACTGATACTGAGTGAAATCAACATAGTAAATATAAAACAAATATTTTATCAGTACTAAAACCCATAATGTGTTAAAAATAAAAGTTATGATGCAGCAATTTCTTACTGCATTAAGAATTTTAAATATGGGTCTTAAAAGTAATGATATCAAATTTGAGTGGCGTTATGTTAATAATTTTTTTGGAAATCTTCATTTTTTTTTCTTGTTTCATTTATATTCATAGATGTAGTGCAATTATTATTTTTAACATGAAAAGATATATAAAATATATTCGCTTATGCTTTTTCATTCACATCTCTCATGAATTCAACATATTTGTTTTAAAAGAAATTATATAAAATTCGAGTGACACCCTAAATAAATTTGCCCTAAAATGAAGGGTCCAAACTGGGATGCTGAAATAGGGGAATAACTAAATAGAGAAAGGAGCCCCAAAAATCGAGATGATTGGAGAAAAAGGTGGCAAGTTATTAAAAATTTATGGCACAAAAACTTAAAGAAGCCCATGGTGACCGGGTCTAGTCAGAGAAAATTTTTTGTTCTTCATGTAGTAGCTGGGAATTCCTAAGAAATTTGTCAGAAAAGAATAGCTACTAATGAATTGGACGATTTTTAAGAGGACTATAGTACGGGGCCCGAAAAGGTCGAGCTGATAGTTTTGAGCGGAGTCCTAACAGGAATGTACAAATGGTGGAATAACTAAATGGAAAATAGGCCCCAAGAACAATGAAAATCAGATGAGGCAAGTTATTAATAAACTTGGGAACAAAAACTTCAAGCGCCCCTGATCCGGGCCCAAGGGTCTTAACTGGAATGTAGAAATGGAAAAATTACTAAATGGAGAAATTGGCCCTAAAATCGAAGAAAATCAGATAAAAAAGGAACTAGTTATTAAAAATTTAGGGCACATTGTCCAAGATAATTTTTTGTCATTCATGTAGTGGCTAGAATGCTTAAGAAATTGTTAGATTTAAAAGCTATTGAATTGGACAATTTTTAAGGGAGAGTAAGGGCCCAAAATAGGCCAGCTGACAGTTTAGAGCAGGGCCCTAAGTTGAAGGGAGAATAACTAAATAGAGAAAGGGGCCCCAAAAACCAAGATGATCAGAGACAAAGGTGGCAAGTTATTTAAAATTTAGGGCACAAAAACTTTAAGGAGCCCATGTGGACAGGGTCTAGTCATAGAAATTTTTTTGTTCTTCATGTAGTAGCTGGAAGTGCCAAGAAGTTGTCAGAAAAGAAAAGCTAGTGAATTGGATGCTTTTTAAGAGAGCTATAGTAGGGGGCCCAAAAAGGTCGAACTGATACGTTTGAGCAGGGTCCTAAGTTGAAGGGAGAATAACTAAATAGAGAAAGGGGCCCCAAAAACCAAGATGATCAGAGACAAAGGTGGCAAGTTATTTAAAATTTAGGGCACAAAAACTTTAAGGAGCCCATGTGGACAGGGTCTAGTCATAGAAATTTTTTTGTTCTTCATGTAGTAGCTGGAAGTGCCAAGAAGTTGTCAGAAAAGAAAAGCTAGTGAATTGGATGCTTTTTAAGAGAGCTATAGTAGGGGGCCCAAAAAGGTCGAACTGATACATTTGAGCAGGGTCCTAAGTTGAAGGGAGAATAACTAAATAGAGAAAGGGGCCCCAAAAACCAAGATGATCAGAGACAAAGGTGGCAAGTTATTTAAAATTTAGGGCACAAAAACTTTAAGGAGCCCATGTGGGCAGGGTCTAGTCATAGAAATTTTTTTGTTCTTCATGTAGTAGCTGGAAGTGCCAAGAAGTTGTCAGAAAAGAAAAGCTAGTGAATTGGATGCTTTTTAAGAGAGCTATAGTAGGGGGCCCAAAAAGGTCGAACTGATACGTTTGAGCAAGGTCCTAACTGAAGTGTTGAAATGGTGGATTAACTAAATGGAGAAAAGATGAAGATCAGAGTAAAATGAGGCAACTTAATAATTTAGGGAACAAAAACTTCAAGGGCCCCTCATCTGGGCACCAGGGTCTTAATTGGAATGTAGAAGTGGAAAAATTGCTAAACGGAGAAAGGGGCCCTAAAATCGAAGAAAATCAGATAAAAAAGGGGCAAGTTATTAAAAATTTAGGACACAAAATCTTAAAGGAGACCCGGGTCTTGACCGAGAAAATTTATTTTTGTTCATGTAGTAGCTGGAAGTCGTAAGAAGTTGTTAGAAAAAACAGCTAGTGAACTAGACGATTTTTAAGGGAGCTATAGTAGGGGCCCAAAAGGGCCAGCTGATAGTTTTGAGCCGGGTCCTAAGTTGAAGGGTGTTAACTGGAATGTAGAAATGGTGGAATAAATAAATAAAGGAAAGGCCCCCAAAACGATGAAGATTGGATTACAACGAGTCAAGTTATTAATAATTTAGGGAACAAAAACTTCGAGGAGTTCAGGAGTCCCGAGTCTTGTCCGAGAAAATGTTTTGTGTTTTGTTGTTCATGTAGTAGCTGGAAATCCTAAGAAGTTGTTAGAAAAAACAGCTAGTGAATTAGACAATTTTTAAAGAAGCTATACTAGGGGGCGAAAAAGGGACGAGCTGATAGTTTTGAGCAGCACCCTAAGATGAAGAGTCGAACTCGAACGCAGAAATGGGGGAATAACTAAATAGAGAGTGGAGCCCCAAACACAAAGATGATCGAAAAAAAGGGGCAAGTTATTTAAAACTTAGGGCAAGAAAACTTATAGGCAGACACCCCGTGGCCCTGCGACGGGCGTTGCAGACTTTTTAGGGCACCTGCAGACTATAAACATACAGCGATGCCGCGGACGCACTATAGCGCGTAAATTACACGAAAAACGGCAAACTTTGTCGAAGGATCGCGAAATAAACGGCGAATTTCGTCCAAGAAACGCGAAATAAACGGCGAATTTCGTCCAAGAATCGCAAAAAATGGCTAATTTCGTTGACAGATCGCGAAAAAAAACGCAAATTTAGTCGAAAGGCCGTGAAAAAACGTGAATTTCGTCAAAAAAACACCAGTTTCGTTGAAGGATCGCGGAAAAACGCGAATTTTGCCGAAGGGTTATGGAGAAAACGCCAACTTCGTCAAATAAATAATCATGGAAAAAAACTATTAATTTCGTCGAAGAACCACGAAAAAACGGTCAATTTCGTCGTCGGATCGCGGAAAAACGGAGAATTCTGCCGACAGATCGCGAAAAAACGTCAAATTTCGTCGAAGGATCGCCAAAAAACGGTAAATTTCGTCGAAGGATCTCGAGAAAAACGGTAAATTTCGTCGAAAGATCTCGAAAAAACGGTAAATTTCGTCGGAGGATCTCGAAAAAAACGCGGATTTTGTTTGATATATTGCGTATTGCAGACTATTTTTGAAAACATTATTAGCAATGCAGACACTTGAAGATAGTTCTGCCACTGGGGGCAGACAGGAAGCCTGGGTCTTGTCCAAGAAAATTTTTTGTCGTTCATGTAGTAGCTGAAAGTCCTACGACGTTGTTAGAAAAAAAAACTAGTCAATTGCACAATAAAATGAAAGCGCATGTTCTGCTATTTGCCTGTATGTGCAAAAGAGTATTCAAATTCGTTCAGAGATATTGACACAGCAAGGGATTGAAAATTATGAAGGCCAGAAGCTGTATTTTGGATAGCTAGTATCGTCTGATGCACGTGTGTTGCATTTGCATAAGAGATGATTGAATTCTTTTTAATTTTTATATTTCGTTTGTTTAATTTAACAGAAAAGGTGGAAGTTATTGGTATTTTTTACTTATATTTATCGATATTTACAGTTTATCCACTTATCCCGGCCATGATTTGGCCACAGATTTTAAGCAAGTAACTTGAAATAGAGGTGGTTATCTGATTTGAACTCGGAAATTTTGGTTACAGTCAATCTGAAATTTGACACACTTCAACCTGAACAGAAGGAACAGAAAATTATTCCACATTTTAGTACAATTATAGAAAACTAGTCTACAATGCTATCTTTAATCTAAATTTTATTTTGTCTTTATTGTATGAAAATGCACATATATGCACATACATATATTCATATGTATAGTTTTTTTCCAGTAAAAAAATTTCTTTACTTTTATTTTTGGAAAAATTAGGTCAATCCGAATAAAACTCCAAAGAATCAGATCTCGTAACAGAAAAAATTAACATTGACCCATTAGTGTTGTGTCCAGTATGGGTAAAATTGTAGTTTAGAATTTCACCTATGGATAATTTATTTTAAGAAATAGGGTAAATGTACCAATAGTCGGCCACCCCCCAATAGTCGGCCACATTGAGATAAAATGCCTTACGCATAGCTTATTTTTGGTTCTAAATGAAATATTACAGTTTAGTTATATGCAGCCATCTTTCATAAGTCACAAACCATCACCAAAGAATTGTGGGTATTTTTATTGAATTTGTGATCAGCCATTTTTTTTCAAGATAGAGGTCAAATCACCATTTTCCCTATTTTTTTGTTAACTGATGGCAATTTTTTTAAAAAGCAAGTATTAATTAATTTTTTATTTTTTCTAAAATTATAAGGCTAGAGTAAGCAGGGTAAATAAACTAATGTTTTTGAGTATGAAAAGTAAATAAATTTGTTGCTTTTAATTAATTTTAATGTGGCCGACCATTGGGTATTAATTTTGCTTACATGTCCAATAGTCGGCCACCATAGGTGCTGAATACTGAATACATAACTTATTATACTTTTTTGAGTTTATTTTGAATTGTTTGGTAGATATAACTTTATATCTACATCTATAATAATATTATATATATAAACAAAAAAAATATTTTACTTGCTTGTTTGTTTGTAGGGGAAACTACTGGAACTACCGAAAGAATTTCAAAAGTAAAGGTGGCAGTCTCTGCTCTGACATAGACTATATTTTACGTCAGAG